>PVHT020000037.1:3081748-3188856 GCA_004024745.2 Catagonus wagneri
TCAGAGCTACAGCTGCCGGCCTACACCACAGCCACAGCAACGCGGGATCCGAGCCGCATCTGCGACCTACACCACAGCTCACGGCAACGCCAGATCCTTGACCCACCGAGGGAGGCCAGGGATGGAACCCGCAACCTCATGGTTCCTAGTTGGATTTGTTTCCGCTGAGCCTTGACGGGACCTCCCAAAATTCTCTTTTTTAATTCAGAGAAGCAAACATTCTCTCTGGTCTTAATACCAGAATGGTCTGTGCTTTTGCTAAATGCTTCGTTTTTCTCTCTCGAACAGTGGAATGCTATAATGGATTATGTTTCCTTCTTTACATTGATGTTAAGAAGCCCATAATTTTTTTTTTAATTGAAAAAAATGGAGTTCCCATCGTGGCTCAGTGGTAAAAACCTGACTCGTATCCATGAGGATGCGCGTTCAATCCCTGGCCTTGCTCAGTGGGTTAAGGATCCGGCCTTGCCGTGAGCTGTGGTGTAGGCCAGCAGCTGTAGCTCCAACTGGACCCCTAGCCTGGGAACTTCCACGTGCCGCAGGTGCAGTTCTGAAAAGCAAAAAAAAAAAGAAGCCCAAAGCCTAAAATAGCCCGAGATACCTGGCCCTCCTGTGACAAGAACAGAAAAGATCTTCCATCGTGGTTACACTAAGAAGGGGGTTCAATTATCTCTACACTGAAACATCATCAACTTAGAGCAGGTTTTACAGGCACATGGAACTTTCCAGGAATGAACTGTTTTATCTGGAACAGGGCCGGGATTCTGTAGGAGTAGTAGTTTTCACTAAGGAGAAAAAGACCTACTATCTGCAAATAATCTTTTAGCACCACCATTGGTTGAGAACGTATTATGCTCAAGAGCTGTACATGGCTTACACCGTTTTTTCTCTGCGGTGTGTGGCGTATAGGCCGAGAGAGTCTGTGCCACAGAGCCAGGTGCACTTGTCCCTTTTTACGCGTGGACCAAAGATCCTGATCTGTCCTAGATCACAAAGCCGGGCAGGGAGAGGTTTAGGATCGGAAGCCAGGTGTGTCTGATGCCAGAGTGTATTCCCTCCACTCTACTTCGTCCTTCTTGATAACGTAGCTGTCATCAGCCGTCATCCTTCCAACTCTCGAAATCGGGCTGGGCAGTGAGGTGTGTCTGGCATTCTTCGCGGGCTAGCACGTTCAGTTTTAGATCTGAACAGAGCGGGCATCCTCTGTGGAACGTCGGGGTCAGGTGGGAGAGGGGCCGTGTCTGGAAGAGACTCAGGAAGATGGGTGAGAAGCCTTGCAGCAGCCGGGGGAGGGAGGAAGGTGATGGTGGACATTGGTTCTGGCAGCAAATGGAGAGACACGTGTAGGAATTAGAGCTGACAAGTTTCAGTAATTGACTCCATGTGAGTGGTATGAGAGTGACAGATGTGGCTCCCAGTTCCTGGCAGGCATGGCTAGGTGGCTGGTGGGGTCATTCTCCGAGATCGGAGATAAGACAAGGAGCTGGTTCTGTGCCAGCGGAGCTTGGGGCTCCAGGAGATATTCAAAGGAAATGCCTGCTTACAAGGGATGGGAGCCTTTGTCCCACCCTGGTAAGGATCTCA
Source organism: Catagonus wagneri (assembly GCA_004024745.2). NCBI lineage: Eukaryota > Metazoa > Chordata > Mammalia > Artiodactyla > Tayassuidae > Catagonus > Catagonus wagneri. Next base: position 3,083,333 of record PVHT020000037.1, read on the forward strand.
TATGTCTCTCCCTCAAAACTGTGATATTAAGGGGCAGAGAGCCTTTGTTTAATGAATGCAATGGCTGGCTTCAATTTTTTTTAATTTTTGATTTAATGGTTACTTTTCCTAGATGCTTCTGAAAGTCGTCCCAATCTCCTTGGTCATTTCTACGCCTGTGAGAAAAGGGAAGGCTGTGCTTTGGTCAATTTAGAACCTCCTCCATCTCCATCAGAACCAATAAATACCTGCTGTCACGCTGTTATTGCCCCTCCTAAACTCTTTAGTACACAGCCTAAGTGGAGGGCTGTAAAGACTCTGTTAAGGAAGTCCCTGGCGAGGCCACTAGCAGATATAAGGGCCTGTGCCTTTCAAAACGATGGGCTCTGAGCCACAGGAACTGAACCGCCCTCCCCATCATTCCTTTTCTCCAGAAGCAACATTTTTGAATATTTATCGAACATCTGGGCATCAGGATGAGGCGAGTTACCTTCCAGCACTAGCATGGAAGCTCGTGAGAGCAGGCGTGTTTGTCTGCTTGACCCACTGCTGTGTTCTCTGGGCCTAGACTGGGCTTGGTATGCTTGATGCGTGGCGGGGGCTTTGTAGGTATTTGTTGAGGGGATCAAGGGGTGACTGAAGTTACTGCCCTCCGAGGAGAATTCAGTCATCCCACATTTATTCTGCATGTATCAGATCTTGAGTCAGACCTTGGGAACACACTGAAGCGTAGACCAGCCCTACGCTCAAGACATATTAGGGGGCCACCTAGTCAAAAGATGATGAAAGTTCCTGGGAGAAGGATTGCAATGGCAATAAGAGCTGAGTGCTAAGAAAGGCAAGGAGGGGAGTTCCCGCTTTGGGGCAGCAGGTTAAGTATCTGACGGCAGGGGCTCGGCGGGGGAGGGAGTGGTCCCCTGCAGAGGTACGGGTTTGATCGCTAGCCTGGTGTGGTTGGTTCAAGGACCCAGCGTTGCCACAGCTGCAGCGTAGGTCACATCTGCTACTTGGATTTAATCCCTGGTCCAGGAACTTCCCTATGCTGCAGGTGCAACCATTAAAAACAAAACAAAACAAAACAAGCTAAGGAGGGGTGCTCCTGACTCCAACTGGGAGATCAGAGAGGGCTTCACCGAGGAAGCAGCATTTAACCTGGGTCTTGAAGGATGAATAAGAGTTCCCTGAGTGGGAAATGGGAGGGGTATCCAGACAGGAAGTCCCTGGGGGCGGGAGCTGAAACGCTTGCTCTGGTCATTTACAAGGACAGTAGTTTGGCCGGTGGGTAGGAGATGGGAATAGACAGTCAATGCTCCCAGGCCTAAAGAAAGACTAGTTTTCTTTCCAAATCTCTTCTCCTTCCTCATCTCTCATATTACCATCCTACTAGATGAGGAGAAGAGGAGAGAGGAGGATAGATCTTACTGGTGGGAGGAAAATGTTAGGGAAAAAAAGTACTCACGAGGAGGACATAGATACACATGTGGGGAAAAAAATGGCTCAGAGCAGCACTTTCCAACAAAAATATTCAATATTTTCTTGTAATCATATTTTAAACGATGACATTAACTTTGTATATTTTAACATAAAATATTCAAACTATCGTCTCATTTCAACCATAATTAATATGAAATTTATCAATGAAAAATTTAAATTCTTGGTTTTCATTCTCATACTTTGAAATGTTGTAAATTTTACACTATAGCACATATCAATTCAAAGTAGCCACATGTCAAGCGCTTAATCGCCACACATGGTCCATGGCTATTGTATTAGACAGCGCAGGCCTAGACGCCTAAACGTTTTTAGGGCTGCATCTGTGGCATATGGAAGTTTCCCGGCTAGGGGTCGAATTGGAGCTAAGCTGCCAGCCTACACCGCAGCCACAGTCACATGGGATCCGAGCCACATCTGCGACCTACACCACAGCTCATAGCAACACTGGATCCTTAACCCACTGAGCGAAGCCAGTGATCAAACCCACATCCTCAGAGAGAAAACGTCAGGTCCTTAACCCACGGAGCCACAATGGGAAGTCCTAGTCGCCTTAACTTTTTAATTTAGTACATACTCAGGGTGAGACTGAAGAATTAAGGAATATGCAGGATCTGCCCATTCCCATTCACACGCCTCCGTTTACCTGTTCATTCATGCACAGTGTTTATTTAATGTCCACCCTTCGCCTCGGGCTTCTGGTAAGAAGTCAAACAAGGAATGCTGCGTGTCACCAGCAAGCATCCAGTTCCGTGTCTCTCAGGCCACTGAGCTGGCCACCTACAGGGGACTGGGGTCTGTGCATTTCCTGCTGGACTGTCTGCAGCTGGCACGTACTTTGGGTTTGGCCATTTGGATTTCCCCGTGCTGTGTCTTAGAAACAATATAACCCAGCAGGTGTTGTGCTTCGTCTCAAGACCGATTAGCATCTTTCTCTTATACCTGGCCCACTTCACCCGTGAGGTTACCCGTGGGGCTCACCGCAGACACTTGCGTCTGAGAAGCCTGGATGAGAAATCGCTAAGAAATCCCAAGCCTTGTTAAGAGCAAAGGTGGGATGCATCTAGAGAGACGTCTGGTCGCGTTTTGCCATCTCTGCTTGCATTCTCGAGTCCCCTGAAGCAGTTTTTAAACACACCATGTCCTGGGCCCCACCCTCAGGGGTTCTGATGCAGCCGGTCTGCCGTGGGGTTGGAGACCGAGTGTCTCTTAAAAGCTCTAAAGTGATTTTAGTTGAGTTCCTGGCATGCTACTGCTGGAAAACCACAGCCCAGTTTGTTTTGGCCATAGTCACCAAATAGACCAGTCTCCTAAACTTCCAGCCCACTGCTGTTTTCCCCAAACAGCACTGAAGGCAGAGGGGCGCTGGGAACCTTTCTGAATATTCAGGAGGCATCCTGCATCAGGAGCTCGGAGCAAGAGGCAGGGATCTGTAACTGCTGTATTGCCTCTTCAGGAACAAAGCCCTTGCCGGTTTACCACTCTGGGAAGATTGCCAGGCCCGAGTATTAATAATAATCTCTTTGTTTTTTAAATGCCTTCTAATTGCATAAATAAAGCTTACTTTCTCTTCTTTAATGGTAATGAGGCTTATTTGACTGATTGGTTGATTAATAATACTCTAATTTCCTTACTGACAAAACACGAAGGCCAAAAAATGGATGCTGGGCCCTGGTAGCTTGGGGTGCAAAGCAGCCATTCCAGGCATTTTTTAGCCGCTGCTCTGGTATCTCGGAGAGAGGGGTGGCACTGGCTTCGCTGCAGTCGGATACTGATTAAGTAAGGGCCACAGGCGTCTTGAGGAAGCTGGCCCATGCATTTCCCTGCAGGGCTGTTTCTGAGCACCCTGGCCTGCACGCTCTGCAGTGTCCGTCCTATGAGGACCTGTAGGATATATTGCTGTCTGTACCAGTAGTGGTTGCACTTGGCCTGGTTAGTATTGTTCTCACACTTGTAGACTCTGGGAATCATGAAATCGATCCTGTTTACTTGTTGGTTGATTAAATTTATTTTTTCTCTTTATGGCTGCATCTGCAGCCTATGGAAGTTCCCAGGCTAGGGGTTGAATCAGAGCTGCAGCTGCCGGCCTATGCCACAGCCACAGCAATGCTGGATCCTTAACCCACTGAGTAAAGCCAGTGATCAAACCCGCATCCTCACGGACACTATGTCAGGTTCTTAACCTGTTGAACCCCAACAGGAACTCCTAGTTTTCTTTCTTTCTTTTTTTTTGCTTAATGAATTTTATTACAATTATAGGTGTACAAAAATCATCACAACTCCATTTGATAGCATTTCCGTCACAAACCCTCAGTGCATTCTCCCCATCCCCCCAGATTGTCTCATTTGGAAACCAAAGGTTTTCCAAAGTCTGTGAGTTATTGTCTGTTCTGCAAAGAAGTTCATTGTGTCTTTTTAGTTTCCACATGTAAGCAGTAGCATTGAATGTTGTTGTTTAATTGTCTGACTGGTTTCACTTCGCATGATAATTTCTGGGTCCATCCATGTTGCTATAAATGTTGTTATTTCGTTCCTTTTAATGGCTGAGTAATATTCCATTGTATGTAGGTACCATATCTTCCCTATCCACTCCTCTGTCGATGGGCATTTAGGTTGTTTCCATGACCTGGCTATTGCATAGAGTGCTGCAATGAACACTGGAGTACATGTGTCTTTTTGAGTCATGGTTTCCTCTGGATAGATGCCCAGGAGTGGGATTGCTGGATCAAGTGGTAATTCAATTTTGAGTTTTCTGAGGAATCTTCATACTGTTTTCCACAGTGGTTGCAGCAGTTTGCATTCCCACCAACAGTGTAATAGGGATTGCTTTTCTCCACACCCTCTCCAGCACTTATTGTTTGTAGACTTTTTGATGATGGCCATTCTGGCCGGTGTAAGGTGGTACCTCAGAGTGGTTTTGATTTGCATTTCTCTAATAACGAGTGATGTTGAACATCTTTTCAGGTGTTTTTTGGCCATCTGTATGTCTTCTTTGGAGAATTGTCTGTTTAGATCCTCCACCCATTTTTTGATGGGGTTGTGATCCTGTTTACTGTTTCCCATTGCCCGCTAAGAAGCTCAGAGCCAAGCCTGTGTACTATCAGCGAGAAGCTTAAAATATTTGCTGTAATAATAGCTCGCCTTGGTTGAGCATTGACCATCTGCACGGACTTCCCGTGACTTACTTTCTGCAAACTGCAAGTTCCTGAAAAAAACAGACGGCAGCTCTCCTTTTTATAAATCAAGTAATGTTTTCAGAGCCCTAGAGGAATAAGGAACTCATTTAAATCAGAGATCTCGGTGCTGTGAATAATGACCTTCTTGCTCCACCGTGTTTGCAGTGTCATTTGCTGGTTTTCAGACTCTCTCTCGACCTACAGAGGAGGCCCAGCTGGACCCGGCTGCTGCCTCCGAGTTGGCTGTGAACTTCGGCTTTCTTTTCCCGAGTCCAGAAAAGCCCCTGCTCTGGCTACGACTCGCAGGCCAGAGCCCAGCCGTGATGGGGGGCCCAACGGCTGTGGACGGCTTTGCACTGTCACACCCTGGCCCAGAGACAAAGGGAAAGGGGAAGGCTTTTATTGGTCACCTGCCTCCTTGCAAGGGCTTCCTGATAGATAACAGATGGAGCGACTGGGGAGTTAATGAGGTCGGCGTCCTGGCCAAATGCTTTCCATCTTCCTCTCACCACTGAGTCCATTGGAAAAGAATGTTGTGCTAGGCAGACGGGGCAGGGAGAGCTGGAAAAGCCCAGCTTTCACCAGAGGTGTTGCGGGGGAGGGCGGTGGGGGTGGGGGAGGGCATTGCGTGCACTGATCCAGTTCCTCTCAATGCCGTGAATATTTATCAAGAGCTTCCAACTTTAGTCACCTGCATCACCCCACCCCCACGGAGTTCTCCAGAATACCCTTCCATGTGGTTACCGTTATGCCTGTTTTACAGCTAAGCTGCTTTAAAGGCTCAGAGATGTTAAGTAACTAAGCCAGGATCACACAGCCAGCCTGGAACTCAGCTGATTGGAAACCCCCCGCACCCCGCTTAAACCTAATTCACCAGGCTGCTTCTCCAAGCAGTTTGACCACTCACTGTGTCACACATTCCTCCTAAAATTGCTTTCAGGCTGGCATCTTGAGGTCTCATTTTGCGACGCACCTCTTCTTGCTGCAGTGAGGAAATTGGGGTGGGAAGGAAACTGATCTTCAAAGCGGGGCTGGGAGAATGGATGGAAATTTGTTCGCGGTTCTAGCCAGGGGTCGTGGTAATTTAATCGTCAGGGCTAGCGTCCACTTCCTGGGGGGCCCCGAGCCAGATGGTTTTTGTTGAATCTGGTACTTTTCAAAGAAAGGCCCAGGCTGTTCTCCATGAACAGAGTTCATGGAAGCCCCCCGGGGACCGCCCATAAACAGTGTGCTACACGGCACTTTTCAGCTCCTCTGCTGCGCAGGCTCTCTCACCGCTGCCCTGTGAGGCAGGCTCCTTCCTGGCCCCATTGTATGGGTGAGAAAACTGAGTCCCCAAGACTTTGGCTCAGCAGGTGCAGAACCGGGGCCCATCGTGTGGAGGAAGATGCACCCGAAGCTGCCTGGCGCATCTGGGCACTCCAAGCCTCTGGCACTTGAGATTCCCAGCTCTGAGGCTTTTTTTTCCTTCCATCACACTGTTTCCTCCTCAAGAAAAAGTAATGCATCCTGAAGGTTATTTTTATCAGACTCTAAGGAAGCCCTTGCTGGGCTGGGATCTCATGTTCCTCACAGGCCCCTTTGGGGTCTCCGTGAACCATGCACATGACTTGCCATCATCCATCCGGAGGTTATAAGAAACCAAATGTTGGCAGCACCACATCTTTCTTTAGAAGAACTTGGAGGATTTGTCTCTGGGGGGTGTCCGGGGAAGAAATTTGAGAGGCTGCGGAGGAAGAAGGCTCTGGCTTTGTTTTGTCAAGATCTGTGCCTTTTAAACAGTTTCATTCCCAAACTCGTAACATCCCTCCTCCTAAAGAAGAAAAAGAATCCCCCCCAAAATGTGTAAGCTACCATAGCCTATGGCACCCTAAGCTCCCTCTCTCTCTGTGTGTTTCCAGCCAGGACCCCAGACCCGATGGGGGTGGGAAGAGCCGTTCTCAGGAGTCCCTGGTGCTGCTCGGGTGGAGCTGAGGGTGGGCCGAGGGCTCAGACCCAGGCCACCCCAGAGGGAAAAAAGGCAGGCTGGATTCTGGGGGGGACCTTCAGAGCGTCGAGAGTACTCGGATCCAACAGAGAGCAGGGAGCTGATGCTTGCTGAGGGTCCTTCAGTGCTGGGTTATTGCCACACGCATTCTCCCGTGTCCCCAACCACCCCATGAAGTTTCAGGAGGAAGAAATTGAGGCTCAGAGTCCCAACAGCATGTCCGTAGTTTTGCAGAAGCAGAAATGACACCAGAGCCCAAGTTTCCGAAGCCAGAGCTGGAGACGGGATCAGAAAGGTGCCAGGCTTGCTAACATTGCTGCAAGCGGTCCCTGTGTGAGATCAGAATTCATTATAGGCAGCTATGCACTCATTCATTCATTCATCCATCCATCCATTAACAATTTGGTGACAACCATAAGCTGGACACTGGACCCAAAAATGGTGATATTTACAAGGGAGTGACCATTTCCCGTGTAGGCAGGACAAGAGGGAAGATGGAATCGGGAATTAACAAGGTTCCTGGTGAGCATATTCCACCTCTGTGGGGTCAGGCGGCCTCCTTGGATGCTGAGAATCAGAAAGATCATGGGGGTTTCCCACTGTGGCTCAGTGGTAGCGAACCTGACTAGTGTCCATGAGGGTGTGGGTTTGATCCCTGGCCTTACTCAGTGGGTTAAGGATCCAGCATTGCCATGAGCTGTGGTGTAGGTCGCTGATGTGGCTCAGATCTCACGTTGCTGTGGCTGTAACATAGGCCAGCAGCCGTAGCTCTGACTCGATCTCTAGCCTGGTAACTTCCATATGCTGCAGGTGTGGCCCTAAAAAGACCTAAAAAAAAGGGAAGGTCACCACTACGGCCAGCTTGTATCCAGAGGACTCAGGGTCAGAGTATAGCATATAGCGTCGAGACAGCAAATTGAGTGGGGACCAGGCCTCAGCCTGAGATTCCTAGAGATTTAGGATATAAGGCAGCTTAAAGGTCCCCTCTCCAACCCCTTCGTGTGACAGAGGGCAAACGTGTGGCCCGGACCAAAGTAAGACACACTGGGGCCTAGTGGCAGAGGTGCATTCAGAACCCAGGCCACCAGCTTCCCTTTTCTGTGCTGTTTCTGAAGGGCTGGGCTTTCTTCCTTGCTACTCTGTAACAGGCACCCCCAGGGGCCGCCCTGGCAGCCTTAACAGGGTTTAGATCTCCGTGAAAGGCACCGAGCTGTCAGAGGTAGCGAGACCGGGAGTGAGTGGAGCGGTTGTGAGAGTTAACTCAGGCCAGCAGAGCGGGGCTGACAGGCTGACAGCTACTCGCCATCTGCCCTGGGGTGCACGGCATCATTTCTCTGACCATTGGGTCTAAATGGGACGATAGGACCTGTCTCCTAGGGTTGTGCTGGGGAGTCAATCAGCCATTACCTCTTTAGGAGAATATCTGGTCTGTCAACAGCCCTGCGTGTTAGGGGTGTGTTGTCGTGACTGGTCGCCTGTCGTTAGGTGGACGTGTGAGCTGCCGTGTGTACCACTGGGGCACGCTGGTGCGGAAGGTTTTTCCCAGCGCAACTGAGAAAAACCTCGAATCCATGATCTGTGAGCGCTGGTCCTGACAAACCCCTGTGTTCCTGCCCAGATCTCGCTAAGCGCTTACACTGTTCCATCGTACACATGAAATAATTTTGAGTATTTTCCTGCTCTTCCCTGTTCGAAAATACACCTGAGAGCAGGAACTGCATAGAGTTAGAGGTTCAGACCTTGAACTAGAAAATATGCATTCAAGGAGTTCCCATCGTGGCTCAGTGGTTAACGAATCCGACTAAGAACTATGAGGTTGCAGGTTCGATCCCTGGCCTTGCTCAGTGGGTTAAGGATCTGGCGTTGCCTTGGCTGTGGTGTAGGTTGCAGATGCGGCTCGGATCCCGTGTTGCTGTGGCTGTGGCGAAGGCCAGCAGCTACAGCTCCTGTTAGACCCCTAGCCTGGGAACCTCCATATGCCACGGGTGGGGCTCTAGATAAAAAAAAAGGCAAAAAAACAAAACCAAAAAAAAAAAGAAAATATGCATTCAAGTAATTTCCTCTTAGTATTAGATCTGTTATTCTTCTTCCTCCCCCCCTTTCTTCTTCTTCAGTAACAGCTTCATTGAAATGCAATTCACAGAGCCTATCATGCACAATTCAGTGGGTTTTAGTAAATTCACCAAGCCTTGACCCATCACCACCATCAATTTTAGGGTGTTTTCATCACCCAAAGAGAAACTAGAGCCCCCCCATTCCCTGCAGCACTTCATGGCATGGTGATGAGCACGAAAAAAGGAATACGTGAAAGCAGCCCTTAGCACAGGGCCGGGAACATAGTTGGTGCCTAAGTAATGTCTGTTCCGTGCAAGTTTCTGGGGTCAAATTGTACAGCTTTCTTCCATCCCAGAAACAAGCATGCAGCTCTGCTAGGTCACCTTGCAGAAGCCCGAGCAACCCCAGGTCCACGGCCAGGTACTGCCTTATCCTTGAACTCGGCGTTCAAAGGTATTGGGTGGAGGAGTTCTTGGAAGTGGACTATTGCCCCATGAATTTTCCATTTACAAGGTCCAGTCTGCACGGCTCACTGTGACAAATTACCCTCTCCACACCTGTCAGGTCAAGGCCAACAGGGAGGGACACGGCCCCTGTGCCTCACAGCACACTGTCATTCAGTCCAATCCACTGTAGAGGTCAGGTGATTACACACTGACTGGGCTGCCCTCTCAAGGCAGCTTCATTTTCCCCCTTTTCTTTTTCTCTGCTTCCAAGAAGAGTCAGGCTCCAAAAACATCATTTGCATAGCCCAGGTGTCTCTTGGCTCAAGGAGTTTCTGGAGAAAGGAATGGAAGGGCTCAGAGAGGACCAAGCATGATCTGGGTGTGAGTGCCCAGCAGAGCAGGGAGTCCAGGGAGCGTGTGATCATGAGGGGCAGCCTTGGAGAGCCTTGAACCTGAGCTCTCTGGGGAGGAGAAAGGGGGTGGAATTAAAGCAGATGCTTGCTCTCGCTGATTGAGTGTATGTCTGTCTGCTACATGAGGCGCTTGACTGCTGGCCGGGTCACGTGTCCTGACCGTGAGGGGCTCTCTGGTTTGAAAACAGGCAGACCTGGATTCCACAGATTTCCTGATCCTAAGACCCTCAGGAAATCATATCATTTCTGTAGCCTCAGTGTGTTCCCCTGTAAAATGGACGAATAATGTCTATTTCATAAGGTTATCGTAAAAGCTAAGTAAGACAACCGCCAGGTATTGTGAAAGCTAAGCACTTTGCCAGGTACGGGCCAGCAGGAAGATGCTCTGCCTGCCTAGAGAGGTGGGGGCTCACGTGAGTGACAGACACACCATCCTAGGGGGCCAAGGAGGCCACGGGGGCCACCTGCTTACACATCGCAAGCCGCTTTCTCTGAGCCTCCCTGGTTGAAATAACCGCATCTGCCTAAGCCCCTGGCTCTGTTCGCAGACAAGTATTATGTCATGGGCTCAGAAGCCCGGCTGGCCATCTATCAGTATTTGATGGAGTCACCGCCCCTAAAGATTCCCTGATGCAGGAGGTGGATAGGGTTTAGAGACTCAGAAAATAAACTTCTCACATTTGGAAACTGGTGTTTCACAAGTCAAAGCAAAAAAAAACAAAACAAAACAAAAATATATATATATATATATATTTAAATATATATTTCCCATGATGGCTCAGTGGTTAATGAACCCGACTAGCATCCACGAGGATGCAGATTCGATCCCTGGCCTCAGTCAGTGGGTTAAGGATCTGGCATTGCTGTAAGCTGTGTAGATTGCAGATGCGGCTCAGATCCTGTGTTGCTGTGGCTGTGGTATAGCCAGCGGCTACAGCTCCGATTGGACCCCTAGCCTGGGAACCTCCATATGCCACAGGTGCAGCCCTAGAAAGACAAAAAGACAGAAAAAAAAGTCAAGGCCACTTTTGCTTACTGCAGTCTTGACCCCTGTGAAATAGAGTCCTGTCCTGGTCCTCACTGGTGGAGGAATGAGGGGTGGGTTGTATGGAGTTGTTGAAGGGGCTTAGCCTCTGGCTTTGCAAAGGTTTGGGCTGGGCAGGCAAGAGAAGGAAGTTCACGGCAAATGTTTTCTGAGCATCCGGTTTGCACGAGGTCACTGGTACCAGCGTTGAGGTGTGTTAATTCATTTAACCCTCCGGTCGCCCTGCGGTGCCTAAGTGCGGTCGCCTCCATTGGCACACGAGGGAAGCAAGTTGCAGAAAGGTTACGCAGCTTATCCGAGATCTCACCGTCAGTATCTGAGAGCGACGCCTATGTTGTGATCTCAAGACCCTTTTTGATACCTTGGCCCATGACAAGCCACCAAACCTCCCTCTCTCTCACCTCATTCCTTTAAAGCATTCGCCGCCCACTCATTCTGCACCATGAGCGGCGTGTCTGCAGGAAGAAGGTTTGAACTCTCCCACCTGGACGGCCTCGCATTCTGCAGGCTTTCTGCACCCCCGATGCTGGCGGATTCTCAGATGACGAGCTTCTTGAATGCTTGCCAATATCTCAGCCCTTCTAATTAAAACCACATTATCCGTGATGATTCTTAATGATAGCGTGTGCGGAACCCGGGATCCGCTTTGGCCTCAAGTTCAGGAGAAGTTTCTCCTTCTGAACAGCATATGCAGTGGCCTTGATGTTGGGTCAGGTGGAGGTTCTGCCTCACCTGCCCTGGTAGCCTGGAGATTCTCTTTTACTCCAGAAGCCTCTCCTTGGGAAGGTTTGCAGCACACGTGCCAAAGATCTATGTCAGTTCTTTCCCATTTATTCCTTTCATTTCATTAGCTCTGTGCCCCTCCCCATCCCTAAGGGGCAGGGGAACAGAAGCAAACGGATCAGTGTTTGCTTGTCCCTGTTGCTCCCAGGCTGCAGGGGGCCCTTCTGGCCGGTGTTGAGCCAGCTGGCCCTTGAGGCTGCCCACTGTCTTGTCCTTCTAGCTGATGGTCTGGGTGAGCTTCAGCCCTGGATCCGATCCTGGAGGAAATTTCAGAACAGCATCCTGAGGGATGGGTCTTCAGAGGCCATTGCCTACAGGGGAAGGAGCGGAAATCCTTGCTGAGCAAGAGCTGTGTCTCCAGGAGAGGATGCTGGACAGGAGCCGGAGCCTTTGAAAGCAGAAGCCCCAGTCAGCTCACAGCCTAGCAGGAAGGCATGGCGAGAGGAAACATCCAGCCTCTCTCCTCCCGCCCTCCACCCGAGGCCAGTGCCTCCCCTTGGCTAAATCCAGCCAGAAGTTAGAGAGAGAAAAGAATGTCAGGGACAGCATCTCCCAAGGTCAGCCTCCTGGGGCCCAGATCAAGGTTGGAGGGAAAAGCAGAGAAAGGAGGTGACTGTGGTTGGTGGCGGGGAGGTGGCCAATGGAGAATGTCTAGCCCAGCCCTGGCCTGACACACAGTAGGTCCTCAGCTCTGACCACTTCTGTCCCTTAACCTTATCAGCATCTCTACCTTTAGAGAAAAAGAAGATTCACCAAATCTGAGCATTCCTTATGGATCCTCACGGGAACGCATTAGGGACGAGGTTGAAATGGAGAGAAAGAAGAAAGGATTTTCAGTTTTGATTATCTGTGGATTTCTTTTATCCATGTTATCGCTTTCCGCCAGTAGCCGGGCTAATTGAAACCTCATTGCCTTCCCTCACTGCGGCTGTTCAGCAGGCGGAACGCACATCAAAGGTGCTTTTGTCAGAAGCCATACGCTGGGGTTTTTAATTAATTTGAATTTTATTTTTGCATTTGTTACAATAGAGTCAAATGAATCTTGATTGTTTAGCTATCACGTAACTGGTGAAATAGGTCAGTCCTTCCCAGGAGTTCTTTGAACTTCTTTGCACCTATACGTAACTTCCTGCAGCAGAGCCTGGGCTCTGAAGGCTGCCTGGCCGCGCGACTTTCCGGGGATCCATGTGAGAGGCGAACAAGGCGTCAGGAAGATGGGGGGCCAGACTGAGCAGAGGGTGTCAGTAACCCCTTTGTTCCACAGGCAGGTCTTATTGTGCCCTGGGCACTGTGCTGGGGGCCGAGTGCTAAAGGAGATGAAGGGGTTGCCTGCACCTCTCAGTTTAGATTCCGGGGGGGAAATAAACTTGGACGCTGGAGATGGAGGAGGAACAGGCTTCCTTATTTTTCCTGCTCGCCCTGCCTAACTTAATGCAGGAGAATTTGCACCACGCCCGTTGCTCCGCAGAAGCTTCTAGAGCTTTCCTGTCACCCCCAGCTGCTACCCGTGTCCCCACAACCCAGGGGGCCTCTCCCGGGCTTTTCCACTGGCCTCCTGGGCTCCTCACCTCCGGTTGTCTGGATGGCGCATTTTGCCCTTACAGTCTCTAGGGACTTTCCTCTGTCCCCTGCCTGGCTTTAAGGGCTGTACAAGGAAGCATCTGTCCCACTCTGCCACTCTCTGTCTCCTTTTCGCCTCCCAAGCTCCAGTGTTGTCTTTTTCTGATTGTGCCCAGAGAGGACGACTCCGCTTTCCCAGGAATCCCACTCAGAGGATGCAGTGTCTGCTGCCCTGGCCTTCCTAGCACAGGAGGCCACTTCCACGCACGCAGGTGACTCCCAGCCTTGGCCCCTTCCCTTCCCCGAGTTTGCTGGCACTTAAATGCACTCGAATTGACACATCCTATCGTAATGCATTTGTTAGACTTTTAATGGGCATGAAAGTAAGGGAAACAAAAAGATCTTTAATCGCTCTGCCCAGATAATTCCTGTTAGGTTTAAAAAATAATAATAATAATAATAACACATGCAGGAAACTAAATCCTATCTCTTGGGATAGAACATCATGGAAGACAGGCTGAGAAAAATAACGTGCATATAGGTGTACGCGCGTGTGTGTGTGTATATATATATATAAATGACTGGGTCACTATGCTATACTGCAGAAATGACACAATGCTGTAAATCAAATATACTTTAATAAAATTTTGTTTAAAAGAACAGCAAAAAGAAACGTGCATGGTCAGAAAGTTCAGTGTACAGAAGATAAAACAAAACATATCACTCATGTCAGGTTCCTAGTTGCCTCTCTGCAAAGGTGACCACTGTAAAAGTATTTCATACTATTCTTCTAGTAAAAAAAAAAAAAAAAATGTAGACCCATGTTTTATTTGCACCAAAGAGGTTCTTCTACTTATTGTTCTGCACCTCGTGTGTTTCCCTTGACAACATATCTTGACACTTCACTTTCAGTCCCTGAAGTTAACTGTTAACTCACTCCCGTTAACCGCTGCGTATTCTTCCATCGTTTTAATGGACCAGAGATGGTTTAATCTCATCCTCTCTCTGTAGACGCTTGAATATTGCTAGATTTCCGCTGTTACAGATAACTTTGCGGTGAATGCCTGACATGTCTATTTGACCTACTTGGGGGCGGCGGGGAGGTCAGTAAAGCTGGAGAGTAAATTCTCAGTCATGGAACTGAGAGGCAAGAAAGTACGCAGGTGAATTTTGGTGGAGATGGCCAAGCCGTCCCACAAGACAGGCCACCAGCCTGTGCTCCTATCAAGCGTTTGAAAACACCCCTTCCCTGGGGAGGTGTGTGTGGGGGGCACTAGAAATTATCAAGCTTTTCCAATGCTGTCAGCCTCATGGGGATTAAAAAAAAAATAGCATTTCGTTGTTGTTTGGATATGCATTTCTTTAATTATCAGTGTGGCCAAGCATCTTTTCATATGTTTATTAGCTGTTTGTATTTGTTCTTTTCTGAATAGGCTGTTCTTTTCCTTTGTCTAATTTTTTTCCCCCCGACTGAGCCAGAAATAAATCTTAAACTATCTTGTGAGCCCCCAAGCAAAGTCCAGATCTCGAGGTTTTAAATCTGATCGGCATTATTTCCCTTTGTTTTGAGGTGGCACATCTCAGGGAGGGCTGAGGGTCTAGATGCATCTCCCCTCTGTTCCTTGAACAGGGACCCTCTGTTCAGAAGGGGCTGCCTGCTCCCGCCCCGAGTAGAACCAGGCGATTAAGGAGCTAGGATCCCAGCGATGCTGAGGGGGAGCTGCATCGGTCAGATGGGCCTGCGCAGCTGCTAAGGACCGCACTCTAAGACACGGATCAGCTGCCGGCCTCCGTGTTGTCCATTTAGATGAGGCCTCCGTTGACCGCCCCTTGTGCACCTCTGCACATCACATCCTTGACACCATCTGCTGAACCATGAAGAGCAGCAGCCTGCCAGGAATTCTGCCTGGCTGGGATGATCTTCCGCTCCAGGGTGGTTCCCCCAGGCACCCCCCACACCTGTCGTGGCTCAGCAGTAACAAACCTGACTAGCATACAAGAGGACGCGAGTTCGATCCCTGGCCTCGCTCAGTGGGTGATGGATCCGGCATTGCCGTGATAGGCCAGCAGCTACGGCTCCGAATCGACCCCTAGCCTGGAAACTTCCATATGACGTGGGTGTGGCCCTAAAAAGCCAAAAAAAAAGAAAAAGAAAAACCTAAAAGTTTGGGCTGTACGGAGTAAGCCTCGCTTCTTGAACCTGCTCTTGCGTGACACAGGGCAAGTTGCATTACTTCTTGATTCCTGGAGACTGTGAGTTTCCCTAACTGTAAAATACAGGCGGCAATGCCTTCCCCAGAGCTATGAAGTCTCTTGAGATAATATCTGCATTAGGCGACTCTTGCCACCATTGTGTAGAGTGAGTACGCCACTGGAAAATACAGGGGCTTTAAATGATCATTTATTCCCTTCTCGTGTGGCTAGGGTGTCAGTGGGTGTCAGCTGAACTGAACGGGGCTCAGCCTGGTTGGTCTCCAGTCTTGACCCCATATCGGCTGAGCATCTCTGCTCTCCCTCAGACTTGAGGGGTAGCTGGCACATGTGATTCCTTTGCCTTTCGTGGAAAGTGCTGAAAAGTGCAGGGCAAAGGGCATGAGGCGAGGGGCGAAGGATGTGGAATAATAATGCAGTCTTCAGAGTTCCCCTGGCGCTCGGCATGCTAGGGATCCAGTGTGGTCACCGCCACGGCTCGGGTCACCACTGTGGCATGGGTTCCGATCCCCAGCCTGGGAACTTTTGTAAGTGGCAGGTGCAGCACCCCCCACCAAAAAAAGAAAAAAAATAATTAAATAAAAACATCAAATAAAATTTAAAATATTTTTTAAAAGTAATGCCATCTTCTGCTCACCTGTTCATCATCTTTAGCAGGGCTTTCTGACTGACGTGCTACGGGGTGGAATGGCTTGACAGATCTTCGTTCTCCCCAGCAATGATTGTCCAGTCTTATGCTTCTTTTAATCCATGGACTCTTATTTCTTAATTCCTCAGCTTGCCAGAGACTGATCCTTTGGCGAAAGCTCAAAGAAACCACCACTTCAGGGCTTTCATAGTTTTTTTTTTTCTTTGCCTTTACTCTTCCATAGTTTCATGTCATTCATCGGTTTTGAAACATTCTCCTCTCTTATCGCTTCAAATGGTTCCTCTCCCCCGCTCTCTCCTTTTGAAATTTGTATTAAATGTATGTTGGACCTTCTGAGTCTTGTCTCCTTTGTTTTAATAGCTCTGTTGTATTCTCCATCTATCTTCCTGTGCTCCACGATGGGAAATTTCCTCCAACCTGCCTTTGAGTTCATTCTCTCTGTCTCCTTTTTTTTTTTTTTTTGGGGGGGTTGCTTTTTAGTGCTGCACCTGTGGCATATGGAAGTTCCCAGACTAGGTGTCGAATCGGAACTGTAACTGCTGGCCTATGCCACAGCCACAGCAACCAGGGATCTGAAGTGCATCTGCGACCTACACCACAGCTCATGGCAGCGCCAGATCCTTAACCCACTGAGCGAGGCCAGAGGTCTAACCCTCATCCTCACGGATACTAGTTGGATTTGTTTCCACTGCCCCACAACAGGAACTTCCTCTCTCTTTTGAGCTAAACTTAATTCACAGTTTTATTCAGCCTGTGACTTTTAATTGTCATGCTCGAGTTTCATTTGGTTCTTTTTCAAACCTGCCTTCATAGCGTCCTGTTTTTTAATGTTAATTATTATCCTGTCATTTATCTTTGTAGTTACTGAAATGCATTTGCGATCTCTCAGATTATGTTAGGATTTCAAGGGTGGGAAGCCTCCTTATTGTGCCTTCTGGTGACGTGTCTTCTTGTGTGCTTTGCGTTTGGGGGGTAATAAGCTCATCTTCAGGTGATACGATTTTTGTTCTTGTTCTCGTTTTGTTCTGTTTTTTTCCAGTGGGATTTTCTTGCCTTCAAGGTTATAGAAGTGCCCTTACAAAGCCGATAGAGCTATTTTGTGCGGGACTGAACCGAGCACCACAGAGGTTTCACTGGCCCTGGGCCAGTTTTTACATTAATTTCCTGGTTTAGTATTCTAGGAACCTATAGGTGGTGCACATTTAGATTTCAAATGTCCATGTGCCATAGGCATGAGTCGTTCTATATCCTGGGTGATGTTTTTCTAGCCAAAGACAGGAGCAAAAACAGTCTCCTTGGCCTCCTCTGTAGCTCAATGGGCAGAGATCTCGTGTGTGGGCTGGGGAGACCATTTCAATGAGGGTTTGTGCATGGGTTCGGGGTGGGGGGGTGTCTGTTCTTACTCCCTGTCCCCATTGGGCCTGGGCCTGCAAGCTCTTTCCCACACATGGATAGTCAAACTTCCCCTTCCAGCTGTTAAGGTTCATGCTTGTGTCATACACTTCCGGGCTCCCATGGCTTCGTTTCTTTCACCTAATAATCTGGTTAAATGTTCTTTATTTAATTTTTTTTCCGTTTTATTTTGTTCTGCATTTCTGTATGGCTTTGGTAGGAAAGGAGGCTCTATAAATTCAGTCAAGCCAGAAGTCCAACACAGCTTATTGAAAAAAAAAAAGCCACTACTGGGTCCTTTTATTTTTAAACTTCTTCCCGGGATATAATCCAAAGAAATGCATGTTCATTAAATAACTGAATAACCAGACCTCTATCAAATTTAAGAAGCGATTGAGAATCCGAGCTTTTGCCTAGCAAGTCGCCGTCTAGAGTTGCCTTATTGACTCCTGTAATAATTAGAGTTTCAGTTATTCATTTTCAATTAGCAGCATGGAATAATCAGAAATATCATTAGGAAATTGAATCGTGTCTAATATTAGGTTGATGGAAAGCAGTATTTCCCAGGACCGGTCCTTTCTTTATTGCCCGGAAATGAGAAATCCTCAATTAGAAGAGCGGAAGTCACAGCAGGATTTTTTGAAAGTGTAGGACAGCTGAGCGTTGGCCTCGGTGACTGGGGAAGGTGTGGAAATCTATTCGCCATTCCGGACAAATGTCTCTAATCTAATTGCTCCCAGGTGCAGGATCAGAAGCCACCAGATGTGTGTTCAGATTGTAGCTCTGCCACTTCCCACCTTGTGTCCTCAGCTCCAGCAAAAACCATGGCCCTGTGGCCAGAGAAGAGCCTTCAGTGGGCAAAACCAACACCATTTGTGCAGCTGCCCTGTGCCCGGAACCCGGCTGAGCCTGTGCACACATTATCTCCTTAGTCTCACAACGGACTTCCTGGGTATTTTCTTTTTAAACCTTTTTTGTTTTTTTAATTTTTTAATTTTGTTTAAGTGTAGCTGATTTATAGTGTTGTGCTGATTTCTGCTGTACAGCACAGTGACCCAGTCATACATATACATACAGTCCTTTTTCATACCACCTTCCATCATGTTCTGTCCCAAGAGATTGGACATAGGTCCCTGTGCTGTACCGTAGGACCTCACTGCTTATCCATTCTAAATGTAATAGTTTGTATCGACTAACCTCAAACTCCTCATCCATCCCACGCCCTCTTGGCAACCATGGGTCTGGGCATTTTCTTACTTGGTGCATCTTACGATGCAGTAAGCTTTTCTGTAGTGAACGAATGGGGCCACACTCCTGCCAGTAATAACTGGTGTTTCAGCTCCTACTAGGTCTCAGTTCCTGGAATAGTCCCCTTTCTTCCATCTTCTGATTTAATCTTCCAAACCACCTCCAAGATATTACTCCTACTTTAAACACGGGACGCCAGCTTGAAGGAGTTAGTAAGGCGCCCAGCATACCATAAATCCAAACCCAGAGCTCTGGTTTTAGATGACCACTGTATTTACATTGCATAAAGAAAGTAAAGCGGTCGGAGGAGTATTTCTCAAATAAATAGAGTGTGTGAATGTTAGGATGGGTTTGCGTGGCTCAGAGACTTTTTTGCATAATTCTTATTTCTCCAAAGAATTTCAGATGGCTGGGTTTGCTGAGTAGATGAATTTGGAATAGGACCCACGACTGTGCCTGGCATATAGTTGGGGCTTAATAAATATTAATGAGTCAATCAGTGCATCACTGATTGAGTTACTGGCTGAGGGTTGTATTGTCATTTCTTTTAAAAGACAGGCTAGAAAATGTGTGGACTGGGTTTGGAATTAGAGGGATCCATGTCCAAATCTCGCTTGGGGTGTTTCTGAGCTCTGTGGCCTGTGAGCAGGTGAATTAATCTCTTTGTGCCTCAGTTTCCTCATCTGCAAAATGGGGATAATCTTAATAACTACATGGTCCCCACGAAGCACGTGTAGGGCACATATGCTAGTCCCTGCAGATACTAAGTACTAGATAAAAACCATCCTTTTCATTGTAACCGCTCAAGCAAATGGAATTATTAATCATTGTTGCTGCATGCTGCTAGGGTTGTTGTTAATGACACTGGATAAAACTGATATGTGAATTAATTGCCAAAGAGCAGGTGAGAGCACCTAGATCCCACAGGTTGCATCCTCAGACCGTGGGAATTCAGTGGGCATGCTTCCTCTTTCTCCGCCTTCTAGAAGCCTGGTAACCAGCCTTTGCTGTCACAGAGATGCTGCTGAGGAAAGTCACACGTCAAAAGGAAAGGGGCGGAGGACGGGGACCTTGTCTTCTCACAAAAGGAACAAAAACAGCCCATTATTCAAAGTCTCTGGCGAAAAGGAAAAAAAAAATCCTCTTCAGAAAAAGTTGACCATATTCAGCGGAAGATGCTTTGGTTTCCATGGCAATTAATGGTGTTAAGTGCACTTCATAACTCAAAGGTCTCTGGTGAAGATGGAAAGGAGAAGGGGGGGAGCTGTGTGTGGTTTTTTAAAAATAGTATTTGAAGGATTTTTTTTTTTTCTCTTCTGAAAACCCTTTTATCGTCTCTGTCGGGCAGGAGTTTTATTTTTGAATATTTGGAAAGATGTGTAAAATGACTTTAAGGATGGAATTATAGGTACAGTTGAGACACCCAAAATAGTTTCGCTCTGAGGCGCGACGGGCACTTCTGGAAGGCTCTGCAGTACATTTGCCCTGTTTGCCAGCAGCATCCCTGCTCTGGTCCTGGGGGAAAGTCTACACTGAGATCTCTGTTCTTGAAGGGAGGGGCCTGCTCGTTCAGCTTCTCACAACTGTGCGCTCTCAGGAAGAAGTTGGCAAGAATCTGCATTAACATCCCCTAGGCCTTTCAGTGAAAACCCGTCAACAGGTGTCTGTTTAGCAGATGCCTACTGTGTGCCACGTACCTCACGGGGGGCATTGCAGCCCCCCTAATTCTGAGTTAGAGGGACAGTGTCTCACTTTGGACAGGTCTGGGCCTCCGAGAAGCTCAAGGAACTTCCTCCCGATCACCGCAAACCTGCAGAAGACCCGTGCTGTCCTCAGCTCTTGGATCTTCAGCGGGACCGATGGTCTGGCCTTGTGCCTTGGTCAAGGGCCAGAGTTCGAGCCCTGAGAGCAAACGAGGCTTCTATGCCCTCTTGTGAAAACCCAGCCAGAGGGACAGGCCACTCTGCAGTTCATAGCCCTTGTCCTCAGCTCCCTAGCCTGTAAACCACAGGAGGAAGCCACATGCTTTCTTTGCATGAGCCTGTGGGGTTTGGCCTGAAATTTTATAAGGACTTCAGCTCTAACACTGCGTTCTCTGTCTCTGTCTCTTTCTCACTTGCATTTCAGATCTCCTGTTCTGATAACTAGACCCTTTCCTTTGTCTTTTTTTTTTTCCTAAGAATTGGGTGCTCTGTGTTTTACATGCCCTGTCCAGGTTCACCTTCTCAACTACGCCCTGACACCCAGTCTGTTATTATCTCCGATTTTCACACGAGGGCACTGAGGCGCGGAGAGGTGAACTGGCCTTTCCCCAAGTGTCCCAGCCTGTACGAGGTGGAGCCAGGATTCCCAGGCTTGCCTTCTGCCTCCGCAGGGGGCACCCAGGCAGGACTCAGCTTGAAGGAAGAGATTTGGTGCCTGTTAATACCCACCAGCCCACCTCCTAGTTAGGGTTTTGTTAGTTTGTGCAGCCCAGGCTTCCTTCCACGTGGGAACGTCCCTCCTTCCGTGTCTGAAGACAGACACGGAGACTGAGGATCTTCACAGGGCTGGTCAGTCACATGTGCGGGGTCCCCGGGCTGCTGCCACTCAAGGAGGGGGCGACCGATCTCATGCAGAGCAGAAGCTCTAGAGACAGCAGGTACCTTCTGTCTGCCAGCCCCAAAGACTCAGTGCCTTAGCAGAGTGATCGAGGGCATACACAGTGGGCATGGAAGGAGATGGCCTTCTTCTGTGTTCGGAGGCAAAGATAAAGGGCCATGCCGTTGAGAGCGCTTCCTCCTGGAGAAATCAAGGAAGGCTTTCAGGAGGAGGTGACCTCCAAGGCCCTCCTTCCTCACACTACCTCTCCTCTCGGTCAATAGGCCCACCATCAGTGATGGACTTTTCCTCAGGCAGCCCCTCCAGGCTCTGCCTTCCTTCATCCCAGAAGTCTCGGGTTGATTAAGAAAGTCCTCTTGGGAAGAGCTCCCCCCTCGTCCTGTGTTCCTTTTCCCTCTCCCCCACAGGAGGCTGCTGC
Source organism: Catagonus wagneri (assembly GCA_004024745.2). Taxonomy (NCBI): domain Eukaryota; kingdom Metazoa; phylum Chordata; class Mammalia; order Artiodactyla; family Tayassuidae; genus Catagonus; species Catagonus wagneri. The sequence continues at coordinate 3,104,787 of PVHT020000037.1, forward strand.
AGATGCAGGCTTGTGAAAGAGACGACTGTTTGCTTTATAACAGGAGCTTAATGTGATTCATTTCAGATTCCCCAAGGACTTTTGTAAAGTTTGGACTGAGTCATAATGTCTTGGTTTTTTTTTTTTTTTTATTAAACCCCAAGACCCAACAAGCAGGAAGCTCTGTTCAACAGCATAACTGACGTACTATGAAGTAGGCTTTTTAATGACAGTGTCCTCAGACTGCTCCAGAAACGCTCTGGCCTCTCCTCTCGTAGCCTGGTTCTGGAGGACGGTTGCGAGGGCTTTGGAGACTCTTCATACCAATCCCGACACATGTACACACACACACACACACACACACACATACACACATACACACACACATCATACAGAGTCCTGTCCCCTCCTGATGTCGCAGCCAAGGGTTAAGTGTCTCAGGACAAAAACCGGGCCTCTTTGCAATCTGACTTCCAGGCCTTTCTAAGAACCAGGGCCCAGAGTTCCCAATGTGGTGCAAAGGAAACGAATCCGACTAGTATCCATAAGGATGCGGTTCGACCCCTGGTCTCGATCAGTGGGTCGAGTATCCGGCATGGCCGTGAGCTGTGGTATAGGTGGCAGATGCGGCTCGGATCCCGAATTGCTGTGACTGCGATGTAGTGGTGTAGGCCGGCAGCTATAGCTCTGATTTGACCCCTAGCCTGGGAATTTCCATGTGCTTCGGGTGCAACCCTAAAAAGAAGAAAAAAAAAAAAAGGAACCAAGGTCCCTGGGAGTTCTCTAGAGCACAAAAAGACCCCCAAAGCAGCACTTGAGTAGGCTAAGAACTGCCCTCTGCCTTCCCAAGAGAGCTGTAGTGTAAGGCAAGGTTCTCGGAGGACGGGTACCCCGATTTGCAGCAGCAGCCTCACCTGAGACCAAATTCTCAGGCCCCTTCCCAGACCTACTGAGTCCTAGACCGTGGAGGCGAGGCCCAGCACCTCCATGTTGTAAGGGGCTCTCTGGGTGATCAGAAGCCTAGTTCAGTTTAAGAACCACGGTGACAGAGCCTTGCTCCTCCCAGTGTGGTCCCTGCACCTGCAGCAGCAGCATCACCTGGGAGCTTCCTGCACCTGCAGATTCTCAGGCCCCTTTACAGACCTGCTGAATCAGAATCGGCTTTTTTTTTCTTCCTTTTTCTTTTCTGTCTGCCCAGCGGCGTTTGGAGTTCCCAGGCCACGGATCCCTTCCAAGTTGCAGTTGTGACCTAAGTGCAGCTGCAGCAACACCAAATCCCTAACCCGCTGTGCTTGGCTAGGGACTGAACCCGCGTCCCAGCTCTCCCAAGATCCCACAGATCCCACACAGCGGGAACTCCAGAACTGGCTTTTTAACAAGACCCCCAGTTGAATCTCATTTGTGTGGGAGTTTGGAGACGGACTCTTGAGGACGGCTGGATCCAGCCTCTGCTGGCCCTGAGCTGATCCTCCCTCTGCCCCTTGCTGGCTGTGATTACGGCTGGATGCATGACCCCTCCCAGCCTCAGTGTCCGCATCCGTAAGAATGGAAGTCTCAATGGTCCTGGCTGTCCGGACGTTTATGGGAACGCCTCCCACAGCCCTGCTGCCCCAGGAGATGCTCAGAACCTGTCTTCCTGCCCCTCTCCGATGAGCACACAACGTGCTCCGATGACATTATCCCTCCCTGGATGTTAGCTGCTCTGTTCTTGCAGTGCCCTCCTCCTCCTGTGTTTCTGTTTTTCTCCTGATTATATATCCCCCATTGGCATTCGGCTGAAGCGCTCCGATTCTGCTTGTGGAAGGGCTTACATCGTTTCCTCCTTTTTAAAATTGTTTATTTTTATTTTTTACAATTTATTTATAAGTATTTTATTCTTTTCTTATGTAATGACTTTTATTTTTTTCATTATAGCTGGTTTACAGTGTCCTGTCAGTTTTCTCCTATACAACATGGTGACCCAGTTACGCATCTGCGTCTAGATTGTTTTTTCTCACATTATCATGCTCCATCCTAAGTGACTAGACAGAGTTCCCGGTGCTACCCAGCACGGTCCCCCTTTGAACTGTTTGGCTTTTTTTCTTTAAACTCAGCTCTGCTCTCAAATCGGGTATGACCAGTGACCTCGCTAGTACAAATCAGAAAGAGGGTTTCCCCAGGGCTCTCTGAAACAGACCCCAGAACCCACGGCACGGGGATGTGTTTGAGGACAGCCAGTCAGACCTGAGTCGCCGAGTCTTCTCACGCCCATGGTGGTGATACTTAAACAAGGAGAAAATCGCTTGTGATGGAACGTGATGCAAAATATTATGAGAAAAAGAATGTGTATATGTCTGTATGCATAACTGGGTCACTTCGCTGTACAGCTGAAATTGACAGAACCTTGTAAATCAACTCTTAGGGGGAAAAAAAGCAAGGAGAAAACACAATACCTTGAGTCTAAGAAATTGCTGAGAAGTGCTAAAAAATGACCTCAGAATCACAGGCCCCCCCCCCCCAATCCCCACCCCTGGTGCCCCCGCCTGGTCTCCTACTGTGTCATGGATCTTTGCTGGGAACAAGGGGCTCATAGATGAAAGGCGGTGAAACCAGACACAAGGGGAGGGGATGGGAGTCCACTGACCCTTCCTGGGGCCACCAAAGGGGATTCGGAGTGATGAAAGCCCTCCCCCGGCTCCAGGCCCCAGACAGATGGTAACGTCCCTACCCAGGGTATAGGGTTTAAAAAATACACCCAACAGAACTGCCTGCTGCGTGCATGGAGCGCTCACGCACTGCTGAGGCGGGCGGATATTGGCATCGCTGGTCAAAAAAGCAGTTTGGACATGAGATTCAAGAGCCTCCAAAAAGTCTGCCTCCTTTGACCCAGGAATCTGTCCTAAGAAAACAGTCTAAAATGCAGGCACAAATTTATACACAGGGGTGATCCCTGTGGCTTTTTTTTTTTTTTTTGTAAGAGTGAAAAATTGCAAACCACTAAATGCTCCACTTTGGGGACTTGGTTAGGTAAATTACGGTTCATTTATAGAACGGAATATTTTGTAGCCGTTAAAAATGATGTTTACAGAGCATTTAATGACATGAGGAAATGCTTAACGGTATACCGTGGAGTGCAAAGGGCAGAATATGAAAGCACACCCACAGTGTGATCTCAGCCATGAAAAACAATTAGGGAAAAATTACAGGAAGGAAAAAACACACACGAAAACCGTTAACAGTGGCTGTCCCTGGGGGGTGGAACTGTGGATGATGTTTTTTGCCTTTTCTTTTCACCCTTCTGGGTTTTGCTTTTTTTTTTTTCCTACATTTGGAAACGTTTGCTTGTCAGCTTTGGGAAATGTATTTATTTAAGCCTCACAGCCGATGAAGGGGAAAAAAAAATATCACCATTAGTTTGAGGTCTGGTGAGGACTGTAACAGCTGTTTTTCCCTCCCGCCATATATTGTTTTTGGATTCGGAGAAAACAGTGAAATGAACATGACTGACCAAATTAAAATCAAATCAAGTAAATAAAGCATCTGAGGAAGGCTTCTGCTATCAAAGAAGCGATCGCCCATTTCCAGCTTATCGTTTTGGGGGGATCTTATAAAACCAACCACTGTGAAATTGACTTCTAACTGATCTTAACTGAGATGGGGCCCAAATGGAAGGCTCGGAAATGAAATTCAGGAGGGCCGCCCCATGGGCGAGGCTGTTGATGGGGGCCGTGCAAATCCTGGGTCGCTGTTGAGCCTGTAGGGAGTTACTTCTCAGGACCAGGTCTCGTTCATCACCTTTCATGAAGGACTCCAGGGTCCCACCACACATCGACTGGAGTTTGGGGTTGCTTTAACTAGCTCAGGGCCGAGTGGGGCTTGCTGTTAGGGTAACCGGCCTCCAGGGATTCTTAGAAGGCTTGTGGTTGAACTTGCCGTCCTCAACGCCACCAACGTCTGCCCTGTTGCAGATGCAGCTTGGATCTGGTGTTGCTGCGGCTGTGGCGTAGGCCGGCAGCCACAGTTCCAATTGGACCCCTAGCCTGGGACCTTCCATATGCTGAGGGTGTGGCCCTAAAGAGACAAAACAATAAAATAAAAAAATAAAAAGCAAACAGTTTGTATTTTTAGGCGCTGACCCAGAAGCTGCAGGATGCCCGGCGACCTCCGCCCACTCGCCGCCTGGGTGCGTGTCCCTGTCTTACTGCCCTCTTCCCTTTGGGTCCCATCCACAGTCAGATTCGGCTTAGTTTACACCCAGAAGGCCTCCCTTTTCAGATCCGAACAGGAGGTTTTCCTCACCAAAAGGCTTCTCTCTCAAAGATCCATTCTGACTTTATTTTTCTAGCCAAGACAGCCCCCCCTGTGGCCAGCATCTTAAAATAACTTTGTGTATGTCTGCCCTTCTTGTTGAACTAGATGCTGCAAAATAGATATAGCATTGGGAAACATCTACTATTAAAAAGAGAACTAATCCATGGAAAAAGAAATAAAGCAATGAGAGGACATAAAATGGCAACAATGCAGTGCACTCGTGTGCTCTAACAAGTTTGCAAATCTCCATACGACAGGCTGTTTTCTGGGAGAGTATAAGCTACTCCAACTGACTCAAGAAAAAAGCAGAAAAATTTGAAAAGGATCCTGTGCAAAGGGAACATTGAGGGGAAAAAAATGTAACGAAACGATTGCTTTTTAAAAGCCCCCCCCCACGCAGGTATCAAGGCACAAATATTCAGATGATTCCCATGAGTGCAGAGTGGACAAGCACTTTTTGTTTTTGTTTTTTTTTTAATACTTTATAGAGCTGCAGGTGTAGCATATGGAAGTTCCCAGGCTAGGGGTCAAATTGGAGCTGCAGCTGCCAGCCCACCTCCAAGCCACAGCAACAAGGGATCCAAGCCACATCTGCAACCCATAGCACAGCTCACGACAACATCAGATCTTTGACCCACAGAGAGAGGCCAGGGATCGAATCCACATCCTCATGGATACTAGTCAGATTCATTTCCCCTGTGCCACAACGGGAACTCCGCAGAGCAGACAAGCTTTGGGATCAGATGTCCCGAGTTTAAATCCTTGTTTACCATATACTAGTTGCATGACCGTGGACGAATGCACTTTGCATGGGAATTCAGCAAAGGAAGCGGTCGTGGTAAGACAGAGGGGTCCGGGTGGGTTTTCTAGAGAAGCTGACCTGTGATGGATTTAATTCACCAGCAGTGGTTACCAGGAGACTTTCACACCCTTGCTCAGACCCCTTACCATTAAGGAATGGACTTGTAACTTGCCTGGCCAGAGACAGGGTAGAGTCTATGTTACAGAAGGGCTGAAGACTCACAAGTCCCGTAATTACTTACTGGATGTCTGCAGCAGGACTTTCAATGCTGCTAATGACGATCCAGCTTAAAAAGCACGTCCCGTGTCCAGGTACTATGCTAAGATAAATACGCAGTTAGCCCCACGCAGTGATGCTGATGCTATTATTACCCCCATTTTAAAGATGAGGGAACGAAGACAAAGTACCTTTTTTAGGATCACACTATTAAATAACAGATATTAAATGGTAAGGGTTGGAACCCAGGCATTCCAGGTCCAGAGCACTTAGCCACCATAGTTTTCTGCCTCAGTTAGTGCCTGGCATTGTACGTTGTAGGGCCCTTAACAGTTGATGGCGTGATGTCATATGCCTCTGCTCGTTTGAATGCCTCCGCGATCATGTGTTCTCACCTTTCCATGGGAGGAAACAGCCCTAGAGAGCTCTGAAATGACTTACCTAGACTCATTCTGCCGAAAAGTGATAGATCCGGGATCCAAAACTAAAGCTTTTCTGTGGCATTTGGGGTCCCCATCACTGTGGGGGATACAGGTTCCTGATAAGCCGTCTCTGTCCCTAAGCAACGTGCAGTCTACCGATGGAACACAACATGTGAGCACAGCTAACATGGCAGCAGCATACAATGATTTGTCCCCAAAGGATCTGCCAGCCCTCTTCCTCGACCCATAAGTCCATCACCTTCCAGAAGACTCCCCAACCGCTGCAACCCATGGGGCTGTATCATCTCTCTGATGTCCTGTAGCCCCAGGGGCTCCTTCGCAGCCCTTTGGTGTTGCCATTTGTGTGTCACGTGCTCACACTCTAACCTGTTTGGATTCACTCCGGTCTAGAATGGCCACTCTCTGTCAGGGGAAGTAAGAGTCATTATGAAATAGCGGTATTGACACCACTCTGCTTAAAACAATCTTCAAGGTGTCAGTAGGAGCCATGGTACCTTAGCTCCGGGCATGGCCCTTCCTGTCTCCTCCCCCCCCCCCCCCCGGGAGAAGGAAGGTGCCTAGCTCACAGGGCTGGGGTGGGGATGAAGTGTGCAAAGCGCTCAGCAGAGCGCCCCCTACGTGTCGTGGGTGCTGAGTGTCAGTGACAAGCGTAATTCTTGTGATTATTGCTGTTAAATGGCTGTGACTCCTTTTGCCCTTCTGGAACGGAGGGCGATGTGTCTTATATGACCCGTGAAGCCCAGTCTGTGTCAGAGCACCATCATAACAGTGTTCATGAATGCCAGTTGTCCTGGACAGAGCAGGGCCCTAGATGCCACGCCTCTGGGTCTCCAAGGCCTCCTAAGTCAGTCCGCACTCTCTGTGATGGACCTCCCTGAACCCCAGGGTTCGCATCTGTAAAATGAGGTCCGTAACATCTGCCTGTCTGCCTCACAGGGGCCTTGGGCGGCTTAATGAGCTGATGTGTTTTGAAAGCGCCTGACTCAGAATGCGCAGCAGCATGTATGACTTCCTTTCCCTCCGCTGGTTGTGTTTTTCATGGCACAGAGCCACAATTTCGACAAGAAGCAGACATCCTGCGGAGTTCCTGTCGTGTCCTTTGAGCAGGACATTTCACGTTTGGTCTGATGAGAAGGTGTTAACTGAGCATCTACTATGAGTGCAGAGATTCGTGGGGATGCAGAGAAAATATAAATGCACCCCAAGGGCCCTGTCACGTTTTGCCAGTGACTTAGTGGGATCAGACTCTGCTGCAGCCACGGCTGCCTCTGCAGAGAGAACTCCTCTGAGAGCATCTAATCTGGGGGGTCCCGTTCATTTGAGCCCCTGAAATCAAGGACGGTTTGCAAGGAAATGTTTATTTTCAAGCAGAGAGAGGAATGCAATCCAGACAGCACTCCCAAACTGTTAGCTGCATATTAATCTGCAGAGACTAATAGCATCCCATAATTAGTATAGCAGTGCTCCCAGCTTAATTGAAAATGTTGCATATGAGGGGCAACTAATGAGAAATGCAAGGTTTGATGATTCAGAACTGCTGAGATTTAGCGGTTTGGTGGGTGTCACGAGGATGTGTCGGATTCATGTCCCTTCGCCACTCTCCTTGTACATCTGGACAGGAAGGGTCTGAAAGGAGTTACTACGGTTAGAGAACTTTGAGTATCTGCAAGTCCCTCGGCTACTTGGAACAGGGCAGAGAGCCAGGCAGGCAGGAAGCGGAAAAAGAGCCTCCACGGCGACAAAACCCATTTCAATTTGTCGGTGCACCGCAGCCTTTTCACTCTGCTGCTAAGAAACCCTCTCAGCCCACATCGCAGCCTATTTGTTTCTTCTTGCCTTGCACGAGTTCTTAATAAAGGACGTGATCTAATTTCCAAGCCTTAGCGGAAGAGCAGCAAAGCATTCTGGCAGAGGTGGGCGGGGCCTCGGAAGATGCCTGTCTGTCCAGCCCCTCCTGAGTTTCCTCCTACAGTTGATAGAGATCTTAAAGGCACAGAGTATGTTTTGCCCCCAGGGGAGATAAAGAGTCAGGAGAATCCTTGCTCCCAAGGAGCTTACTGTTTGGGGCGGACCGATGTTGTCTCAGCCAAGATTCTTAATTTCAGACAATCTGCTCTGGCTAGTTTAGACAGAAAAGGATTTCAAACGGGATATGGGGTGCCTTGCAAACTTGCCAGGAATGCTGGGCACCCAGGCTTGAATGCCACAGAACCAGAGAAGGACCCAAATGCTGCGTAGGCTGGTTACACTGGCGTCTCCTTTATTCCCGCCCCCTGGAACTCAAAACTCTAGGGACTAGACAGTAAAACCTCCACGTGGCCGACCAGATAGAGGGTCACGTTGGCCCCTGTGCTTATGGGAAGGCCTAAACCACGTAAGCACCGCTACCACCTCCCACGCCAGCCTCTGCCCTCTGTGACCCCGTGGGTGCATTTGCTCGGTGGAAGCTGGGTGTAGCTGCAAGAGGTGGGGGGTGGGGGTGGGGGTCTGTGTGCTGTTTCAAGCCATCTGGCTTCTGGAGAACAGAATGCATGCTGGACGGGGGTGGCCAGGGGCGGGCAGGGCCATGGGGAGAGCTAGTCTGTGTACCTGCTGAGATGGGGCCAGGTACTTTCAGTGCAGCGAGCGAGGTCCTGCTGTAGGGGCTAAGGCATGGACCAGGTGGATGATGGAGTGCTGCAGGTGAACACCAAGGGTCACCTGAGGGCTAACGGTCAGGGAGGCAACCCCAGCCCAAGAGATGCTAAGCACAGAAACTTCAAAGGCACAAAACACCAGGGCCCTTTCACTTAGGGGCAAAGGACTCTGGAGGTGAAAGTCATTGGTAATTGACCACCAGCGGTCATCGAAAATCAGTAACAACTGATCAGTGTTAGTCTCCACAACTAGAGAGGCAAGCAGGACACCATCCCACCCCTGGCACTTCTGTCCTACCGCAGCGTCACCTTGCCTTTTGAAATTCATCAAGAGTTTGTCAGGGAAATTCTAGCAGAACTTTTAGTCTTCTCCTCTTTGTACAATGACCCGGCCCCGCTGCTTCTCTGACCGCAGTGCCAGCTATTTGGCTCAGGAAATCCGAATGCTTCAGCGGGGATTTGCTTCTTGCCTGGCCAGTCCCGGGGACAGGTGTCCTGCATCCAGAGGGGAGCCCAGGGCAGAGTTCCAGCAGCCAGGATGCGGAAAAGTCTTCAGGGGCGCAGTTTCTTTTCCTAAAGGAAGCTCCGGCCCGGGGAAGTGAAGCCGCGTCCATTCCCACATGGCAATTGTGCGCGCAATTACGTTTCCAGCAGGTGTCACTTAGGAGGGGGAAACCCATTAAGCATTTCAGATGAGAAAGCGGGAAAGGAGCCTACGGAAACTGCCGAGCCGGGGGAAGGGAATGCAGGCGTTTCCAGAGCTGTGGTCACTCGGCAGTCACATTCCCGTTGAGTGACCTCGTCCCAGCCTGGGGACAGCTGTCAGTGCAGAGGTTAACAGACCCTGATGGAACCAGTGAGGAACCCGAGCTGGGAGCCCTGCAGTGACGTGCCAGGTCCCTTAGCCAGGAAGGAGGGGCCGACAGGACACGAGGCTCACGTGACTGGACAGGGACTGGCGTGTGCGCGACCACCCATTTCCTCTGAGCCGGCAGAGGGCCAAACCCCTCTTGGATTTGTTTCGAGCTTTCCCAGTGCCCGGCAGAAAGCAAGCGCCTGGTAAGGACCTAGCGTGTTCTTTCATGGCCATTTTCTCACCACTGCTCCTGTGATGAGTGAGGTATCCAGAAGGAAAGATCAAAGGGGAGAAAGTGCCTTTCTTAGCAGCTGCAGGCTTATTTAAATGGACCTTTGCAGTCAAAAATGGGAATTAGCACCCTCCTTTTAGAGGTGAAGAATCTGAGACTAAGAGACGGTGCAGGGGATTGTCTGAGGCTGCTCGGCTCCTAAGTAGCAGACAGGATCCGAACACTCTGGAGTCTGTGTTCCTGGCACTCTTGCACCAGCCTCCCTAGGAATCTAGCACGTTGCAGAAGTGAGCTGTGCTCCGCCTGGGAGGCCACGTGGGCAGCGAGTTCAGGGCCCTCTGACTCTTCCCTGCAGCCGTATTGAAAGAGTCCCTTATTCCTGTGCATTGAAAGGTCCCCGGATGCTGGGCTGAATCAGAAGGGCCTTCCATCTGCTCTAATCTGTAAAGCCTGTCTTTGGGCATCTTAACCAAGGCCTCCCCATTGGAAGTTCATGAGGAGCCAGCCAGAGGCAGGCAAAGAATAGGTACTGGAGCTGCGCCAGTCCGTAGGTCTCCTTTCTTGCTGATAAAATCAAGCTCACCAACTCTTTCTGCCCACGTGACCTCCCCCACCCTTACACCCTCTATGAGCTGTTACTGCTGGGTCCCTATCTTGCCTAAACGCCTCACGCTCTGCTCCATCTGGAAGCCAAGGCTCAGCCTCCCCGCACCTTCTCTCTCCATCTTTCCTCTCCACGAGCTTATCAGATTCCATCATGTGGCTCTACCCAAATCACTTGAATCCTCTGCATCCGTCCCATCTCCCTGCCTCTGCTGTAGTACAGACTATTGTACTGCTGGTCTCCATTGGTCTTTTTCAGATCTCTTTCCACCCCCGTCTTCCATACAGTCACAGGGGAGCTTTGTGCGACATTTATTTTATCCATCCAACCAGCCTTCCAAGCTTCCATCCATCCGATAGCTATTTGTTGTGTCTGAGTATTTGCGCTACGTCAGGCTTCCTGCTAGACTCGGGCTGCAGAATTAGATAAGAAGAAATGTACGGTTTCTAGTGGGGCAGAGAGAAATGAATCAGTTCCAGGCAGGCAAAGGGAACCCAAGGGAATGATGTCCAACTCAGCGGCGGCCTTGGCGGAGGCTTCTGGAGGAGGGGTCGGAATTTTTAAGGTGATGACAGGGAAAGGGGGGATGATCCGGGGACAGCGACTGTGTACTTACAGAGGCATGATGCAGACTAGCACCTCTGGGGACCCGCAAGTAGCTGGTGAGGTTAGAGAGAACAGTGGTTGCTGGGAAAATAGAAACCAAATCCTGAAGTGCCTCGTTCTGTGAGTCCAGAATCTCGTCCTAATGGTGGTGTGACACCACGGAGGGTTTTCAGTAAAGGAGCAGCGTGGACAGAGTTTTCTCAGCTGCCTGCTCTCTGTGCCTCCCTCGAGCATTCTGGCGAGACTTGGTCCAGGCTCTGAGCTTCAACCCCATCACTGCATAGGCTTCTTTTCCGGCTGGCTGCAGGATGCTTATAGTCTCCCAGACTCTGCTTATCCATAGGGTTCCAAATCACACTGAGAGAGATTCCTTTTTATTCTTTCTCGGTGCCAGGCCCAAGGAGTCTTGAATTTAGTGCAGTTCTCTGACCCTGTGGCTAGTGTGGTATGTGGACAGTGAACTGTTTCGGGGTGGCACTCAGTAACACCTGCATCTGCCCATCATTTCAGAGTGTTTAGTAGGAGCAGATAACACACAGGCCAGCTGCCCCCTCCCAGTTTTCTAATCATCTATCAGAGGAATGGAAAACCCGCTCACTGTCATTGCTGAAGGCAGATGGGGTCCTCAAGTACATCTTTGGTTGAGGAACAAGTAAGAAGAAGGGCTTAGGGAGTGGACCATCTCTGTGCTTGAGAACCTGGCCGGCTCCCAGCCCTGGCCCCAGCCAGCCCTCCCTCTCTCCTAACATCCCACCAGCCTCTGCATCACCTGAGTGGTCCCCTCCCCAGACTCCCTTCAGAGCCCTTTACACATTCCTGCCTCTGCAGGAAGCACAAAGGAGCGGCTTGGAGACCTTGGCTTTGTGACTCTGGGTAAGTGACTTCACATCTCTGAGTGTGGGTTTCCATGCTTAAAGCTCAAGGCTCGTGCCCTCTGCCTGGATGAACCGCTTTGTAATTGTCACAACTGTTCCACGGAAAGGTTTCATCGTCCCTATTCTACAGATAAGGAAATGGGAAACTCAAGAGATGTCAAGTAACCTCCCCCAGGCCACACAGCTAGAAAGTAGATGCCCTGCGTGGAGTAAGAGCCCCACAGCTGTGGGTCCCTTGATTCATCCAGTATGCCTAACCTCGTGGCTGGTATCCAGTAGGTGCTAAATAAGTACTCTTAAATAACTGGCTCCAAAGCACGAGAAAAAGAAAGTACTAACTTAGATACAATGGCATTTTATTTTTTGCTCTAATTTGTATTTCTTTGATGACTAGAGTAACCCAACATTTTTTCCATGCTTGTACTCACTTAGTATATTTGTATATAACATGTCCAGGTCTGTTCCCAGTTTATTTATTAGTGGCCTTAAATTTGTTCCCGTATCAATTGGCATCAGATCTTTTTTGAAAGGCCATTGGCCCTCTTCTCTCTTTCATGATACAGTTATCTGTCCAGCCTGAAGTCCTGTGCACTCTCTCTGCCTCCCCTTTCACTGGGTAGCACTGTAAAGTGAAATGAATTTCCCGTTCCTATTAACTTGGATAATCAGCGTGCTAAAGCCCAGCCGGGGTTTGCAAGCAGGTTTCCCCAGGCAGGGTATAGCTCTTCCCCACCCCAGCGGATTGAAAGGAGCATTAAAGACAGGCTGAGAATGAGAAATTCAGCGCTCAGCCCCAGACCCCTGGACAAGCAGCCAGAAGACAAATTTTTTGTCCCGTAAACATGATTGGCTTATGTGTATGTTTTACCGTAAACACTCAGTTTCAGTCTTACGAGGCCCAGCGACTTGTTTGTGAAATTTCACCCGCTAGGGCCCACCCCCCCACTTGCTGCCTGTCCACTTTATGGATTGACATGGACCCAAGGGCTCCGGCAGCGTCACGGACTCAGAAAACATGACCCCCGGGCTGGCGGTGGGTGGAGTCAGCAGTAGCGCTTTAGGCTGCGTTTTTCAGTGTGTCAGGTGCCTTCCCAGACATTTTTGAATTGATCCCCACACCAGCCCTCTGGTAGTGGTGCAGGTAATGCTACGATCTCTGTTACTTGCTGAGGGTCTGGGGCTCCGAGAGGTTGTCTCTGTCACACGCTGGTTGCAGGCAGAGGCTAGAGACGTCTCCATAGGTGGCAGGGCTCCTGCTGTCTCTGGCTTGCCGAGCTAGCCCCTGGGGATGGCCCTTGCCATCCAGTAACAGAACAGGGGCAGTGCTCAGGGAGAGAGAAGGGCCTCACACCTGCTTAGAAGCTCCAGATTCTAAACTTCTGCAGAAGATCTTACATAATAACACTGTCTGTCCCTTCCGGCCACATAGAGAGTAGAGGTGATGTCCTGAAAAGGAACGGCAGCTAACAGTAGTCAGCATGTCCTGAGATGGTCTTCAAGCCCTGGCTGAAACTCAAGCCTTCCCTTGTTAAATAGGATCTGGTCATTCTCCTGGAAGTTCAGAGTCACCTGAAGAAACAGAGACATCCCCAGGCAGCTATGAGAAGTGTACACGATGCCCCAGCAATATCATTCATTCATTCAGAAAATACTAATTCAGTGCCCACTCTGTGTCAAGCACTGTCCAATAGCGGTAAACGCAACAGCCCGACATCGCAAACCTTGTATTCTGGCAGGGGAGACAGACAATAAAGAAGTTAATAAAAGCAGGTGCAAACTGTTGCATACAGGATGGAGAAACAGTGTGGTCCTGCTGTATAGCACAGGGAACTGTAGTCACTATCCTGCGGTAAGCCGTAATGGAAAAGGATATGAAAAAGAATGTGTGTATATATGTGTGTGCGTGTGTGTGTGTGTGTGTATAGTTGAGTCACTTTGCTGTGCAGCAGAAAATAACAAAACATTGCAAAGCAACTGTACTTCAAAACAATTTTTTTTTGTCTTTTTGCCTTATCTAGGGCTGCACCCGCGGCATATGGAGGTTCCCAGGCTAGGGGTCTAACAGGAGCTCTAGCTGCCAGCCTTCGCCACAGCCACGGCAACACAGGATCCGAGCCATGTCTGCAACCTACACCACAGCTCACGGCAATGCCGGATCCTTAACCCAACTGAGCAAGGCCAGGGATCGAACCCTCAACCTCATGGTTCCTAGTCAGATTCGTTAACCACTGAGCCATGACGGGAACTCCAAAACAGTTTTTTTTTAAAGAAAACACATTTTGTAAAAATTCAAATAAATAAGTTAATAAATACGTGGCATGTCAGATGTTTCAGGTTGCTATGAAAAGAAACAGGGAAGGGGCTGGGAGTATTGGGTGTGTTACAGTCCTAAGCAGAGTGATGAGGAATGCTCAGGAATGTACAAAGGAACGCAGACAAGAAGGCAGTTAATTCTCTTTGGAGTGGTGGATCAGAAGAGGCTCCAGAGAGAACGCTTCTGTGTGTGTTAAGCCCTGATTTCTGAGCGAGGGTTTCCCAGGAGCCAAGGGGAAGGATGCAGTTTCGGCAGAGGAAAAGCAGATGCATCGGCATGAAGATGTGCTAGTGTAAGGTCATGTTTGGGAAACTGCAGGCAGGTCTGAGATGGTGAGAAAGAAGGGGAGCAAGATGCAGGATTTGCTACTGGAAAGGTCAGGTGTGGCTGTGGCCAGACTGTGGGGGCCTGTGGCTCCATGTGGCTCTGTAGATGCTGGGGTGACTCTGGGACATGTCTGCCAAGGCTGCTGTCCTGACCTAGTGACCAGTGGCCCCAGCCAGGCTAGAGGCATGGCCTTTATAATCAAGAAAGAGTTAAAAACAGAAGGGACACTTCCTCCCAATGGTCCATAACCCCGGGCTTATCATGGAAGAAACATCGAATTCCAGTATTGAAGCATCCTACAAAATACTGTCCAGGTACTCCCCCCAACATGTCAGGGTCATCAAAAACAAGGAAGAGCTGAGAAGCCAGCTGCCAAGAGGAGCCTAAGGAAATGTGATGACTGAACGAAACCTGTGTCCTCCCTGGGATCCTGAAAAAAGAAATGACCTTAGGTAAACGCTGAGGAAATCCAAATCAACTTTGGACTTTAGTTGATAATACATCAATTCTGGGTCGTCCATTGTAACAAAAGAACCATCCTGAAAGATGTTAATCGTGGTGGAAAATAGAGGCAGGGCATATGGGAACAGCCTATACTATCTTTGCAGTGATTTTCTGTAATCTAGAACTCTTCTAAAAGGCATTTTATTTTTAAAAAGATAATAGACATGTTATAACAAAAGTTAGAAAAAACTGAAGTGGGGATTCCTTTGTAACCCCCAAATTCCTGGAGTTTCCTCATCTCTGGAAGAACCCTCTTTCCAGCTCCCTTTATCCTCCCCCCACATGTTTTCAGCTTCACCAAGGTAGAAACCAGCTCATGGGTCTGTGTAGGTGGGCGCGTGAAGCTGGAAAAAGTGCGTGGGGATGCTGAGGTCTGGGTTGAAGTCCCAGCACTGTTTTGTTTGCTTGTTTTTTTTTCTTTCTTTTTTTTTTTTTTTTGGTCCTCTGGGCCCAATAAAGGTTTCCACGGAGGTGAGACATGTGGCAGTTCATTAACCGCCCTGCTGTTCAACACCTGGTGGTCCTTTCTGATCCCATATGGGACATCGTTCTGGGACATGGGGTCAGTCAGTAAACACCTGTAACAAGAGCCTGAGCAGAAGCAGAAATCAAATGCATCAGGGGTCAGAGCCTCTGCTGTGACTGTGGGAATGTGACCTCTGCTAGGAAACTAACCCTCCATCAAGGAGTTGGAACACTTGCAAGCCACTGTCCCTCCATTTCTGTGCGCTCTTTGCTCCATCGTCCCTTTCTCTGTCCTAGCCTTTGTCTGCTTACATACTCTTTTTCACATCTCAATTCTTCCTTAGTAACCAAGAATGCTTTGAGCAGTCCCAAAAATCTTCTTCTATTTTATTCCTGTCCTCTTCCTCTCTCAATAAAGCATAGCTTCTCCCCTTTCTATGAGTTCAGAAGGACCAGTGCTAACCATTAACCATCATAGGTGTAGAGACAAGGTCCAAACCAGACACATCCCATTAAGTCTCAAACATCTCCCTGAATCTACTAAGAGATGTCCTTCTGGTCTCAGTTACATTTAACTCCTGGTTTCTCTGCAGAGAGACAAGCCACCCTAACCCGCCAAAGGATTCTGAAGCTTCACAACCCAAACTCTTTGGTATCTGCTGCATCAATAATTGGTCTTTCCCACCTTAGTTTACCAACTGACCCAAGAAGCCACATTCAAGCTGGCTGGATTCATGCAGGGAAAAAAAAAAAAAAAGGCAGAGACCTGACTACATTGTCCTTCCAGGTTTGCCTTCCCAGTCTTCCAGGTGCCTGACAGGTACCTCACCCATCACTTACTCCCTCTTGGGCATGATTGCAGTGGTCAGTTCGGCAGTAGCTCCTAGCCCAGCCCAAGCACTGGGCATCTTCATGCACTCATTGTCCCGGGGGGCTGCAGGGTGGCACTTCCACCTTTAGATTCTTTCTCAGCACCTCTGTCTATCAGAGTCTAGGCAGGAAAGTGAGAACCACCAGAGGTCTTTCAACAGAGGGAATTTAATATAGGGAATTGGCCACACAGCTAATTGGATGGCTAAGAAGCTAAACGGTACACGTTGAGGCGGTGCAGGGATCAGCAGCAACAGGGAAATGCCATCCGCCTTAGACTGGAGGGTCGGTGAGAGAAGGGGATGTTCCTAGAGCCCAGAAGCGGGGACCGTGCAGCGGGAGCGAGAATCGTTATGGAGGGTGTCAGGACCTGAAGTGACCGATGTCGTGTAGCCACTGCCAAGGATACAAAGACAAGAGAGAGAGACCCTAGCTCCTCTCGTCTCACCTCCAGCCTTCACCAGGGTCCTCCGTTCATAAGCCCACCTGCCTGGAAGCCAGTGAGCCCGGGACTCTGAGCACTGCAGTTCCCTGTGCGGGGGAGCAGGGCAGCCAGTGTGGGGAAGGGGCCGGGAGCCAACAGACAGATGACTGGCTCGGCATCCGTTCAGTCCTCTCACCCCCACCACCCTCCTTTGTTCAGGGTTGAGTTGGCCCTCACCTCTTCCAGAAAACTGTAGAATCCGCTCATCACTTGAGATGGGCACTGGATTCTTACATACTCTCCTGGATTGAACAGATGAGGAAGAAAAATCAGGGTCCTCCTTTGCTTTGGGGCGGGGGCGTGAACTCTGTAATATCTGTAGGCACCAAATCTTGCTCAGCTGGATAACTACTGTCCAGTCCTTTGCAACTGAGCAATGTGTCTCTTTGCTGGTGGGGGATCATCAAGGTAGAACAGTTCTGCTTATTCGTACAACAGTGGCAGCCTGGGAGGCTCACTGAGCGCTTGAATAATTGTCTTCTATTCTACAAGCCCAAACACACATGCCAGAGCCCACAAGGCAGCCACGTTCTACTCAGGAGAGCCTGCGGAGGCTGCTTATTCCAGAGGGCTGGGAACCTCAACTCTTGTCCGAGATGGCTGATCCTTTCCAGTCTGCATCTCTCTCCTCTGCTGGCCCAGAGCCCTTGCTGCCGATGGAAGAGCTCCCATTGGCAGGAAATGTGGACAGGAAGCATCCAAGGGCAGAGCAGAAGAAACCAAGGCCCCTAAGTGTGTTTAGCCAAGAAAAGAACATGAAACAAGATGAGGGATTGGAGCTGGACTTGTTTGGTTTTGGAGCATTTTAAGGGGCCTGGCACGCAGTTGTGTTTGGACTGGGAAGAAAGGCATAACTGTGCAGAAGAAAGTCCTTTTCAGGATTTCTTCTGGCTGTGACTGGATTAAAGAGAACACTGCGAGGATTAAGCTGTACGAATGCAGGGAGGTGGTGGTCGCCAGACGGGAGGGAACCCTGTCTCTTCCCGGGACATGTCTGGGCAGCGTTTGGAAGCAGTCAGCTCACGTGTCCATCAGTCACCAATCAGTTCAGCCCCGCGTGGAGCTGCCTACATTGTTTTCCTTTCCTTAATACGAATGATAATGGTAATTATTAAACAGCAACAACAGCGCTGGTGAGGACCTTGATTCAAAGTGACAGAAACCTCAGAGTCAACTTACTCAAAACAGAGGGAACTTTTCTCACTGCCTCACAGAGTCCAAGGAGTTGAACCTTCCAGCCAGAGAAAATGTGGGGATTCGGTGGGATTTGCGTTCACGGTTTTAATTCAGTGATTGATTCTGTTTCTTTTTGCTGTTCTGGTCACTTCTCTGGGATCTTCTTTCTCTCACTGCAAACCGGCCCTCCCCGTTTTTTCTGGACGACTTTGCAGGGCTGCCGTAACAAAGCGCCACTAACTGAAAGGCTTAAACAACTGAAATTCCTTGTCTCATGGTTCAGGAGGCTAAAAGTCACTGGGTCCATGTTCCCTCTGCAGGGCAGGCTCGCCCCCCAGGCCTCTCTCGTGGCTTCTGCTCATTCCCTGGCTTGTGGCAGCACGACTCAGACCTTCACATGGCATTCTCCCTGCTGTGTGTCTCTCTCTGCGTCCAAAATTCCCCCTTCTTATAGGGACACAAGTCATGTCGGATTGGGGTCCCACCTCGGTGACGTCATTTTACCTTGATTACTTCTGCAAAGAACCTAGCTCCAAATAAGGTCCCTTGGAGTTCCCGTGTCATGGATCAGTGGTTAATGAACCAACTAGTATCCATGAAGACTCTTGTTCAGTCCCTGGCCTCGCTCAATGGGTTAAGGATCCGGCATTACTGTGAGCTATGGTGTAGGTTTTCTCCCCTTGCCCTCGGCCACGCACTGTCCCAGCATCTTGTTAGACCCCAGCTCTCTCAGTCTGGTCTGATTCTGTCCGAAGACCTGGGAGGGCTGGCGTTATTAAGATATTATTGAATATGTTGGCACATATAATTGGCTTGGATTAGAAACCAAAGCTCTTAGCAGAGTAACAAGGTGAAGCATTCCATGCTAATGATTCCATGCTAATGAGATGGTTTTCAGAGGATTGGATGTGCTCTTGAAGGTGTTACTTAGAAGTCACTCTTCAAACCAGGCTGGGAAAATGAAATCCGAAAAGAATCGATGCCTCTGCGGTTTGTTTGGATCTCGATAAGGGAACCAAAGTAGAAAAGGACATCTGTGTGCTGGGAATTGAAGTCACGTTGGTCACTGTCTTCAAGGAGGTCCCTTTGCGGTGAAGGACAAAGATATGTTGACAAATAGTTCTCCCTTTTGTTTTTCTTTTTAGGACTGCGCCTTCGGCATATAGAAGTTCCCAGGCTAGGAGGGGTTGAATGGAGCTGTAGCCACCAGCCTGCACCACAGCCACAGCAACAACAGATCCGAGCTGTGTCTGCCTCCTACACCACAGCTCATGGCAACACTGGATCCTTAACCCACTGAGCGAGGCCAGGGATGGAACCCGCGTCCTCCTGGATCCTAGTCGGGTTCATGACCAATGAACCACAATGGGAACTCCTATTATTATTATTATTATCATTATTATCATTTTTTTTTTTGACGAATAGTTCTGAAACACTGGTAAATAAACCCTAGGTGAAGGGCGTGAACAATCTGCTAGAGTTACAGCACTTTTTTTCTTGAAATTCTGTTCCTTCACTTGGTAACATTGTGAGGAGGGGAGCGACCTCACTAGGAAAGCAGAGCCTAGAAGGGTGAATATAAAAAGATGAGGAGAGGAGTTCCCATCGTGGCTCAGTGGTTAGCGAACCCGACTAGCATCCATGAGGACACGGGTTCGATCCCTGGCCTCACTCAGTGGGTTAGGGATCCGGCGTTGCCGTGAGCCGTGGTGTAGATTGCACACAGCTCGGATCCCGCGTTGCTGTGGCTCTGGTGTAGGCCGGTGATTACAGTTCTGATTGGACCCCTAGCTTGGGAACCTCCATATGCCACGGGTGTGGCCCTAAAAAGACAAAAAAATATAAAAAAATCGAGAAATTATTGTACATCCTTATGTAAGTATCAAGGGCCTGGCACTTAGTCTCTCTAATCCCTTATTATGATTCCTGTTTAATGATGAGGAAATTTAAGGAGCCCCATGGTTTTGCAAGGCCACACGGCTGGTAACCTGGTGGGGTATGACATAGACCCGCTCTCTGCTTCCAAACTCACTGCTCTTGCCCCTGTGCCAGCCTTCCTCCAAGAAAAGCCCCAGCCTCGCTTGTCAGGAGTACAGCACAGATTTCACTGGGCCCTGTATTTAGAATGAGAACAACATCGCTTCTCAACCCCGCTCAAGGTATTGTCTTGTCACTCCTTGATTTGTGGTCACGTTGGGGAAAGCTCAGAGGAGAAAAGGTACTTGGCACTCAGTTCCACCCGGGGCCTCTCAAAAGGCAGCCTGGGAGACAAGCAAGCTTCAGCTCACCCTGGGCTGGTGGGAGGTACGCTGGGAGCAGGGGTCCTGGGGGTGTCAGGGGTTCAGGTGTCCGCGCAGGCGCACAGTGTGCTTTAAGGCTTGCCTGGAAAGGCAGAAGGACAGGTTTCCAATCTCGTCTGCCCCACTTCGTCGCTGGGGGCTGGGGGCACTCGGGGCAAGCAGCTGCAGTGTCCCTGAAGCCTTGTTTTCTGCTCTGCAAGTCTATGAGGAACAGGCTCGCTTCGTACGGTTGTTTAGAAGGTTAACGGAGATCAAATAGACACCAGTGCCAGACACTCTGCCCAGTGCCTGGCACGCAGTTAGCTCCCTGCCCTCTGTGTAAGCTTGCCAAACCCGTCTTCCCACAGCGGGTCTCCGGTGATGGTACATCTCTGCGCACAAGCCCGCAGTGGCTGTCTGTTACTCGGTGAATAATGGCCACCTTCTCTGGCTTGGCTTGCAGAGTCCACATTCACAATGGGGTCCAGGTCTCCGGCCAGATGTGTCGCCCTCTGCTTCTGTCCACGAAGCCCGCATTCCTTCTTTGTCAGGCTTCCCCTCCCATGCCTTCACTCCCTCTTACAGGTACCCCGCCCTGTCCCCATGCCACCCACCCGACACTGTCTCTGGTGCCAGGCTTGGCTTCCGGGGTATGTTCTTCAATCACTGCTCCCTTATTTGTCAGCCAAGCCAAGCTCCCTCCCTGCCTCCCTCTTCTCGCTGTCCCCACCCCCCCTCCCTGCATCAGCTTACAAAACCGCCAAGCATGTCCCTTATTATTGTGGCTGCGTTTTCTTATTTTCCTTGTCATCCTGAGATTTTCCGGGGCGGGGGGGCCGGTGCACAGCTGGCTTCTGCATCATCCGTGCATCTTGTTCAGCACCCAACATTCATCCTAGGAATGGATGCAGCATGTGAGCAACCAAAGGAAGGAGTGCCCCAATCCCTTCCTGGCTGGATTTCTCTCCATAAAATGCTAGTACTTCTAAAACCTTTGATCAGCCCAGAAGTATTTTGGTTTCCTTAACAGTCGTGTGGTGTTTGTTGGAGGTAAGGCCGGCCCTCCCTATTAGTGGGTTCCGTATCTGTGGAGTCAACCAACCACAGATGGAAAATAGGCCGAGAAAAAAAAATACTCCAGAAAGTTCCCCAAACCAAACTTGAATGTGCCACACTGGCAACTATTTACATAGCATTTACATTGTATTTACAACTATTTGCATATCATTTACATTGTATTAGGCATCATAAGCACTCTAGAGACGATTTAAAGTATATGGCTGCTTGTGTGGGGGGGTACCACAAATCCTGTGTCATCTTTGCAGAAGAGACTGGAGCATCCGTGGGTTTTGGTATCCACACGGTGGGGGGACAGGGCGGGGAGGGGGTAGTGTTCTGGAACCAGTCCTCTTGTGTGTACTGGGATGGTTATACTTTGAAAAAGAGGGAATTTGGGGATACAAATTGAAAAATAAATGGAAAGAAAAAGGCACGGAGTTGAGGTCTTCCATTCAACTCTGGCAAGTTAAAGGCAGGAAAGGAGTAAAGTTCATTTCTGTGGCTTCTTCGTGGGGTGCGGGCAGGGGTGGGGTCAGGGGAGGCAACGATGAAGGTCTACACAAGCTTTGGCCACAGGCTGTGGAGGTAGAGTGGAGTTGTGTGACCTGGACAGAGGCCAGGGGTTTGAGGAAGACCCTGAGTGTCTCCTCTAAGTCGCCGGATGTGACCAGTACCCCAGCAGGACCTGTGGGGGCAGAGCCACCAGTTCGAAGTCCTGCAGTCCTCAGGACACGTGGGGAGAGGCCCGCAGGCGGGAGACAGGGCCTCTTACTGCATCGGTGGTCACAGCAGAGCAATCCCCCGCTCCTCTCTGATGCTTTCGGGGGTAAACTTAGAGCGAACAAGACAGGGTAAATAGAAATGAAAGGCGCGGTCACCATTGTTGCTCATTTGAGATACAGAAAACAACAGCCACCTCCTCGGTACTGCGCTGCCTGGTTTTTTATTTTAGTGACAGAGCGTGATTTATAAGGACTTTCCTGCGTCTTCCTGGGGCTGTGTGGGAGATACACACACACACACACACACACACACACACACACGTTTCTGCCTAATACAGTAAGTCTTTATTCGGGATAACAAGCGTTTATAATAAAGAAACAGGAAATGCCAGTGAAGTTAGCAAAATTTCCCACTTAGGAGAATTTTAAGCCTTTACAATAAAGAAACAGGAAATGCAGGTGAAGTTAGCAAAATTTCCCACTTTAGGAGAATTCACTCCCAGGAATTCCTCATAATACACAGTAACAATCCTTAGCTAGGATCCTAGGTATATTTGGCAAATACGTATTCATTTCTCATAAAATGACTTTTTTTTTTTTATCTCTGATGCCTTCATGTATCCTTCTTGCATTGTTCTTCAGCCTAGTGTGCCCTCTCTTTAAAAACGTATTCTGGAGCTTCCGTCGTGGCTCAGCGGTAACGAACCCAACTAGTATCCATGAGGATGCGGGTTTGATCCATGAGGATGCGGGTTCGATCCCTGGCCTCTCTCAGTGGGTTAAGGATCCGGCGTTGCTGTGAGCTGCAGTATAGTTTGTGGATGCCGCTCATATCTGGCGTTCCTGTGGCTGTAGTGTAGGCTGGCAGCTGCAGCTCCGCGGCCCTAAGCAAAAAAATAAATAAAAATAAAAATAAAAAGGTACTCTGTAGTGTCTCCCGTGGGTGAGTGTGGTCATAGGTGCAGAAAAAATACAGCGGCCACGGGGACCTTGTTCACGTCCCAGCTTCTCCTCTTGACATGACCTGAGGCAAATGGCTTAAGCCTCTCCTCACTCTTCTTTTGAGGAAGATAGAATTTTTTGTTGTTGTATTTCAACACACCTGTGGCACGTGGAAGTTCCCAGGCCGGGGATCAAAGCCACACCATGGCACTGACCTGAGCCGCTGTAGAGGCAATACCTGATCCTTAACCGGCTGCCCCACAGGGGAACTGTGAGACAGAATTTCTGTTATTCATTTCACAAACCTTTGTTGAGTACAGATATCTCCTCGGACACTGAAGATGCCGAGGTGAATCCACATGGTCGTACAGAGTTGTTCTCTTCCGGACAGAAGCTCCAGGAGGAGAGGTGGTTGGCTAGAGGTTGCAGGGTGATAACCAAGGGAGCCAGAGCCAGACTCTCGTGTGTAAGGAACACTGCTGGCATGATTCCCAACACTCCCAGACAGCATGTCACCGGGAGGATGGGCCCGTTCTATAGGGCCAGACACGAGGGTTCAAAGAGGTGCGGTGACCTATTGTATGCCCAGTGACTCAGTGGTAGGACTGTGGTGGGGCCGGCGTCTCAGCCACGTGCTCCGTCCCCCCACCACCCCCTGCCCCCTCCCCCTCCTCATCACAAAGCACTTTGGGCTCTGCTCCAAGCTGCCCCTGCCTGGCTTGTAAAGAGAACTGATCTGCAGTCCCAGCCCTTGAAGGGTTTGAGCAACTGGAGGAGACATGTGTAAACAGTGGCTGTCAGACAAGCCCAGGTGAGATGGAGGAAGAATGGAAGGTGGCAAAGAGTGTGTGCTGTCCCCAGGCTGCGGACCAGGAACAAGCCTCCCCTCCCCACTGGCGCTTGTTTGCACTGACTGCCGGGACGGATCTGGGAGAAAGGGACAAGGGACCTCTTGCCATCTCGCTCACTTGGGTCTGTGTTCTCTGCTTTAACAGAAAGGATCCTGTCCCGTCCTCCAGGATCTGATGGCCCCGGAGCAAGGGCTGCCAGGCCCACGGACACTGCTGACTCTTCAGGACGTGCTGACATGGAGCCAGGTCAGTCCCCGTGTCTGCTCTGATTTTCTGCGTCATCAACTTCAAACCTGTGGTCTTGCGAGATGCCGTCTTGGAATCTGAAAAGAGGCAAGCTTTTTGGTTGAAAGCGCTGACCCTAAGCCACGTGGGAAGTGGAGGAGGTCAGGCCAGAGTGGAGATGGCCTTCTCGGGGAGTGGGTACAGCAGGAGGGCTGGTGGCTGCTGGAAGCTGAGCCAATAGCTGGCATGGTGGGAGGACAGGGCAGGGAAGAGCCAGGCACCCAGCTGGCATGTGGTGGGAGGAGCCGGCAGCTGGAAACCCTGTGCAGGTCCAGGACCATACAGGCCTCGGTGGCCGTCAGAGTCGTTCTGGACCCAAGACACTAAGGGCAGGGTCCAGAGTTTTATGGTTCCATTTCAAGCTGAGCTGGAGTAGGATCCGAGGCAGTTCTGAATGAGGTAGGAGGAGGTTAGTGGGCGGCTGCCCAGAGGACAGGTGGCTCAGAGGCCAGGTGCAGCTGGCCCGAATGGCTCTCTGGAGGTTTTTCTTGTTTTGCTGTACAGTGACAAAAATAGAACACACCTGGTTTGGGTGGGAAACACAGAAGGGATTTTCAAGCTAGAGAAGGAACATGGCACAGAGAAAGGCAGAATCCTAAATGAAGTCTGGGTCATGAAGAAGCCTGCAGATGCAGAGAAAGGAGCCAGGACCCAGGGAGTGAGCCCTTTGTTGGAAACCTACTGTGGAGTTCCCTGGTGGCTTAGTGGGCTAAGGGCCTGGCATTGTCACTGCTGTGGCTCAGGTCACCACTGGGCCTTATATTCGATTAATGGCATGGGAGCTTCCTCATGCTGCAGGCGTGACCAAAAAACAAAGCAAAACAAAACCTGCTAGGAACCAAGCACATTTTTTGTATTCTGGGCTTGCAAGGTAGAAGTATGTGTTGCTAGGCTCAGTTATGCTGCAGTAATAAATGAACTCCAGAGTCTCAGTGGTTTAACACAGCTAAGGTGTATTTCCTATTCATGCTGCCTGTGTAACAGAAGCAGGTGAAGGGCGTTGCTTTACCTAGTGACTCAGGGGCCAGACTGATGAGAGCTCTGTCGCATTTGAGGTGTGCCGCCTGCAGGAAGTGGCCACCTTGGTCCCCACAGTGGGGGGAGAGGTAGCCAGCAGGCTGAGCACTGGCTCTTAAATGCTTCAGCCCAGAAGTGACATGCAGCCTTTAGGCTGGAACTAGGCACTAGGGCCTGATTTCCAGGGCCCTGGGAAATGTGGATATTTGAGGGATAGTAACTGCCTCTGCCACAGTAGATGCTATGATTTCCACTTCATGTGTAAGAAAAGCTGAGACTCAGGGAAGTGAATTATCTGATCTCAGGTCTCCCAGCTAAAAACCAGCAATGCCTAAATCACAAATAACCTCTGATTCAGTCATTTATCTAGCAATTCAGCAAAGACATATTGAATATGAACAATCGGCCACGCTGGGCTCTGGGATAGAACAGGGAACCGAAACAGAAGGCAAAGCTGGCCTCTGGTCTCAGCCTGAAGAACGTTTATAAACTGGTATAGACGCTTGGTAGCAGAGACGTAACGCTTCCGCGGGCACCTCTTGAGAATTTCTGCCTGTCATAGAGACGTTCGGTAAAATGGGCTCACATTTATTGAGGCATTGGGCCAAGGACTTGACTGGTGCATCTCCTCTGACTGCCACCCTCCCGGGAGGTAGTTCCTGCCACTCCATTTTTAAGACAGGAAAACAGAGGCTCGCTCAGCAAGGGGAGGTCAGGGCCGAAGGTGGCCTCTCGAGCCCCATCCGGGCTCAGTGGTCATGATGATAGAAATGTTCAAATCCAAACTGGAATCCCAGAGCTCCTGTTTGGCTCAGCGGTAATGAACCCGACTAGGAATCATAAGGACGCAGGTTAGATCCCTGGCCTCGCTCAGTGGGTTAAGGAGCTGGCATTGCCGTGAGCTCTAGCATAGGTTACAGACGCGGCTCGGATCTGGCGTTGCGGTGGCAGTGGCGTGGGCCGGCAGCTACGGCTCCAATGAAACCCCAAGCCTGGGATCTTCCATATGCCGCAGGTGCGGCTGTAAAAAGCAAAAATAAATAAATAAATGTGTTGAATCCCTTCCCTCGCTCCACCTAAACCCCAACATGGGGTCTCCTCTTCCTCCTCCAAATCCCCCCGTCCCGGGCCTTTCTCCTGATGGTTCCCCAGACCTCCTGCCCCATCACATGTGACCACAGTTCTCGGCTATGACACGCGGGGCCCCTCGGACCCTGGAGACTGGGTCGCTCATCTCCACACTGGTGCTGCCCAGTGCTGGGCCCAGAGCAAGGTTTGTGGTTCATCTGCACGGAGGGAGGGAAGAAACTGCAGAAACCCGGTCCCAGGCTCTGCGCCCAGCAGGAGAGGGTTGAACCCAAGCTTTGGCACCAGCAGAGCGGCCCCCTTCCCCCTCGGGCCTGGTTTCCCCCTTCTCTTGCCTCACATCCTGGGCCACATTTTACCCCGACGGTCACTTTTCTCCCCTGCTCTGCCCATGTGGCTGCCTCCTCTATCCGCACGCTGGTCTGAGCCACAGTCTCAGACCTGGATTTTTGCGGTGGCCTCCTCGGGGCAGGGCTCTGCCGCCACCGTTTCCTCCGGGATCTGGCGCAGAGGCATCTGTTCAGTCATCAGTCAGGTCAGATCGCTCCTCTGCCCAAAGCCCGCCCGTGGCCCCCCAGCTCCCGTGGAGGCAGCCCCAGCCCTCACCCTGACCCGCCAGGACTTACCTGAGCTGCCCCCGTTGGCCCTCCCAGCCCATCTCTGTGCCCCCTCCTCGCTCTCGCCATTGGCCTCTTTCCTGCTCCTTGAACCACAGACACACTCCCACCGCCATGCATAAGGCATAGGTGCCTTTCTCCGGTCTTGGCGGGAGCCCTTCAGGCAGAGGGGACAGGTCTCCGGGTCACCATCCAAGACGGGGCTACAACAGCAGGCCTGTCTTTGCGCCTTGAGCGGCAGGAGCCCAGTGGTGTGAGCAGAGGTGGGTGGAGAGGAGGTGAGAACGTGAGAGTGGGAGGCAGCCCTCGCCGTCCGGGCCTCCCGGTGCCCCTCTTGTGTTTGACCGTTTCTGGGCAGCATTTATCTCCACCTGCTGCATGACTGTTCCTCCGTAAGTCTGTCTGTCTTCTGCCTTCCCCACCGAGTATCAGCTTCACGGAGGCAGGAAGTCACTTGGTGTTATTGCCGGCAAGCTTCTTACGCCTGCAGCAGTGCCTGGCGCATAGGCAGGAATAAACAAATAACCGAGTAACAGATTCCTTAGCCTTACTTATTTTTAACTTTTTTTATTATAGTTGATTTACAGTGTTGTACCAATTCCTGCGGTCCAGCAGAGTGACCTTGTCCTACATATATATGCATTTGGTTTCTCAGGCTATCTTCCATCATGTTCTAGCACAAGCGATCGGGTGTAGTTCCCCGTGCTGCATAGCAGGACACTCCTGCCTTTACACGCTCTGTGCCCTCTTCCCGAACGTCGCTGCTCCTTCCTCCTCCACCAGCCCCCCTGATTCTTCACTCCCTCGGCCTGCCCCCTGCAGGGCCACCTCCCTGCAACACATCACACAGGCGCTGACCCTCCATCCGTGTGAGCCCAGGGGTGCTTCCAGGCAAGAACAGCCCTTTATTGTTAAGCGCTGGGCACCTGGCACATGGTGGGGTCCAGTTACTGTCTGTCGGCCTGAGGTGAGTGGATCAGAGCAGCATCTGGGACCACAGCCCGGGGGCCTCGTCTCCTCCTCCTCCTCCTCCGCATGTCCCCTCACCCGCAGTCAGGAGGCGGGAGCCCTGGTTGCCAGCTCCGTCTCCGCCTGCTTAGCGCCCCACTCAGAGATCAGGAAGACGAGGCAAATGGGACACTAATGACATTCAGAGAGAAAACTAAATGGGGAGGTGTTGCCAACACGGAGGAGGAGGGAGATGCGATTTAAAGGACTCGCTCCCTCCCCAGAGCGGGAGGGGGAGTGGAGGTGCTTAGAGAGCCCCGGGGCTGGAGGAGGCGCCCCACACAGGCCCACCTCTGTCACCTCCTCCGTGGGGGGTGGCCTGGGCATCACTTTAACTTAGGGGGGGTCTCGCTGTTCTGACTTTAAATTAGGGGCCTTTTCTTTAACTGACTCATGGGTTCATTCATACCCTCCCACTGCCTTGCCAAAAATGATTCGCGTGGGCTAGCAATAGTATAATTAAGTAATTAAGGCCAGGAGCATTTCATGCAAAATTAAGGTGGAAAGTAAGGGTGGAAAATGGGGAAGGGAGAAGAAAATGTTATCAGGACCCTGGAGAAAGGGAGTCCTTGAGAAAGGGGGTTGCACATCACCATGCTAAGGATGCCATGGGCTCTCGTGATGAGCACATGGGACCCTGGATGCTAAAATCTGTAGGGATGGGATAGCTCTGGTCCGGTGGCACTAAGGACAGCGTTGTTTTCGAGTACTTCCTAATCTGTTGTCCATTTTTGTCAGTTACTGGCAGTAGCTGGCTTCTGAGTCCCCAGAACGCCACCCCGCCCGCTGCCCCCATAGGGCACTTTTTTTTCTATCTCATTGAAAGCTCACAATACCCTACAAGGTGTCTTTCCAAGCCCATGTTAGAGATGAGTTGATGGAGGCTTAGAGACACTGAGCAAATGCCTGGGACATTTGCTGGAGATCCACGTACAAAAGCATGAAGTCAGAGCCCTTCCTCACACCATATACAAATATTAGCTCAAAGTGGATCGTCTGCGCAGCACCCCGGTAGCTGCCACCAAGGTGAGCACGGCAGCACAGGAGCGTTGGGAGGCTGAGGCCTCCTGGTGGAAGGCCGGGGATGCCAAGCAGAGGGGCTGTGATGTCCTGTCACTCTCGTTTAAGAAGTGAGGAGGCCTTAAAAGTTTTTGCGTGAGCATCACCTTGGCGGTGTCCAGATCTCTATGTGCAGAGGACTGTGGTCACCCACAGGCAGATAAGAGGCACCCGCTATTCATTCAGATTCACTAGCAAATAGAGTCATGTCAGTGATCTAGAAGAGAAGGGGAAAGGAGGAGGAAGGGAGCTAACCGAACACCCACTGTGTGCTAGGCATCACCGTGTTATCTGATCATAGCAGTTAGGTGGCGTTTTCTCCACTTTAAATGGAGAATAAACTGAGGCATCCATTCCCCACCACCACACCGCTTCCTAGTAAAATGGCAGAACTCATGTTCGGACAGAAGTCAGTCTGCTTCGAAAAACCACAATTGCTTTTCCCTGGACTTGGCACCATTTGTTGGACACCGAGTGTTTACTGCCACATCCCCTTAAAATGCATTTCTAGCACACTTTGCAAATACACTTCCCAGCTCTTGGAATGTTGAGTGGGAACACCCGTCATACTTCTTTGTTCCACCCTTTTGGAATCTTCCGTGTCAGCTCCCCTACACACAGCAGACAGTCAATTACCCCCACTTTTGCATTGCTTATTTTTCCTAGAAGGCATGGCCGCAGTTGAGATATTAACTAGTAACCACAGTTATTAGTGATGCAGAGACTGCTTAGTGATCTGACCCTACTAGAAGTGTCCATCCTGGTTGGCGATGAGAACCCCAGAGGTCAGTGGGCTTGGGATAAATATATTGCTTTGCTCAGGGTCAGGTTGGAGAAATAATCCTAACTGGAACACAGTAGTTCACGTATAAATATTGAATAAGGCAAACAAGGCTTATGAGGCTAAGATTGTGTTGTCACATGTACTACCCATTATGACAGTTAAAGATAAATGAACAGTGATTAAACTCTTATTGTTAAGATACTCTTAGCATCTCTGCTGGGCATGTTGCCTGTTTTATCCTCATTAGGAAAACCTATGTGTTTCTGGCTCTATGACATAGCATATCCCCACTTTCCATCAACCAAACTGAGACAGAGAAGAATCTTGCTCAGGGATGCATATATGTCCCAGTACCTGGTGCCACTTGGGTTTGAAGCCAGGTCTGTTTGATTCATCCTTTGGGGACACCACATTGTCCTCCAGCTGGGGAGAAAATACTGAGTCTGGCCCCGGCGGGGTGCCACGCTTGCACTCGTGAGGATTAGTGGTCCAAGCAGTGCTGCCCCGGCCATCCACCCCCTTGTGCTGGTTTCAGGCTCCTTTTTCCCAGCCTGTATGTCTTTCCTCCAAAATTCCCTTTCCTTCCCCGAGTCTGCACCTTCACCTTCAGTCTGAGCACCTGGAATGCCCATCGCCCACCCATGACGCCGTCACCCAGTAGTATCTGCTTAATCGGGGTCTGCACTGAGTGAGCACACAGCTGATCTTAGGAGGGAGAGGAAGGATCAGGTGACCTAGTATGAAATCCAGAAAGTGCCACAGATGAAACCCACGAGTTTTCTCTTTGCTCAAAAGAGGAATCCCTATGAGGGGACCATTTCTGGACATCCTCTGCCAATGCTTTGGGAAGGGAAAACCAGGCAGCTGTGGCAGCCAGGACTGGAGTTCCTTTCTTCCCGGGGGCCTGCTGGGCTCAGGGTTCGCGGACTGATGAGGCCACTGCTACGAATGTCACTGCTCTTTTGCACCCCCTTTGATATAATCACTATTTGCCTGTCCCCCATCCTCGGAGCGGTGTTGCTACACTGTCCCGGGTGCACACAAGCATCACAGAGACATTTATAAGCCAAATGCCAAGGAGGAAGATCAGTGTCATTCCGCTCGGTGAATTCCATGACCAAATCCTCCTGCAGGTAAGGCTGACCTCTTGTTGCTAACTGCACCTTCAGCCGCACATCGTGGTGGCCAGTTTAGCAAAAGCAGCCAAGGTCATGGCCTGAAGGCTCTTTTGCCAGGTTATGGACCTCGATCACTTTGTGGCCTTGACTCACCTGCTGTGAGATGGATGCACTTAGACATCCGCCCACCCCACCACCACTGCTCCTGTGGAAACTCCCTAGGTGGGGACAAGAACAGCCAATCCACATCTCCACACACAGAATCCTTTGCCTTTTTGGATTCTAACCCTGGTGAAGAAGCCCAGTGTGTAGAAAACACTCCAGGGGGGAGAACAGACATTTGTTGAGTACCTATTATATGTCAACCACTGTGCTAGGCATTTCACAGCCCATTTAACCCTCACAGCTACGGGTGAGGTAAGCATTGTTATTTCTGATTCACAGATGGGTCCATGGAACCTCGGAGCGGGTCAGTGACTTTAAGTCCCACAGCCGGGAATTGGGGGTGGCTGGAATTGAATCAAGGTCATCTCCCACAAGGCCTGACTCCTTCCCACTGGGTTGAAATGAATAAGAATAATGGCAGCAAGAGCCACCGCGGGCGGCGTGCTCGCTACACGCCTGACTTGTAGTAGCTCACCGAATCGCAACAACCACCCAGCGATATCTGGGACTGTTACCGTTCCGATTTTACACACGAGGAAACCGAGGCATGGAGCAATGCTGTCAGAATGAAACATTTTCTGAAAGTGGATATTCTACAACTGCTGGCTGCTTTGTCTTCAGTACCTCTTGTCCAAAATAAGCACAGGGCTTGCTCTTAGGATGTGCTTAACGTTCTCCGGTTATTGACAGTTAACTCCATGATCGTCTCGCCCCTCACTGGGATTGGGATTCTGGGTGCTGTTGACAGCCTGTGCCGTCCCTTGAGTTGCCCCTTGCTATGGGACATCTGGTGGATTAGGGGAGTCCTCGAGGTGGAATTCCAGATGTTAGAAATCAAGCGTGGCAGGTGAAAGAGGGCAGGCTCTAAAATCAGATTGATGGAGTCCAAGCCTGCCTTTCCAGCTCTGG
Organism: Catagonus wagneri; assembly: GCA_004024745.2. Lineage (NCBI taxonomy): Eukaryota > Metazoa > Chordata > Mammalia > Artiodactyla > Tayassuidae > Catagonus > Catagonus wagneri. The sequence continues at coordinate 3,136,367 of PVHT020000037.1, forward strand.
ACTCTGAGCCAGTTACCCAGTCTCTGCTTTGGCTCCCTAATTCGGTATGGGTTATAATAAGAGTCCATACCTCAGTGGGCTGTTGTAAAGATTTAAAGTCTCCTAAGAAGCTTGTAATCAGGGGGAGCCCAAAAAACAGGTGCCCAAGAGCTGAACTGTTTTTATGTAATTTTTTTTAAAGTATCGTCGATTTACAGTGTTGTGCCAATTTCTGCTGTACAGCAAAGTGAGCCAGTCATCTGAACTGTTGTATCATAGAATATGAGTCGACAGAGTTGGACTCGTGAAGCGATCTAGTTCTACTCTTTCCTTTGCGGATGAGGCCCCTGAGGCCCAGAGACAGGCAGTGATCAGCCTGAGACACACAGCATTTTAGCTTTCTGCCTCTGATGCCAAGGTTCCTTCTGACGCTGCACGCCAAATTTAGAACAGCCTCAGGAGACCCATATGTCAGTCTCATTTCTAGAAATTTTAGTTGGTTGTCTTTCAATCTGTCTTATCTTTTTTGAGAGTCTGTTCTTTGTTATATATTTCATTATAGCTTGTACACATTTCGTTTATGTTCAGAGTCTGATCCTTTCAGCACCTGTGATGCTCATAGGCCTGATCTTTTGTTCATTATTTCTGCTGTCTCTTGCTCATGGTGGCTTAATTCCTCATGCGTTCTGCGATTTTTTCAAATCATGGGTTCGTGATTGCTAAATCTTTGTGGGGCTTCTTTGAGGCCCGAGTTGCAAATTCATTGCTCCAGAAAGGATTGCCTTTGCTCTGCCAGGTGCCTGGAGGAACCACCAGTTTGGAGTCACTTTAAATTCAATGCTCAGCTCGCGCCTGGGCTTTTTCTGGCCGCAAGGTAATCCGCAAGCAAGTGCCAGACCCACGTGAGGACCACCTCGTGATGGAGAGTGCCTTTTCTTAGAGGAGACTTTAAAAACTTTTCTTTTCTCTTCACTCAGCCTGGTTGCCTCGCCAGCTCCTTGTGTGGGGTGGGATTTTGGCTTTCTTTCTGATTCACCTCTTTCTTAAGGCATAAATGTCTCCTTTTGAAGTCCTAGCCTCCAATGAGGTCTCAGTCTGACTTTTACCCTTTGAAGGACTCTGACTTTGCTTCTTTCCTTGGCCCGTTAAAACTAAGATCCTGGGAGCTCCCATCGTGGCTGAGCAGAAACGAATCTGACCAACATCTACGAGGATGCGGGTTCAATCCCTGGCCTCGTTCAGTGGGTTAAGGATCCGTTGTTGCCCTGAGCTGTGGTGTAGGTCGCAGACAAGGCTCTGATCCCATGTGGCTGTGGCTGTGGCGCAGGCCAGCGGCTACAGCTCCGATTCGACCCCTAGCCTGGGAACCTCCGTATGCCACAGATGCCCTAAAAAGACAAAAAACAAACAAAAAAACTAAAATCCCCAGACCGTCAAGGACTGACAGGTACCCCTGGAACTGATACCTGCTCAGCGCTTGGGAACCTCTAGGAATTCATGGTCCCTTGTGGTCGTTTTGATCTCTGAGGAGGCCTTCTCTTCTTGACAGCTCAGCTGTCTGTTTTTTTGTTTTTTGTTTTTTTTAATTGTTTGTATGTTTGTTCAAGCTGCTATTTTTCTGTGTCCAGCATTAGGGAATCCCTTAGGGAGAACAGGCAGCCAGATGGCTGGGAATCGAAGTTGAAAGTGGCCACCACCGTCTCTTTGGTGTGAACATAGGGCTTCATCCGCTAGGGTTTCCTTGGTTATTACGGGTCGGCAGTTTATTGTATTCTTGCTCCCAAGTCCACAGAGTATGCCCAGAGAGCCACAGGCCAAGTCCATCTCTCAGTATTAGCCTCGTCATTCTTCTGAAGTCTCACTCTGTGCTCATCTCAGCCCCACAGAGGTCCTGGCCGAGGACAGTATCTGTGGGCGTTGTCAAATGAAACCCTGGTCTTGGGACAGGTGAAAGAAGGTGCCATATTCTGAGGAGAGGCCCACCTGCTTGGGCTGTGACCAGCCGTCCCCACCGTGGGCCTTGCTCAGGCTTTAGCCGAGGGCAGCAGAGGCAGCGTGAGCAAATCTTACACCCCTTTGCCCCTCAGTTCATTCACTGCACCAACATTTACTGAGCACCAGCTACATTCTGCACCGTGACAGGCCTTAGGATGCAGAGATGGATAAGCCACAAGCCTTCCTCGTGTGCACGCGGACACTTACGTGGACAGTAGCCACTGCGTGGTCAGTCTCTGGCAGGACAAAACTGGAGGTGGAAGGGGGCTAACCTGGCCTCAATAGGGTTGTCTAGGCAGGCTTCTCATACAAAGTGGGAGGTGAACCTAAAGCAAGAACTAACAGCAAATCTGGAAGCAAAAAGCCCACAACTCTATAGTTGCTCAAAGAAGACATGAGCACTGCATTTGAGAAGAGGTGGCCCAGCTGATTTTCCTTCCCCCGTCTTGGTTTGTGAGTAGGCATTGCTCTCATCCCCTCCAGGGCCAACACCTTGAAAACCACTAGTATCATTTATGCGTCTTCAGCTGCGGAGCTCTCATCCCCGAGGGGGCGAGATTGGTTCCTGGAGGGTTGGGGCTGAAAAAAATCTTACTTATTGCCATGGTTTATGATCCTCCCAAGAGCCCAGTCCATAAACGGATATAGAGTCTATGTGCTATTAAAATTCCCAGGAAGTAGGGGAGATTTGGGGGAAAGTCTGTCAAGTCTCCTTAGCAGCAGGGACCGGGGGAAAGTGGGCTGGGAGATTGTTGGGAAGGATTATAATGGAAAAAAGTCTGAGAACCTGATGTAACTGAATGAGCGGGAGCGCTGGAGCCAGGTATGCCCAAGTTCAAAACCACCTCCCTCATGTAACAACCTGCATCATCTTGGACAGATTAATGGCTCTCCCCGTGCCTCAATTTCCTTATCTGCAAAATGGGATAAGAACATCTCCCCTCACGAGGTTGTTCTGAGGATTCAGTGAAATCCTACGCTCCATCTCCTGGCACTTAGCAGGTACCCACTGAATGTTCTTAGGCATGAATTCCCTGCCCCCATCCAGCCCAACACGCATGTTCAAGAGAGAGCCCAGAGCGGAGGAGACTTGAAAATTTGTTTTCACTGCAGACCGGGAGCAGCCTGGGTCGGAGAATCCCACTCTGGGTCCCCATGAGTGTGGGATGTCCCAGCAGCTCTTCGAATGATTATCTAAGAGAGGGATCAGGTGAATCAAATCAGCATTTCCTGGTTCTTCCTTCAGAGACACAGTTACTATTCAGCCCTTTTGGAGCCACTAGTGACCGGGAAGCTGAGACTTCAGGTGGAGTTAAAGCTCTTGAGTGACTGTCTTTGAAGGGAGAGAGTTTGGGCTTTTCCCAGTTCTTTGGGGGCTCAGCTCAACCTCCTGGCCTCTGCACCACCACTTAGGGAAGAAAGTGTTGGCCCGGGGATGGACAGGTGGGATGTGAGCAGAAGGGAGTAATCCAGGGAAGATTCTAGAAAGGAAAGTTGGACGTCCCTTCTCTGCCACCCCAAAGCTTGAGGTTTCCCTCTGTGCTCACAGGGGCCCCTGGGAGCGCCTGTGAGATTGGACAGACACTGCTGTTCACTGCAGGAGATAGGCCTTGGGGGGGGGACAGGTGAGAGACTGGAGTCACCTGCCTGGCACCTAACAGGTCCTCACAACCTATATGGTGAACACATAGTTAGCTTTCTCCCCTCCCCCCAATAATTATAACTAGCATCATGACTAATGTGTTAAATGTTTTATTGGTTTATCTCATTTAACCTCGATTCAGCAACTCGACTGTTATTTTCCTCCTCCTTCTCCCTCATCATCATAGATGAGGAAACCGAGGCCGAGAGGAGTTAGAAGTTAGGACGCTGGCCCAGATGACTAGATTGCAGAGCCGGGTCAAACAGCAGCTCGCCCTGCTCAGTGTCCCCTCCTGGAATCACACTCACTCTGCCATCCCTGGATCTTCCCCGGCGGCGAGGCCAGAGGGTGGTGTGAGCCTTGAAACCGGTACCTGGCGTGAGGAAGACAGGGGACAGCCCCCTTTGCCCAAGTGGCCTGGCCGACCCCCACCTCCTGCTGCGCCCCACCCCCCCGAGCCGCCCCCAGCACCTCTGCAGCCCCAATTCCGTCTGGGCCTGTGCATGTCGGGGTGACAGCAGCGCGGGCGCCCCCGTATGGCAGACACACAGACCAAGGCTGCGAACAGAGCGCGGCTGGGCGCGGAGGAGCCAGGCGGCGGTGGCGGGGCCTTCTCGCTGACACCTGTCCCCCTGCCTCCCAAGGCCCATCTCCTGCTGCGATGAACAGTGTCCGAGCGGTTCATTATCTCTGCTCAGAACAGGTCAGGGCGTGGGCCAAGCAAATCCCGACATGGTCTGGAGAAATTCTCTACAGCACCCCCGCCCCCCCATCCTCCAGCCCCAGCGGGCAGCACTTCCCACTCTTCTCGCCCCCGCGGAAGGAAGCGCAGGCGCGGGACAAAGACTGGATTATAAAGGGATGAAATCACCTCTCGCTGGTAAAGCGCACTGAGGTGGCGGGAACCTCCCAGCGCGGCCTCGGATCCACCTTCAGGGCACCTGTGGCCGTCTCAGCACGGAGGCCAGGCCGCTCAGCCCCGTGCCCTGCGGGCTCTCCAGGAGGACTGACTGGCGGGGCTCGGCGGCCTCTGACATCTCAGGCCCACGGTTCCGGGGAGCATCCTGCCCCTCACGCGGTAGCAAGTGGCAGGGCCAGGGCTTGAACTTGGAACCCGCTGACTGCAAAGGCTCCGTCCGTCCTTCCCCTCTGTCCTGTGGGGATGTCTCAGCAAGGGGAGAGAGGCCCCAGACAGCCCCTGGGCCCAGAGCAGTGGCTAAATAGCGGGGTCCTTGAGGAAGACAGCGTCCAGGTTTAGAGGAATGCTGGCCAAGCCATTCCACTGCACTCGTGTCCTGTCTTGCAGGCCGCGGGGTGAGTTCGGATCCAGCCAGGTCCCGTGGCGGCTTGAGTGGGGAGGCAGAGCACAAGCGGTGTGGGGTTTGCTGGGTCTGGGTCCCTGTGGAGACAGGAGGCTTCTCGTGCTGGCTCAGCACCCTCGCCAGGTGCCTGCACTTATGGAAGGAGGCGTTGCTTATTGTCCAAAACCAGCGCGATCTTAGCCCACTGAAATATCAGTGTGCAAAATAGGGTAGAGGCTCGGAGGAAAAGCAGTGAGACTGAGCTGCCCCCTTCAGAGATGCCGAGGAGGGTGCTCAGGGCGGCCTCTGAGACAGCATCTCCCAGACAGAGGTCTGCCTGTGGACCTCTCCTCGTGGTTTTCTGTGGCCTCCCCTCCCCGACAGAGGAAGCCCAGACTTCTCATTGGATTGCGGCAGGCTCTTATCTCAGAGGAGTTAATCACAAACAGCCAGGCACTCAGGCTCTGGGTTCAAATCCCGACTCTCGTCTTTCCAAGGTGTGTGACCGGGAAGAGGTTTATTAAGCAGCCCCTGGCCTCTGTAACCTCCCGTGTAAAGCTGACACGACCAGGAATGTGCTCGGCTGGGGGTTGTGCAGATCAAGCGAGATGTTCTTCGTGAAGCTGTTGGCGCGGTGCGTTCTCAAGCGGCGTGAGTTGGCAAGATGTTATTATTAGGACAGCGGGAGTGGCTGTAATCACAGTACTTCGTAGCCCCTGGGCCTTTGCACATGCTGTTCCCCTGAAGGGGGAGTGCTTTGAATGCTCTGAGCCTGTCAGAACCCTCCGCGTTCCCCCAGGCCTTCCTGGAAGGTGTGCTCTGTGTGACCCGTTCTGGCTCTGACCAGGCCTTGCTCCAGCCTCCCTCCCACGGTGGGAACACGGTAGCTCTGTGGGCCACAGGGGCATTCCTGGATGTCCCAGTGGGGGCCTCCTAAGGGTGGGGCATCTAGGCACCAAGGAAGCCCCCAGGAGATATTCATAGCATGAATGTGTCACTGCCCCACGGCCTGCCCAGAGCTAAGAAAGTCATGATTGGCGTTTGCAAGGGATTGAAGGCCAAGCAGGTTAAAGCTACCCGGGCAGAGCTGCTGGTGACACACAGGAAGCCAGGGCTCCCCGCACATGCCTCATTATCCACCCACTGGAAAGAAAAATCCCCAAACAGCTTGAACCTCAGGTTAGAAGAAAGTTCCCAGCGTTTTCTGCTTCCTTCCAACGGGCTTTCTCCACTCCAGCCCTGTTCGTGCAGCGCCGTTGCTGCCATTCTAGTTTTCTCAAAGCCCTCCGGGAGACGCCAGACTTCATTCTGTCTCCCTTGCGTGCCACCCTGGTTTCTTCTGCTCCCTCTGTGATTTTCCCATTTGGGAGCCGCCCCGTCACACACCCAGGCCAGGGCAAGGGCTCCGTGACCAGAGAGGGCCTTCTGGAAACCTGCCCCAGAGACTGAAGGTCTCGGACAGGGTATCTTGCGCCCATGTGAGGTTTAGGACCTCCAAGCGTGTGGGTGCCTGGGTGTCCTGCTTCCTGAACACCCCTAGCCTTGGCCTCTTTTGTCACCCTGAGCCCTGCCCTCTGGGCCGCCCTCTTTTCTGCACCAGGCTGGACCAGCATTAGTAATATCTCTTTTTTTCTCTCCTTCCTTTACTTCAACCATGACCCTTCTCTGCATGAAAAAAAATAAAAAAAAAAAATGTAGAATAGATGGCATCATGGATATCTAAAGACCTACCCCCCATCTGAAGAACTTAGACATTATAGGTAGTGTAATAACCAAACCCAGATGTCCTTCGCAAAGTCAAAGGTCAAACAAGTTGTGGAAGGGAGTGAAGCGCTGATACCTGCAGCAGCTTGTGTGGGTCTCTCAGGAATTGAGCTGTGCTCAAAAAAATAAAATAAAATCCCAGATCATTGCCTGCGGTTTGGTTCCACTGACATAACGTTTTCGAATGACAGAAATTTAAAAGTGAAGGTCTGGTGAGTTGTCAGCAGGGTGTAAGGACAGGGCTAGGGGTCCGAGGTGAGTGGGTGCGTTTGTAGAAGGGCACGCAGAGATCCTTGCTGCAAGGGAGCGCTCTCAGTGTCTTGACTGTGGTGGCAGACACGCAAACCTATCCAGGGGCTAGAACTGGGTAGGATTTGACACGCGCTTCCAGGAACCCAAGTAACGCTGGGGGAATCTGAATAAGATCGGTCGGTCGTATCCGTGTCAGCCTCCTGGTTGGGAGAGTAGATTATGCCTTTGCTAAACGTTACCAGTTGTGGAAACCTGGGCAAAAGACATAAAGCCTCTCTGTGTTCTTACGTTTGCGTGTAAATCTACTACTATCTCAATAAGAAAAATTTTACTTATAACAAGATACTGCAGGCCAGTTCTCAAGAGAAGTATTACAGATACACCTGAAGACTCCGGGGAGCGCCCCAGACTCATTTCTCTCCTCCCCAGGAAGCAACCGGTTTCCAGAATTTGGTGTTGATCATTCCTGCACCTGTTTTTAGACTTTTACGACATGTGTCCATATGCCTAAGTTATTGTCTGGCATATGTTAAAACTTTGTATACGTTTTTTTTTTTGTTGGAATTGACCTGCTGCGGGTAACTCATTGTGAGACCGTGGCAGAGTTTATTGGCTCTTTCTCTCACGGACGGACTTGGTTCTCTCCAGTCTTCTGGTGTAGACCACGCTGCCACGGCAGCTTCCGGTTCTTGTTCCCCTGTGCCACCTGCAAGGGTTTAGCCGAGTCCTACTCTAGGGGCACTCGGAGTGTCTGGGTCAGAGGGCGCATGCGTCCTTGGTTCCACTTGAACGGCTGGGTCCTAGAGCACGTGTGTTTTTAGTTCCATGAAGCACTGCCAAGCTTCTTGCCAAGTCGTGCCTCCCTTTACTCTGCCTCAGATATTGCATCAGTGCATCTGGGCCTCTGCATCTTTGCCAAGGTGGTCATGCCAGACTCTTTCATTTTTGCCAACCCAGTGGGTGTGAAACAGTATCCTCCTGTTAAGTTCCTTTGGCCTCTTCTCCCACGAATCCTGAATATGTCCCAATCACACATTCCCAGACCTATGTGCCCAACTCATAATAAGGGCCGAAGGTTTGCTGAGTGAGTGTGAATAATGCTAATAATTCTAGACGCTTTTACAACGGAAGGACCATGGTTGTTTTCTTTTTCTTCCTTTTTAAATATTTACTCCCAAGCTTTTAAAAAATAATACCTTCGTGGAGCTATAATCCACTCCTTTAAAGTATGTGATTCAGTCATTTTTTTAGTGTATCCACAGAGTTATGCCACCGTCATCACAATCAGTTTTAGAACATTTTTATCACCCGCTTCCCTCCAAATACCCTGACCCATGACGGTCACTTCCGATTTCTCCCTAACCCCCCATCCCCAGGCAACCATTCATCTGCTTTCTGTCTTTGCGAATTTTCCTGTTCCGAACATTTCGTGTAAATGTGGTCATACAGTGTGTGCTCCTTTGTAACTGGCTTTTTGCACTTAGCGTAATGTTTTCAAGGTGGTTCCACGTTGCAGCGTGTCAAGTGCTTCCTTTCTTTCTATTGCTAAAGAAGCTCCATTATATGGCTATCTCCTATTTTATTCATCAGTTGATAGGCATTAGCATTGCTTTTGCTTTTTTTACTATTATGAATAATGCTGCCTCAGTGAACATTTCTATTCAGATTTCTTTGTGGATATATGTTTTCATTTCTGTTGGGCAGATACCTAGGTGAGGAATTAGTGAATCATACGGTAAATCTATGTTTAACCATCTGAGGAGCTGCCAGACTATTTTCAGGTACCTGTGGTGTTTTATGTTCCTACCAGCAATGTATGAATCCCAATTTCTCCATACCTTTGCCAACACTTATTATTATCTGTCTTTTTTATTGTAGCTCAGTGCTGCATTTTCAAATCAGGCAGCCTGGGCTAGAATCCCAGTTTCGCTGTTTACTAGCCCTGAGACCCATAATTAACTTCTCCCTTCCTTTTTTTCCTCCATCAAATGGGATCATCAAGGCCCACTTTTCAGGACAGTCATGAGGATGGATTAAATAAAACAACAGGCATACCAAGCCCTTAGCACAGTCAGGGATGCAGCCAGAGCTCCTCGGAACAAAGTAATAGGAATAGTTGATCATCACGGGCCTCCTCTTTCCGCCTGGCATGCTCTTCAGGTCGCCTAGAACCTCCGCGAGCAACTCTTGGGCTGGGAGCTAAGCTGCGAGTGAATGGCCCAGACAGCTGCCCACTGCTGATGCCCAGAGCTCAGAGCAGGTGACAGAACAGTCCCACCGTACTGGCGATTCCCAGAGCCTCCAGCGGCCACCACTGTGTGCTGTCCTACCCTGCCAGGGGCTCACAAGGCAGTTCACCACCCTGGGCAGGGCAGAAGGGCAGAGAACCTGAGCAGGTCCCAGTTTAAGGAGCCTCAAATTGGATCTGAACCACTTGAGCTTATTTAAGTAGTTTTTTTTCCCCCTCCTTTTCTTCGGCAGGAGCCCCAGTTTTCATTCTGTCATTTTTGCAACCATCACAAATGTTACCCACACACCCAGGCATTGTCTAGGAAAAATTTTAAGAAGACGATTGCTTGCTGATTGCTACTGTTGTTCGTTTGGGTGATGACTCCGTGGGTGGGAAGGACACAGCTGCGTGTCAGAGCGACAGAGGACGGCAGAGCTCGGGGATGCCGGGGTGGGGGCTTGGGGAAGAAGAGCAGGGAGACTTCCTCACTTTGGGGGAGACCTGGCAGTCAGAGGGGCCATGGCTCGTGGGACGGGCTTTCTGCTCATGGCAGTGACACAGCCAGGAGGCAGAGGCTTCTCATCTCCACCCCAACCCACGTCCCCACAGCCCCGCTGACCTTGGCTGGTGAACCAGAACCTGGGCACCCTGGATTCGTCTGCCTTCTTTGCCTTGCGCATCTCATCTCTCAGACTCATCCACTTCTCCCCATCACCTCGCTCCTGCATCTCGGCAGCAGCCCCCTCCCTGTCTTCCTGCCTCTCTGCCTCTCTTACCCCTCCCAGCGGATGATTGGTTCTCCAGCCCACACTGATCTTCCCAAAAAGCAAATAAGATCGGGTCACTCTCCACCTTAAAATCTTACCAAGGCTTCCCTGTGCCCTGAGGATAAAATCCAACTTAAGCCACTTGCCCTTCTCTTCTCCATGTTTCCACAGCTTACTGTGGTCTCTGCACCGACCCCATCAGGAGTTCACTTCTCTGTCTTCTCCATCCCCCAAGTAGGTTCTCGAAAGGCAGGAATTCTTGTTTATTTATGTCAGTATCCTGACATCTAACAGAACTTCTGACTCAACGTAGGTGCCCCCCAATATCTTTGCTTCCCCTTATACTTGAATAGTCTTGACAGTTTCTAGAGCTCTTTTGCCTTATTTGTTTCTCTTTGAGCCTCACCACTCTGAGCTACAGATAGCAGTCGTGATTCCCATTTTACAGACAGGAAACTTGAGACTCAGAGGTGATAAGTGACGGTTCGGGACTCCTGGATGGGTCTTCCAAAGGAGCCGGCACTAGACCCCATGAAGAAGGCAAGACAGGTTACTGCTGGGGTGGTTCTCAAAGTATGGACTCTGGACAAGGAGCATCAATATTGGCATTAGAAATGCAAATTTAGGGCCTCACGCATAAAATTATAGAATCGCAAGCGGCCAAGCCCGAACTTCCCAGCTATTTCCCAGCCAAGACAGCATTCTCTGTGTCGTCTGATGTCCTACTTCTGGAGTTACCCATGTCCTTGAGCCCTAGTCATGGGCTCTGCTGTGCCAGTTAGAAACAAAGCTCCTTCCTGCAGACCCTCTGTAGTGTGGCTTTTTTCTGTAAAGTCAAACAGCTATATGGAGCATAAGACTGCCCATCCTTCAAGCATACTTCCTACCAGGACTGATGAAACTTGGTCTGACAAGTGTCTGTCCGGGTAACTCTGAGTGTCAAGGCAACCAGAGTATGAGTCACTTGCATTGCCCCGGGTAGAAGTATTTCCAAGGCAGGAAAATCTCCCAATGTGAACAGAAACTACATTGACAGGCACAGAATTCAGAGGCTGTGCTTGTGCCTGGAGCAACAGCTTTGTCCTCTCCTGCCCTGTCTTGACTTTGAAACATTCTGTCAGGAATGATCAGCATGGAATTGAAAGGCAACCATGCGCCAGCTGAACCAGAGAGAGAGGGGGGATGAAAACGGAAGTGTCCCCCAGAGGTTTTCATGGACTCCCATGTCCCTCTGGGACACCAGGCATGGCCACACAGTGATGAGGAGTAAGCCTAGAAGGCCTGGCCTGCATCACTCTTATATGTGACCCTGCATGAGCCTCGCCCTCTCTGGGTCGGATTTGCTCAGGTGCTGAGTCTCCAAGGCCACTTCCAGCACTGATGTGGCACCTATGGCATGTCCTGGGAGGCCACTAGCTGCAGTGGGAGTCTGGCCAGCTTTCTCCCAGCTTCACGGCTGAGAAGTCAGGTGATGCTGCAGAACACAAGTCGCCCCAGCTGTTTTAGCTGAAACTGTGTGGCTGTGGCCTCTGAAAGATGAGGGGAGGGGAAGGGGAGAGGCCAGGGTCCTCCAGAATCTCAGCGTCTCCAGCTCCGAAGGGCTGTTGAAGGTCATCTCTTCCTTTCCTGTCTGTCTGTCTACGCCTGCGTCTCCTCTAGCCCACTGGTGTTCAGATTTCAGTGTGTACCGGAATCACCCAGAGGGCTTGCAAAAAAACAGCTTGCTGGGCCTCATCCCCAGTTTCTGATTCGGTAGGTCTGGGGTAAAGAGCAGAATCTGGTGCATTTCTGACAGGCTGCCGGTGACGCTGCCGCTGCTGCTGCTGTGGCCGCACGGTGAGGACACCGCTCTGCAGCGTGGTACCCGGCGGCCGTCCTCTCCTGTGTCCTGTGATGGGCGCTCTCCCTCCAGAGATGGCCCGTCCTCCTGTGGGCACAGCCCCCTTAGAGGGCCTTGGTGACCTTTCTCCCCCATGCTTCCCACCCCTCTTTCTAAGTCTTACCCTGAGAATCCACCGCGAGAACAAGTACTTCAAGATTAGAACGATCAGTTATGTTCCCTGGTCAGGCCCTGGGCCAAGCACTTTACAGAGAAAATTTTGTTGATCTCCTCCAACCATGAGGGGATTAAAATATTCGCTCTACCTCCCGAGATCACTGTAAAAATCTAAACAATCAAAAAAGATGAAAGTACTTTGGAACCTTATAAAGTGTGAAGGGTTTTGTTTTTCTTTTTAAGCTTTGTCTTAATTTGCCAGAGCTGCTATAACTAAATACCACCGACTGGGTGTTTTAAATAACAGAAATTTATTTTTTCAGTAGTTGTGGAGACTAGAAGGCTAAGGTCAAAGTGCCAGCAGGTTGGATTTCTTCTGTGGCGTCTCCCCTTGGCTGGCTTCTCACTGTGTCCTCATTTGGTTGGCCCTGTGCTGGCCTCACCTCTTATATTCCGGTCATACTGGATTAGGATCCACCCACGGGACCTCAGTTTTACCTTAATTGCCTCGTTAAAGGCCCTGTCTCCAAATACAGTCCCATTCTGAGGTGTTTAGGGGTCAGAGCATCAATCTATGAGTTTGGGGAGGTCACAGTTCAGCCCGTAACAAACTTCTAAACGAAGCGTGATTAATGACTAGCTATGTGACCCCAGAGGAGTCTCTTAAACTCTCTGAGCCTTGTTTCCTTCATCAAGGCCCAGCTTGGAATACTCGTAGGCACAAGGAAAGGATTTAAATGGGGGGGGGGGGTGGAGAAAGATAGTTCAGCTTCCCAGAGGGCTGGATTTGGAGGAGAAAGGTGATCGGAATGAAATCTGGCTGCGAATCAGAGGAGAAAGCCAGTCGTCCAGGCACCACTTCAGCCTGGGCTGGGGGGGTGGGGATGGGAGTGTGGCCTGACCTCGCCCCGGGGGTTGGGGGGTCTGCGGAGGGAGCCTGGCCCCACTGCACCGCGGCAGAGCTTTGCGGGGCTCAGTGGGGAGGGGAGAGGCAGTTGTCCTGCTTGGGAGGTCACCGGGCAAGCCTTTGCCACCTTGTCCCCGGCCCCCGCCCCCAGCTAATCGTACTCATCTGCAAGGTTTCTAACAGAGACGCCACCATCATAGCCCCCTCAGTGAATTCCAGAACTTCCAGGGAGGGGAGGAGTGGAGGGAGAACGGAGGCCTTAGAAACAAGCTAAATATCAACGGGGGAATCGCTGATTGCCTGATAGTTCCGAGGCGCTTGTCCTCAGTGGTATTGTTGTGACAGGCATTTGCAGAGCGGTCTGACCTGCCTGACAATCCCGAGATGCGTGCTATTGTGGACCCCATTTCATAGCTGTGAAAACTGAGGCTTAAAGAGTTGAAGTAGCTGCCCGTGGCCACAAAACCTGGAAGTGACAGCATCGGGTCTTGAATCCAGATCTTTGTGATGCAAAGCGCGTGTGCCTAACCTCCGTGTTATGCCTTGGAGAAGAATACTTAGCGATAAAGGAACATACCTTTGAAATGGCAGTCAGTTAAACAAAAAAAGGACATCAAATGCACTATCCTGATTCTATAAATAAGTGTGTGAGGGGGTGGGGGAGGGAGGAGAGACAAAGAACAGACTAAAATCAGTGCTTTTTTTTCTGGATGGTGAGATTGCCTTTCAGTGTTGTCCATAATACCTAGAATAAATAGATACTACTTTTAAAATCAAGGGAAAGTGGGTTTTTTAAGTGGAAACAGAGAAAGGATTCGGGAGGAGAGAGCCTGGGTGAGAAACCCGGCTCGGGCTCGTCCCCGCATCTGGAGCCGCTGGCCTGTCTCTGGATCCTTCCGCGGGATTCTTTCTGGGGCCTGGTGGGTCGGGGTGGGGAGCTGGGAAGGGCACCTGGTCGGGATTCTATTTTTGAACAAGGCCCGCGCAGCATCCACACACACAGAGCTCCATGCCTTTCCCCGAATAACCACGGCTATTTTTAGAGGGCCCCAGCGAACTGCACCCAAGGAAAGGCGGACAGAGGAGAGACCGGATGCTTCTGGAGACCCTGCGGGGCCTGAGCTGGAGCCCAGGCCTGTGCTCAGAGCCACCTCCGTGGGAGGTTGACCCCCAGGCTCGCCGGGCCCTCGGCTGGTGCAGAAGAGCTGCTGGTGCCCCTTCTGCTGGGAGGGCCGTGAAGGCCGGGGACCCACACAGAGGGGCCGCTTTTGCACCCTTGAATGACATGCTATGTACAGGCACTGCCAGCTCCTGGGGCAGGAGCTGCCTGGAGCTGATGTGTGTTTGCGGAGGCAGCAAACAAGGCAGGAGAGGATGACTGTCTGGGGCCAAAGCCTCCAGGACATATTTGTGAGTTTTTTTTTTTGGAGATGGGCAGAAATCGGTAGAGTTAAGAGAGTTTGAATCACAGATTCTCAGCCTGCAAGGGCACCGCCTCCGGGAAGGTGCTTCCCCACCAGCGGCCCCTCCCACTCCCGGATAGTTGGTTGATTACAAGTTTGCTCCAAGTGGCTGTCCTCTGTCCAGAATATAAAATGATTAAATATGAGAACAGTGACAGTGAACTGGAACTGCCCGCTAACCACGAGATCGGGGGTGTCACACACGTCCCAGCTCTGTGCTCTCGTTTAATCATCCCAGCGGCTTTCCGACCTAGATGTCATTATTCCTGTCTTGTACCCGAAGGGTCCAACCCAGTGCCTTCATCACAGTGCTAGGAAACGCTGATAGACTACTTGATGCATCCCAGGTACCCTTCTGAGTAGCCTGCGTGAATCCACCAGCTGAATCTGCACACACACCTTGGAAGTCGGTAGTCTTAGTGTCACCTCCCAGTCTGGAGTCGGGGACTCTGAAGTGCAGAGTGGCGAAGTTCATAACCTGAAGCCACAGCACTTGTCAGCGGCTGAGGTAGGATTTGAACCTGGCACTTACGCTTCAGCAACCATGTGCCTAACTGCCAAGGCCACGTTCTCCTGCCCCTCCATGAATATCTGTGTCGTGAATATCTGACCCCGGCCTGCCTCTCTGCTCTCATCGGACGTCCTCATCCCCGCCCCCCGCCCCCCGCCCCCCGACACCGTGCTTCTTCTTCAAGCTCCAGCCCTCAGTCCCTCTCTCAGAACAGCAGCTCCCTGAGGGCAGAATGGTGCCATTACCCACCACGCCCCCTTCCCGCATCCTGCTCAGTGCCCAACACAAAGCAGTTGTTCAGTAAATACTCATCAATTAAATGCACGAGAAGGGAATGCATGCTAAGAGTCTCGTGCTAAGTGAAATAAGTGTCAGAAAGAGAAAGACAAATGCCATCTGATACCCCTTGTATGTGCAACCTAAAACATGGCACAGATGGACCCATCTACAAAACAGAAACAGACGCACAGAGAACAGACGTGTGGTTGCCCTGGGGAGAGGGAGTGGGATGGACTGGGAGTTTAGGGTTGATCGATGCAAACTATTACATTTGGAAATGGACAAGCAATGAGGTCCTACTGTACAGCGCAGGGAACTATGGCCAGTCTCTTGGGATAGAACGTGATCGAAGGTATGGAGTTCCCATCGTGGCTCAGTGGTTAACGAACCCGACTAGTATCCTTGAGGATGCAGGTTCGATCCCTGGCCTCGCTCAGTGGGTTAAGGATCTGGCGTTGCCGTGAACTGTGGTGTAGGTTGCAGACTCGGCTCGGATCCCTTGTTGCTGTGGCTGTGGTGCAGGCTGGGGGCTACAGCTCTGATTCGACCCTTAGCCTGGGAACCTCCGTATGCCGTGGGAGTGGCCCTAAAAAGACAAAAGACCAAAAACAAGAAAAAAAAAGTACATGATGGAAGATAGTATTAGAAGGGGAATGTGTGTGTATATGTACGACTGGGTCTCTGCTGTACAGTGGAAATTGGCACAACGTTGTAAGTCGACTACACTTTAATAATTAAAAGAAAGAGCATAAATTCATGAAAGGGCTAGGAAATGGGGAGGCACAGATGGGGCTGAAAACAGACTGGGTCAGTTCCCACTGACTTACCCACTTTAGAGCCATCTAGAGGTTTTCTCCCAGGTGCCATCACCCGTTTGAGCGGGGAGGAGCCCGAGACTGAGAAGGGAGGAATTAAGCAGAGGCTCTCGGCCCAGCTGTTCAGTGGAAGCCCCTTGGGGAGCTTAGCAAGCCCCCCACCCCGCGCCGACCCTGGCCAGTGGAGCCAGAACTTCTGATGCGGGTGGGGCCTGGGCGTCAGCATGCTTCCCGTTCCTTTTCCTTGGCCTGATCCCCGTCCGTGCTGTTTCGGAGGCCTGGCCATGTGGAGAGAAGGGCTTCCTCAGACGCCCAGCACCGTCCACACTGCCCAGTGAGTCCTGTACATGTTGTGGGTCTGGCCTGGCCTTGCGGACGTCCACAGCTAGGGCAGCGGTCAAGTCATCATCTCCAGTGTTTCATAATAATAACAGCTACTTTTTCCGAGGAAACACCGTGCAGGGTTTTTGCAGTCGCGCTCTTACCTAACGTGGTGAATGCTGCAAGCAGGTGCTGCTGGTGCTGCCGGTTCTCCAGAGGAGGATGCTAGGGTCAGGGCCTCGCCAAGGTCGCAGGGCAGGGACGGGGTGGAGCCCAAATTTGAACCTGGGCGTCCCCGAGCCCAGAGCCAGTGCTCCCGGTGACCTGCATGATCTGCGTGTTTGTCTCCTGTCCTGAGGCATAGAGGACGGTGTACTTGGACAAGCTTCTGACTTGATGACTAAGAGGACTCTGGCAGGGGTGGGGGGAGCGGGGGCGGGGGTGGGGAACCTGATGGGGAAGCCTGCTGCATTCTGCGCTAGGATTTAGGAGCAAAGCAAGGCAGATTCGCCCCACGGGGTCCCCTAGCAAAACAATACATTTTATTTTATTTTTTTGTCTTTTGTCATTTTAGGGCCACACCCGCAGCATATGGAGGTTCCCAGGCTAGGGGTCCAAAGGAATCCACAGCCACAGCAATGCAGGATCCGAGCCGCGTCTGCAACCTACACCACAGCTCACAGCAACGCCAGATCGTTAACCCACTGAGCAAGGCCAGGGATCGAACCCGCAACCCCATGGTTCCTAGTCAGATTCGTCAACTGCTGCACCACGACAGGAACTCCATACCTGTTTTAAAGATGAGGAGAACCGAGGCTCAGAGACCATGGTGGTTTCTCCGAGCATCACACAGCTAAGGAGCCCCAGGGCGTACGCTCCAGGCCGGGCCTGTGGGGCTCAGAAGGGTTGTCCCTCCCCTCAGCCCAGGCCTGTGGCATGTTCCCTCCTATCCACCAGTCATGTCCCCTCACAGCCACGCTGCCCCAGACTCCAGACGCTGCTTCCTTCAGTCCCCTCGGAACCTCGCCCTGGCTGCCGGTTTCTGGCTGTGTGACTCCGGACAGCTTCATCGCCCCTGGCCTCTGTGAGCTTCTGTTTTCCTGGAAACCAGGCAGAGGAGAGTCCACCACCCAGGGCTGCTTAAGGACAAACGAGGTGCCATCCAGGTTCCGAGCCTCGCACAGGGTTCCTGCCTGGGAGGTGGCCGGGCCTCTGCTGGAGCTTGATGGCCAGTCTGCACCCGGTAACTTCATCTGGCATCCCCGCAGCTGTGGCGTAGGTCGCATGCCATGGGGTGGCCAAAAATGGAAAAAAAAAGTTCAAATTCAGCTGTGGGGACTTGCACACAGCGCCACCCAGCCCCACCCTTCACTTACAAAGGAGAAAATGGAGGGCAAAAGAGGACAGTGACTTGACCGGGGTCACGCAGCAGGGGGGGGGCCGGGTGGCCAGTCCTCGGACCCCTGTGTGTGCTCGATTCCCAGTCAAGGGCTCCATACACCACACCGGACCGGTCGTAGGCCCTAAAGAACAGACAGCTCGGGGGACTAGAATCGGGTAAGATCTGAAACCTCAGCCAGCCTGGTGGCTGCTGCCATTCCCTGGGATGCGACACCCTGGTCCCCGTCAGCCGCTTATTACGCGAGGTCCCGGACAGGGCACAGGCCCTCAGAGGCCAGCTCTGAGTCTGTGAGATGAGAGTGGGAGGGTTGCTTGGGAAGCGGGGCCCATCCTTCTGAAGCTTTTTCTCAGCCTGTACATCCTGAAAAGACGCTGGTGTTGCTGGTGGGGAGACGGGTGGCATCTCCGCTGTCCTGGATGTCCAGCCCTGTCACAGCTCGGCCGGGAGCCCAGGAGCTGGCAGGGGTGTGGGGGGAGTGTGGAGAACGAGCAGACTTGGAAGGAGCTTTTGTGGCTTCTGATACCTTCTGCAGCATCCTTCTGCTCTCACCTTGCTGGGAAAAGGATCACAAGTAGGGAACTTGGAGCTGATGCCTGAGAGGGCTTGCTGCCACTAGGTCCCTGTAGAGAAAGTGACCAGCAATCCTGTATTCTTCTCCAAAACTTTTTATTTTCTTCTTCTTCTCCTTCTTTTTTTTAAATGCCTGAGATACTCAGATGCAGACTCTGTGCTGAAAATCTTTTTTTAAACTGTAATTATAATTAAACCTGCTTTGCACCATAAAAAAAGCACACTCCTTGTATTGCACCACCTATTTGAATTATTTACATTTTTATGTGATTCCTTCCACATTTATTCCACTGCAGACTGTATTTCTGTTTGGAGAGGCAGTCCGTATTAGCGTCTTCATGATGCTTAGTGGGGAGGCCTGGGGAACAGCGTCATATAGACTCTGACACACATTCCTTGTGAAAATAAATACCGAACATCTCCCATTATCAGGCTCTATATGAGGTCCTTGAGAATCTTAAAGAAAATTCAGACTTGATTCTTCCTTCCCAAGGGGGCAAGGAAAGGTCAAAGAAAGATGGTTGCTGGAATTCCCGTCATGGCTCAGCAGAAACAAACCCGACTAGTAGCCATGAGGATGCAGGTTCAATCCTTGGCCTCACTCAGTGGGTTAAGGATGCAGCGTTGCCATGAGCTGTGGTGTAGGTTGCAGATACGGCTTGGATCCTGTGTAGGCCAGCTGCCATAGCTCTGATTCAACCCCAGGCCTGCGAACTTCCATATGCTGCAGGTGCGGCCCTAAAAAGAGAAAGAAAGAAGGAAAGAAAGAAAGAAAGAAAGAGAGGGAGAAAGGAAGGAAGGAAGGAAGAAAGATGGTTGCCATTTATGGCAGACCTACTACGCATGAGGCCTGGTGCTAAGCAGTGTATACCCTTCATCTCACATAAGTAGGTTTTACATATGAGGAAGCTGAAACCTTGGAGGTTAAGTCAGCTCCTTTAACTAGTAGCTGGCAAGAGGCTGTGCCTGTTCAATCAGAAAGCCTGACCATCTTTTTAAATGTCCCGGTGGCATCTGTCAAGTAAGATATACATGCAAACAGTGGACCACCCTCTGAAGGGGCAAAGCTACAGGATTTGTTCTCTCGGGCCATTATAGGGGCACAAGGAAGGGAGAGATCCATGTTGCCAGGACCACAGACTCCAGCAGGCTGCCCAGAGGGGGCGCCACTTCACAGACTGGAAATCATCTCCATCTTCCCTGCAAGGTGTGGGGAAGCCGGCCTCCACCACCGCGGGTGACCATGTGCCAGCTGAGGCCTGGCCTCTGACCACCCCTGGCCTGGAGATCCCACAGAGCTCTGCGGTCTGACCCCAAGAACAGGACCAGCGCCTGAGTCGGCCTGGACAAGCCTGGACTTGACCAAGCCCACGGGACTGAGCAATTTCTGATGTTACACTCTCGGGCTTCTTTCTCCTATTATACATGCCGACAGTGGAACCCAGTCAGTGTTAGCTTTGGCTCTCTCTCAAATTGGAGGAAAATCCATTTTGCAAATATTTATTGAGGCCCTACGTCTTCTTCAATGGGCACTACTTACCCAGGGTGTGAAAAGGTGGGTAAGACCTAACTCCAGACTTCAAGAGGCTCTCATTCTAAGAGAGAGGGGAGAGCTCATTCCTATCGCAAGAGCTAGCAGGGGCATCACCAGAGTGTTTGAAAGGGAAATGTTTGAGGGTTTCATCAGCCAGTGTTTAATGAGCATGGTGCCACAGCCTGGGAGCACAGAGGAACAGGATAGGGACCCTGCTCTGAAGAAGCATGCACTTTACTTCCTAAAACAGCAGCAATATGATTATGAGAAAATATGTGTGAGATGGCGGAGAAGGGAGAAATTGTGGGGACTCAAAGGAGGGCTAACTGCCACCGCCGTGGAAGAAGGAAAGGGACCTCTATGTCTGTAAGCACCTGCTAAAAGCTGGGCATTTACATGTGTTATGTCACTTCCCAGCTGCTCTTAACAGCTTCCTTTTACAGATGTAGAAATTGAGACTAATAGAGTTAAAACTTGCCCAAGATAACAGATTATGAATATAGGAAATTTTGCATTCCCTGTAAACATCCGTGTTTACATGCCTATAAAACAAGGTTTTAAATGACTTGCCAGCAAAGAAAATTGGTTCTCCGCTGACATTTGCCTCATGTAGGCACTGCTCACCCTTCCAGCCCCTTGGAGGTGCTCAGTTTGAGAAGCTGGCAAGAGGGTTCAAGGGATCAGGATCAGGAGGAAATAGACCAAAGCCCTTATGGGTATGTTTACATTCCCTGAAATTTAACAAAAAAGAAATCCCACTAGGAAATTATGCCAGTTACGTCTATTGTAACACCTGTGATTTCATGCTAATAATCTCCCCGAGCGCTAGGAACTCTTTGGATCGCCTTCCTGACAATTTCAGGGAGAGGTTTAATATTCATTTTGCACGACTGCAGGTAAGAGATGTGCTAATGGGCCCGGTATCCAGGTGCGCAAGTGTTGACTGCCCTTCTGAGGCTAGCGCTTGGGTTGGCCGGCGACCGGACGTTAGTGAGCCAGACCCGGACCAGTTCCAGACAGAGCGCAGCCCCGGAAGGTGCCCTCGCGCCTCTCCTCACCTCCTGCATCCTCCCCGCCACGGTCCTTTTCTTTTTCATCCTCACCCACTTCCTGCTCCCCTCCCTTCCTCTCTTTTATTTTCTCTTCTGTTTCCTCCCATTCTCCTCTCTTCACTCCTCCATCCTGCTTTCCTCCTCTGGCTTCCTCTCTGCAGCTTTCCCTTCCCTCCCTCCCTTTCCCCACCTCTCTTCTCTCTTCTTTCTGCTCCATCGTCTCTTCTCTACCAGGACTCCATTGAAACCCTCTACTCTGGGAGTTCCCGTTGTGGCTCAGTGGTTAACAAATCCAACTAGGAACCATGGGGTTGCGGGTTCGATCCCTGGCCTCGCTCAGTGGGTTAAGGATCCAGCGTTGCCGTGAGCTGTGGTGTAGGTCACAGACGCGGCTCGGATCCCACGTTGCTGTGGCTGTGGCGAAGGCTGGCAGCTATAGCTTCGATTTGACCCCTAGCCTGGGAACCTCCATATGCTGTGGGTGCGGCCCTAGAAAAGACAAAAAAAAAAAAAAAAAAGAAACCCTCTACTCTAGCGGTCTGTAAGCTGGGGCCCATGATCCCCGACAGAGTCCGTGCCTGAGTTTTAATATGTTCATCAACCCTGGAAATAGAATTCCACATTCTGAGTTTGAAAGCAGAGGTGTCTTTTCCCTGGGCTGAAGTTGCATAGCTTTGACCAGATTCTCAGATTCCTGGACTTGGGCTCTCCGTTTCTCTTTTCCAGTCTTCATCTCCATTGTGTCCTGGAGGAGGGAAATTCACAGTGTACTTACAATTGCTTGAAAATTTTGCAACTCTTGAAAAAGTAAGTGCGCGGAATCCCTTTGTAAAGAGAGCTCCCCGTTAGGGAAGTCTGAGTGGTTCTAGCAGTTGTGTGGATCAAATGAGAGCGCACGGGTCCATGTTCCACGTGTAGACGATGCAAAATAACAGTTTCCACTCACCCCACCCCCGTCTATACAGAGACACTCACTTTTGCAGCAAATAAGATTGTTTATAATTTGTTTATAGTTTGCTAGGGCGGCCGTAAGAAAGCACCGAAGTCTGGGCAGCTGAAGCACTAGAACTGTATCTTCTTCCAGGTCTGGATGCTGGATGTCTGAGCTCCAGGCGTTGACAGCATGGGTGTCTTCGGAGGCCTCTGTCCTTTGCTTATAGATGCTTGTCTTCTCCCTCTGTCCTCACGCGGCCTTTCTTCTGTGCACCTGTGTCCCAGTCCCATCTTCTTGAAAGGATGCCAGTCATACTGCAGTAGGGCTCGTGCATATGACCTCATTTTACTTCTTTAAAACCATACCTCCAAATAAAGTCCGGGTCTGGGAGGGATAGGCCATCCGCATGTGAATTTGGGGAGGGGGACACAATTCAGCCCCTGACAGACTGGGTGGGCTTCCTCCCCTTGCACTGTCTTGCCGGGCCCTGCTGAGAAGGCAGGCACGGGGCAGGGAGAAGGGCCTGCAGGCAATCGGCTGCAAACTATTGCATTTAGAACTTGGTCTTAATTCAAACCACTATTGACAGAAGGTTATTTAGGAAGCACTTTCTGGCCGAGCGGGCCCAGGAATAATTATTAAGGACCCATCCACGGACCTGGCAGCAGTCATGGACCCCCCGCGAGCAAGTAGCGGGCCCACGTGGTGGCCCGTCTTCCTGACAAAGAGGCTGTTTTATTTATATGTGCAGCTATTCTTAGTCCTTTACTCCCCCCGCTTATCCCCAGGGGAGAGGATTATTGTAACTACTCTATCTCGAACCCCTCTCATAGTCAAATTAAATAGATGGGGTTCAGGTCATAGCCCTGGAGTTCAAGAGCCAGGGTGTATTAACCCAAATGCATTAGCGGATCATTAGAGTTGTGTGTGTAAAGGCTGAACATCCAGAAGGGGAAGGGGGGGGAGGATGGAAAGCAGAGGGACACTGGAGCTAAAAAAATATATGTATATTTAAAGATCTCTTATAAATATGCCCCTCTCTCCTGTGAGAGTCTGCTTAACATTAAGTCTTCCTGCAATATCACCTGCCATGTAAATACATGGTCTGAAGAGGATCTTTCACTAAAGTCGAGAGCCAGAGAATCAGGCTCCACGGGGCTGTTTCAGATGCAATGAATTAGACCTGTGTACTTAATAATACACCCTGGATGCAGGTGAATCAATAATCTCAGTGCCTTCAAGTATAGATTCATGATCGTTAATTCCAGGAACAATAGCCCTTGCTATTTATTTGCATAGTTCTGCAACCTTAGGTAGTTTCTTTTAAAATCTGAGATGGCGAGGGTCTCTCTTCCCTATTGTCTCCCCACCACCACCCGCCAGTGTTTAATTTTCCCGGATTGCCTGCCTCGTGGGTAGTAACCTAATTTAGAACCTCACCGCCCTCTGACTTTCCCTGCCGTACATACCACCTCTAGGTTCCTGCCATGAGGCGCTACAATATGAAGAGGAGGGCTTGCCCCGACAAGCTGGTTTGCTTTGGCAGCTCATTTACTTTCCCAGCCTCGTGCATAAAATGAGGGTCATATACCTGCTTACGGAATCGCTGAAAGGATCAGAGATAAAGCACGCGAAGCCGGGTATACCAGTTGCTTGACAAATAGATGCAATTATTACACGGCTCTGCAGATGGCTCTGAGGGGTGCAAGGGGTGCACAGAACAGGCAGTACCCCCCAGATCCCTACCTTCTTTCTGTCACCCGGGGCACCTCCACTCTGAGCCACAACTGCCCGCCTAGAGACTGTCACCAGCTTAGCCAACTATCAACATGAATCTTGGTAAGACGATAGGGACTCACCCAAGACATGAGAGTATCAGTTAAGGCGAAGTGATATAAAAGAAAGAATAGTGTTTTTGCAGTTAGAGAGATCTGGGTTCAAATTCTAGCTTTGCCAGCTTATCTTGGGCACTTATTTACCTCACTCGTCGGAGGCTCAGTGCCTTTGTCTTTAAAAGCGAGACTTGAACGATGATTGAGACTGAACCTTCCACACATGTGTTGTACCACCTTCAGTCGCTGGCACAGGAAAGGCACTCAAGCCTGGTAACTGCGTTGTCATCAGCATCATTGTCATGGTCATCATCGTCATTGTCATGGTTACAGTAGTACTGCCTTGGCAGTTGTTTCTGAAGATTTTGTGAAACCACATCAGGAGGAATTTTGAAAAAGGGAAGATTCTCTGCAGTGGCAACGTTCTCTTGCTATTGTTGTTGTTTTCTAAACCAAAGTGTTTCAGACTGCTAAGGTTTATGATTCCATCAGAGTAAACAATTTGGCAAAAAGCATAGACAATTGCACCCCAAACCTTGGCTAATTAAATATCAGTCGTTACTTTCACACAGTCCAAACATGACGACCAGATGGCATATCTAGTACTCCTGGCGACCAGGCTTTCTGTGGAAAGTCCCATGTCCATTGCCGCCTTCTGGCACCAAGAATCAAATGGTACCCATCCAGTTCTGTTTCCACAGTAAGGTGCTTGTCTCCTTGCAGAAGGAATTCAGAAATGAGACGGACATTGAGAAAGTGAGGATTTACTTAAGAAGAAATACGCCTCTTGGGAGTTCCCACTATGGCTCAGTAGTAACAAAGCTGACTAGGATCCATGAGGATGTGGGTTCGATCCCCGGCCCAGCTCAGTGAGTTAAGGTTCTGACATTGCCGTGAGCTGTGGTGTAGGCTGCAGGTGCGGCTCAGATCCTGAGTTGCTGTGGCTGTGGCGAAGGCCAGTAGCTGAAGCTCTGATTTGACCCCTAGCTTGGGAACTTCTGTATGCCTGCACCCCTAAAAAAAGAAAAAAAAGACAGAAAGAGGGTTCTTGAAGGGAGGTGGGCAGACAGGTGAGCAGCTGCCCTGCACTTCCTAGACGTGCCTGTTATGAGGGGCTCCCAAAGGAAAATTCACTAGGAAGGAGGGCTTTGGGCGTCGATTCCCTGATTTTCATTCCAGCTCCATCTTCCCAAAGGGAAGAGGGATTTTTGTCCTCATTCAGCCTGATTGGAAGTGTCATAGTGTTGGTGCGTGATGTGTACTTCTCTTCTGCGGGCTAGCTGTATTGCCACGAGGGCATAATAAGCCACAGACTACATTCTGATGCTGGAGACTGGCACCTTTTCCTGCCTTTGTCTGCCTCTGGGCACTTATCACCCCAAAATGGGTGGTTTCTTGTCAGTCTGGAGATTCTTACTTTTCTTGGTCTGCCTCTGGACGCTCACTGTCTGCGAGATGCTTGGTTTCCTGCCACCTGGCCCTTGGCCCCCTTTCCCTGCTCAGCCCCAGCTCTCTGCCTGCCGTCACAGTTTCTTCTGATGCAATATGAAAATCAGCCAGCCATTTGGGAGTTCCCGTCGTGGCTCAGTGGTTAACGAATCCTACTAGGAACCACGAGGTTGCAGGTTCGATCCCTGGCATCGCTCAGTGTGTTAAGGATCCGGCGTTGCCTTGAGCTGTGGTGTAGGTTGCAGACATGGCTTGGATCTGGCGTTGCTGTGGCTGTGGCGTAGGCCGGCGGCTGCAGCTCCGATTAGACCCCTGGCCTGGGAACCTCCATATGCTGCGGGTGTGGCCTTAAAAATACAAAAAAAGAAAAAAAAGAAGAAAGAAAAAAATAAGGAAAATCAACCAGCCATTTGACTGGACCTATTCAGCCTCCTGGACACAGCCTCGACTATGAGGCCAGAAATGTCCGTCACTTTTCAAATCATGAGCCAAGAAGTAAAGAGCTTGATTTTTTTTCAAGTATTTTTAAAGTATTGTTTTTTCACTTCAAAGAAATGTATAGATTGGTTTGTTCACAATATGAGACATTTTATACCATAGGATGGGCTATTAAGTGTCCCATTTATTTTTTTTTTAATTTTGAATTGTGGTAAAATATACTTAAGATAAAATTCACCGTTTTCACCATCTTAAGTGCATTTCTGTGGTATCAGGTGCATTCACCTTGTTGTGCAGCCTTCATCCATCCATCTGTAGAGCTCTTTTCGTCTTGCAAACTGAATCTCTGTACCCACTATACATTAACTCCCCCTTCAGCCCTTTCACTGGCCTCCGGGAACCACCATTCTACTTTCTTTCTCCGAATATGATGAGTCTGGGTGCCTCCTCTAAGTGACATCATATATTATTTGTCCTTTTGTGACTGGCTTATGCTTAAGTGCAATGTACTCACCATAAGGTACTCAAGATGCATCTGTACTATGTCATGAGTCAGGATTTTCTTCTTTTTGAAGGCGAGATAATATTTTATTACGTGTGCATCCTGAATTGCATTTATCCACTTGTCTGGCGATGAACACTCAGGTTGCTTGCGCCGTTTGGCTGTTGTGAATATGCAGCTGTGAATGTGGGTGTACGTGTATCTGTTTGAGTCCCCGCTTGTGATTGTTTGGGGCACGTACACAGAATCCCACTGTAATCCTCTTCCTAGGTTTTGGAGGAACTGCCTTTCTCCCCATGACTGTGCCATTTCACATTTCCACCAGCAATGCACAAACGGTTCTAATTCCTTCACGTCCTTGCCCCATTTTGGCATTTTCTGGTTTTTGATGCTAGCCATCCTAATGAATGTGAAGTATGGAGATTTATTTAATTTCTGCTGGTTTTAACTAATACATTGTTTCAAGGGCGGTTTTAGGTTCGCAGCAAAATTGAGCGGAAAGTATAGAGTCCCCAAATGCTCTCTGCCCCCATGTGTGTAACCTCCCTCACTGTTGGCATTCCCCGCCCCCAGTGGGGCACATTTATTGCAATAGGTGACCCCACGCTGACACACAAATGTCACTCAATGCCTTTAGTTTATATTAGCGTTCACTCTTAGCGTGGTACATCATATGGGTGTTGACAAATATCTAATGACATATACCCACCGTCATAGTATCAAACAGAATCAATTCCCTCTCCCGTATCCTCCATGTTCTTCTTCCCTGTCCCTAACCCCGGCGACCACTAATCTTTCTACAGTCTCCATAGCTGTACTTTTTCCAAACTGTCACCTGGTAGGAATCATATGGTATTTAGCCTTCTCAGATTGGGCTCACTTAGTAATATGATTTAAGGTTCTTCCATCGCTTTTTGTGGCTTGATAGCTCATTTCTTTTTAGCTATGAATAATAATCCATTGTCTGCATGTACCACGATTTACTTAAGCGTTTACCTACTGAAGGATATCTTGGTTGCTTCCAAATTTTGGCAATTACAAATAAAGCTGCCATAAACATCCCCGTGCGGGTTTGTGTGTGCGTGTGTGTGTGTGTGTGTGTGTGTGTGTGTGTACATACATTTTTAATTCATTTGGGTAAATTGCAGAGAGCACAATTGCTGAGTCATATGGTAGGAATATGCTTAGTTCTGTAAGAAGTCTCCAAACTGTCTTCCAAAGTGGCTGTAGCATCTTGCATTCCTATCAGCGGTGTATGTGGGTCCCTGTTGCTCCACGTCCTTACTAGCATTTGGTATTATAAGTGTTCCGAATATGGCCATTCCAATAGATGCATAATAGGATCTTGTATCTCCTCTGCGGTTCCCTAAGGACATTTGATGCTGAATGTCTTTTATATGTTAACTTCCCATCTGTATATTTTCTCTGTGAGATGTCTGTTCAGGTCTTTGGCCCATTTTTTAATTGAGTTGTTTATTTTCCTGTTGTTGAGTTTTAAGAATTTGTTGCAAATTTTTATAACAGTCCTTTATCAGATGTGTCTTTTGCATTTCCTTTCTCCCAGTGTTTATCTTGTTCTCGTCCTTCTCCTTCTCTTGACATTGTATTTCACAAAACAGGAGTGTTTCATTTTAATGGAATCCAACTTAATTTTTTTCCTTTCATGGATTGTGCCTTTGAATTGTATCCAGAGTGTTGTCACCACCCCCAGGGTCGCCTAGATTTTCTCCTATGTTATCATCTAGGAGTTTTGGAGTTTTGCATTTTGCATGTAGGTCTATGATCCATTCTGAGTTGGCTTTTATGAAGGATGTAAAGTCTGTGTCTAGGTTCATTTTTTTGCGTGTGGGTGTCTCATTGTTCCAGCATCATTTAAGACTCTCTTTCCCCTACTGTATTCCTTTTCTCCTTTGCCAAAGCTCAGTTGACTCTATTTATATGGGCCTATTTCTGCACTCTCTGTTCTGTTCTGTTGATCCATTTGTCTCTTCTTTTACCAGTACCACGCCCTCTGTTACTCTAGCTTTAAGGTTAGTCTTGGAGTCAGGTGGTGTCGGTCCTCCAACTTTGTTACTCTCCTTCAGTATTGAGGTGGCTGCTCTGGGTCTTTTTGCTCTCCACTTTAGAATCAGTTTGCTGATATCTCCAAAATAACTCGCTGACATTTTGACTGGGATTGTTTTGAATCTATATATCAACTTGGGAAGAACCGACATCTTGACAATATTGAGTCTTTCCGTCCGTGAGTATGGAAGAGTCATCCATTTATTTAGTTCTTCTTTAACATATTTTATCAGAGTTTATACCTAAGTATTTAATTTTATAAGGTGTAGATGATAATGTGTTTTTAATTTCAAATTGTACTTGTTCATTGCTCATATGTAGGAAAACGATTAACTTTTGTATATTAACCTTGTATCTTAAAACCTCAAGGTAACTGCTTATTAGTTTCAGGAGTTTTTGATGTCAGTTCTTTTGGATTTTCTACATAGACAATTATGTCTTCTGCAAACAAGGCAGTTAATGTCATCTGCAAACGAGACAATTTTACTTATTTGTTCCCAATCTATGTATTTCCTTTTTGTGTCTTATTGCATTAGCTATAGGACTTCCAGTGTGATGAGAGGGGACATCTTTATCTCGTTCCTGATCTTAACAGAAAAGCTTCACATTTCTCACCATTAAGTATGATGTTAGTTGGAGGGATTTTGTAGATGTTCTTTATCAAGTTAAGAAAGTTCCCCTCTCTTCCCAGTTTGCTGAGAGTTTTTATCATGAATTGCTGTTTAATTTTGTCCGGTGTTTTCCGGCATGTATTGATATGATC
Organism: Catagonus wagneri; assembly: GCA_004024745.2. Lineage (NCBI taxonomy): Eukaryota > Metazoa > Chordata > Mammalia > Artiodactyla > Tayassuidae > Catagonus > Catagonus wagneri. The sequence continues at coordinate 3,165,129 of PVHT020000037.1, forward strand.
GTGTGATCTTTCTTCTTCAGCCTGTTGATGTGATGGATTACCTTCACTGGTTTTTGAATGTTTAGCCAGCCATGTACACCTTGGATAAATCCCATTTAGCTGTGGTGTATAATTTTTTTTAATGTTTTTCTTAAAGTATAGATGATTTACAATGTTGTGTCAGTCTCTGCTGTACAGCAGAGTGACCCCGTCACACATACATACACATTCCCTTTCTGTTATCGTCCATCATGGTCTATCCCAAGAGACTAGATACAGTTCCCTGTGCTGTACAGGGACCTCCTTTCTTATCCATTCCACATAAAATAGTTTGCATCTACTGACCCCCAAACTCCCTGTCCATCCTACTACCTCCCCCTTGGCAACCACTAGTCTGTTTTCTATGTCTGCAAGTCCATTTCTATTTTGTAGATAGGTTCATTTGTGCCATATTTTAGATTCCACATATAAGTGAAATCATATGATGTTTGTCTTTTTCTTTCTGGTTTACTTCACTTAGAATGAGAGTCTCTGGCTGCATCCATGCTGCTGCCAGTGGCATTATTTAATTATTTTTATGGCTGAGTAGTATTCCATTGTATGTATGTACCACATCTTCTTAATCCATTCATCTACTGATGGACATTTATGTTGCTTCCATATCTTGGCTATTGGGAATAGTGCTGCTCTGAACATAGGGGTGCTATATCTTTTTGAGTTATAGTTTCATATGGATATATGCCCAGGAGTAGGTTTGCTAGATCATATGGTAGTTCTGTATTCAGTTTTCTGAGGAACCTCCATTCTATTTTCCATAGTAGTTGTACCAATTTATGTTTGTACCAACAATGTAGGAGGGTTCCCTTTTTTCTACACTCCCTCCAGCTTTTGTTATTTGTAGACTTATTAATGATGGGCATTTTGACCATTATGAGATGGTACCTATAATTCCTTTTATATATTGTTAGATTAAATTTACTAACATTTTGGTGGGGATTTTTATGTCTATGTTCATAAGAGAAATTGACCTGCGGTATTCTTTTCTTGTAATATTTTTGCCTGGTTTTGGCATTAGGGTAATTCTGACCTTATAGAATAGGTTAAGAAGTGTTCCTTCTGTTCCTGTCCTCTGTAAGAAATTGTAGAGAATTGGTATAATTTCTTCCTTAAATGTTTGGTAGAATTTACCGTTGACTCCATCTGGGCCTGGTGCTTTCTGTTTTGGAAAGTTATTACATATTGATTCAGTTTCCTTAATACATATAGGCATATTCAGATTTTCTATTAGTCCTGTTTATTTTTAAATGCACTGTTACAAAAATATTAGGACAATACAAATTACTGAAAACAAAAACAAAATGAGGCATAGCCATGACTAAGTACCGTGACTACTATTTATTAAGTGCTCCTACAGGCCTGCAGACTTGTGAAGCATGCATTAATATTCTCACTTAACAAATAAGGAGCTTGATGCTTAGAAAGATGAAAGGACCTGGCCAAAGCAACACTGCGGATTCATATCAAGCAAAATTCACGTCTGCCTGATTGCTCAGCTAGTATTCTAGACGCTGTACCATGGTGCTTCTTTAGTCTTTAGTATAAATAGTTTTTATGTGCCATGAGGCTCCTGTGAGGAGACCCACGTCTCCACGTCCAGGCTTTGATTATCTACACAGTGGCCACATTCCGATTAAGGTGGCTTCACACTCAGACATGTGTGAGTGTAGAGCACAGTCATAAATACACGGGAAGTTCTGCTGATCTACCCCCTCACTCACAGCCTTTTTTTTATTGTTGCTTTTTAAACCTAGATCCATTTTTAGAATCATGGTAATGAAGCTTGAGAAGTAAAATCTGTGTTTTCCCCTGGCTAATGTGCATTTGGTTAATGATCAGCCTGTAGCTAAATATATGTATACAGCACCATTGAATCTTCAAGACTGTATTTACACAGTGCCAGGCCACTGAATGTGCGTGAGAGTCCATCAGCTCGGACGTGAGCTTTTGGTGTCGGAGATCCTGACTCAGCTCCCAAAGCTACTCTTGTCTCACTGTGTGCCTGTGGTGGAGACACTTAATCTCTCTAAGCCTAAATTTCTTTCTCTGTGAAATGGGACAGGATTATAGTACTGAACTCATCAGAGGTTTGTATGAATTAAGGAAGTAATGCACATAAAGCCATTAGCATTTCTCTTGAAACAGGCTGGTGATTTAGTAAACGTTAACTAATATTATTCCAAGTCATTTTGAATATCTACTGTGTGCCAAGCCCTGTCTCGTATCACCTGCTTGATCCTCAAACAGTTTTCATCATTTGTCCCTAATGGTTGGTGGTTTTTGACTGTACAGTCTCAGCGTTTGCATCTTTATAAATTATACCCATGATTCATTCTCAGTCCATGAACTAAACATTAAGAAACTTGAATGCTTCCTTTCTTAAAATTAAAAAGAGAGAGGTGCTCATATATTTTCTTCCCAAGACCCAACGGATTGTCTTGAGCATCCTGTTTTGAGGGCTTCTGGTTTAGGTTGTCTGAGACAAGGGTTGGTTGACTTTTTGTGTAAAGGGCTACATAGCAAAGATTTTCAACTTTGCACATCTCTGGTGCAACTCCTCAACTCTGCTGTTTAGCACAAAAGCACCCGGAGACAGTATGCAAACATGCGGTCATGGCTGTGTTCCAATAAAACTTTATTTACAAAAACAGGTGTTGGCCACAGTTTGCAGCCCATCTAAGACAACTTGACCTGCTATTTAAATCCAAGTTTTCCTTGGAGGACAACCTAAGCCAGCAGCGCTTGCGAATATTGTGAGGTAATTGGTAAAGGGGAAAACTGAGGTGATGCATATAGCAATTCCTTCTACAATGTAAAAAACATATTTTATCCTGATCATCATCATTGTTGTTGTTAAATGTTGTTTTCCCAGACATAAGTGAGCAAAGACACTGACTTCCTTTTACCAGCCTAATTATGTAGGAATGATATGAACTCCTGTATAAACAAGGGCAGCTGGAGGCTGAGCCTCTGAAGTGATTTTCTTCTATTTGATTTTCTTTTTTTAGTTTAAAGATTTTCTTTTTTTCTATTATAATTGATTTACAATGTTCTGTCAATTTCTGCTGTACAGTAAAGTAACCCATATATATACATCTATCTATCTGTAAGTATGTATATATTCTTTCTCATCTTCTAACCTCTTCACCTGGTCCACATACACACACGTCTGAAAGAACTAGGTCTTTTTTGTCAAATTGTTAGGGTCCAAGAACAGGGACATATAAAACATTAGTGACTTTGGGCGGGGTGGTGGGGTGTAGGATGGCCAGTCCATCAATAGATCTTACTGCTTGCTGTGTGCCATGCATCGTGCTGGGTCCTGGGTTGGGGAGGGGCATACGGCATACGAAAATGAATGAGAAATGGTAACTGCCTTTGAGGAACCCCAATCAGTCATTCTTCCCCACCTCCCTTCCAGCATTGCTCCTGTCACGGTCCCCTGGAATCTCCGTGTTGCTCAGTCCAGAGGTCGTGGTTCCGTCCCCCCACGACTCAGCCATTTTCACGGTCTCTCACTCTGCTTGTTGAGTACTTCTTCGCTGTGCTTGGGGACTCCATGCTCTCCTGATTCTGTCACACTTCACTGCCCACTACTTCTTCTGCCTCTTTTACTGTTGCCTCGAATCTCAAGCGTCTAAACGCTGGGATGTCCCAGGACCCAGCCCATTCCACTCTACTCCCCCTTGGAGATGTCATCCAGCCTTATGGCTGAAATCGACTGTAATGGAGATGACTCCCAGCTATATATCTCTGGCTTGGACCTCTGTCCCGAACTCCAAATGCATATATCCACCCAAACAGGCCATAGCTTTTCTCAAACCTAACACGCCCAAGCCTATCCTCTGATTTTTCTCCCTCCCCCTCACCAACCTGTTCTTTCCGTGGCTTCTCCACGTCTTGCTTGGCTCAGGCTAATTTCCAGAGAATTTTATTGTCTCTTCTTTCTCTGTCATCCCCCCATGTCCCACATCCGATTCATCAGCAAGTATTGTCAGCTCTACCTTCGGAAGCACCTTCACACCTTCACCCTGGTCCTTTCTCACCTGGATTCTCCCAGTAGCCTCGTCCCCCATCTTCCTGCTTCCTCTTTGCTCCCCTCCAGTCCGTTCTTGTCATTCTTCTGTTCAAAACCTTCCAAAGATTCCCCATCTCAGAAGAAAAGTCAGAATGTTTCTAATGTCCCACAGGGCTGTACACATGTCCCAGCAGTGTTCCTGGTGTCCCCAGCTCACCTCACTTTCCCCCTGTCATCCCAGGCCAGCCATACCAGCCTCCTTGCTTCCCTGCTAACCGCCAGGCCCTCTTCTGCCAGAACCCCCTTGCCCTTGCTGGAACTTTAATTACCCCCAGGTACCTGCAACACTTGCTGTCTTCTTTCCTTCAGGTATCTGGCCAGTGTCATCTTGTCAGAAGGGCCCTCCCTCATCTGACTGTATGAAACTGACCACTCCCTCCCATCTCTTTCCTTCTCATTTCCCTCTATTTTTCTTCCTAACATTTACCATCGCCTACCGTGTCACATATTCATTGGCTACTTTCCACTTAGACTCTGACACTCTGAAGCTTGGTCCATTCCATGCTCTGAGCCTGGAGCAACACCTGTAGGTGCTCATTGAACCCTCCAAAGGAGAGGGAGGAAATAAAGAAAAGAAAAATCGTCTACTATCCAGTAGTGCTTAACACTCAAGTAATTATGTGTAAGACAACGGGTAGACTGGATCTGGGAACTGTGGAAGCCCAAGGGGCTGCAACCCCTCACCCTTACTTTAATTAGAGCAATTCTTCTGGTATCTGTTTATATGCTGCGTGCCAATATAAATTTCATTTTGGGAGGAAAAGTCCCACTGCTAAAAAAAAAAAATATATATATATATATATATAAATATATACACACACACACACACATATATATATGTGTATATATATATATATGTGTGTGTGTGTGTGTGTGTGTATATATATATATATATATATATATATATGCAGTCAATTAAAAACAACTCTTTTAGGCTGTGGATAGCCAGCAGAGGACATGGAGCAGGTGGGTGGAGTAGTTATGTCTGCTTATCATGAAGGTGAGCCTGGCGTAGGTGTGGGGGTTCACAGGGAAGGAGTGAGAACCAGAGCTGAGAATCCAGTAGCAGAAGCCGTAGCAGGGTCGAGGCGAAAGGCAATGATGCTGTGAACCTTTCAAGAGGGGCCAGCGGGCCCTCAGCAGATCCCCAGTTCCTTCTGCAGTCCGCTAGACGGATGCTCATGCCTTCCCTTCTTGGGTGAATAAAGTGGACGTGAGTGGAGTTCCCGCTGTGGTTCAGTGGGTTAAAAACCCCACATAGTGCCCGTGAGGATGCGAGTTCAATCCCTGACCTCTCAGTGGGTTAAGGATCTGGCATTGCCGCAAGCTGCAGCGTAGGTCGTAGAGGTGGCTTAGATCGAACATGGTGGCATGGGTCTCAGCTCCAGCTCCAATTCAGCCCCGAGCCCTGACACCTTCCATATGCCGCAGGTGCAGCCGTTAAAAAAAAAAAAAAAGATATGATTGTATTTAGGTGAGTAATAGTATATTATTACTACTAAATATATACTATATACTACCTATTAGAGTATACTAAATCCTACAGCCTCATGCATGTATAGGAGCGTGTCATCACATGCACGTGAGTATGCATGCGGCTTCATGTTGGCTAATTAGTTTGCTTGAGTCCTTTGGAGAAGGAGACAGAGTAAAAATGAAGGAGTAAATAATTAGGTGTCAAATAATTAAAAGTACTGCTGAGAAAGATTGTCTTTTAAATCGTTTTTTTAATTGGGTTTTTAATCTGACTGGCTTGGAAAGTTTCTCTCAGAAGATGTGTTGATTGACAGCCTATATAGTTATTAATAACATGTAGTCAATCTGCTAGGAATATATTAAGCGTTCAGGAGAGAGAACATCTGAAAATGGCTGCCAAGAATTCAGGCAACAGTCTCAACTTGGGACTCATCGTTTTCTTGGCAGAGAGTCTGTGGCCAACAGAGCTAGAGTTGGTGGTGTATAGCATAAGATTGCCTAAGGGTCTGCATCTCAGTGTTTTGAAATGCCAAGCACTTCTAATGGCACCAGAAGCCATCAGTTAAATGATTGATCCTTTGGGCCGTGCATTCAGCAAACAGTTTACCATCAGAGACTCCTAACCAAAATCTTAGACATATCTCTAAAACTGGGTGGGTGACTTTAAAGAAACATGTATTGTCAATTTTCTCATTTAAAAATCCTACTTATTTATTCCTGGGAGTTCCCATCGTGGCTCAATGGTTAACGAATCCGACTAAGAACCATGAGGTTGCGGGTTCGACCCCTGGCCTCGCTCAGTGGGTTAAGGCGTTGCCATGAGCTGTGGTGTAGGTTGCAGACGCGGCTCGGATCCTGCGTTGCTATGGCTGTGGCGAAGGCCGGCGGCTACAGCTCCTGTTAGACCCCTAGCCTGGGAACCCCCATATGCCGCGGGTGCAGCTATATATAAAAAAAAAAGGCAAAAAGACAAAAAAAAAACAAAAAAATTCTGCTTATTTATTCCTGAAAGTTTAGAAACTACAGATGAACAAGTAGAAGAGGAAAAAAAATTATCTATTATCCTACTGCATTGAAATAAACATTGTTGCTTTCTCTGCTGTATAAATACACACACAGACACACACACACAGACACACACACACACACACACTTTTTTCTTTTTAATTTTTCTTTCTCTCTCTTGTTTTCTTTTTAAGGCCTCACCTACAGCATATGGAAGTTCCCAGATTAGGGGCTGAATCAGAGTTGCAGCTACTGGCCTACACCACAGCCACAGTTACACCTATGCCGCAGCTTATGGCAATGCTGGGTCCTTAACCCACTGAGTGAGACCAGGGCTCAAACCTGCATCCTCATGGATACTAGTTGAGTTCTTAACCAGCCGAGCTGCAATGGGAACTCCAACCTTTTTTTAATTTTTAAAAATAGGCCCACGCGCCATATTGGATTTTGTGATCTGCTTTTGTCATTTAACGATGTGTAGTATACAACTGTCCATGTCATTAAATACTCATCTACAGAATCATTTTGTCAGGCTGCATAGTACTTCATCATACAGAATGCCAGAGTGTATTTACGTCTCTCCTGCTGTTAGTTATTCAGGTTTTTTCCTACTTTTTTTCACTCCTCTTCTCACCATGGCATGACAGCCTAGTGCCAATATTAAGCCAGCTGGCACTGATAGAGTATTGCACTCTTGCCAGTTTCAAAAGGGGGATGCTTATATCATTACATATTTTTAATATCACCCTTGGAAACATCTTTCTAAAAATCCAAGGATTCTTTGGAATACTTTTTATAACTATTAGAATTTCTGAATTATAAGAATTCGACGTTTACAAATTTCTGCTCTATTTTCACAAACTGACCTCTGAAAAATAAGCCCTAAATAACGGTAATCTGGACAGTCCAGGAATCCTTTCTGAGCTCAAACCTCCCGAGGCATTTATCTCACAAGTTTGACGAGGAAAGGAAAGCAAGAAATAGAGCTTTCTTTGGAATCAAAGACAGACACGGTTATTGACGCAGAGCTATTGTGCATGAGTTGGGGTCTGGGCAAGAAACAGTGGCACTTGTTTAAAGGGGCAATCAAGGGCAGTGGGGGAAGGGACTAGGCTTAAAGTGTGGTGGGACTGGGGGCAGTCCCAAAGGCTGGTGCAGCCTGGGGCTAGCAAGACCTGGGAGCTATGACTGCCCATAGCCTGGGTGGGCAGGGGGAGGGAGCAGGGCTAGAACCCGGAGCCAGCTGTAACTTCATTGTAGCTCCAGCCAAGGGCCGCTGGAAAAGAATTGTGCCCGCCTACACAGAACAGCCACTGCCAAGCCACAACCCAGTAGGCAGGTTGCCAGGCGAATAAATGACCCAGCCTGACTCTCTTCCCAAACTCAACTTGCTGCCAAGGTTCCCACTGGCGGAGGTTAACGAGTGGCCTCCCAGGGCACCAGGGAGGCTGGCGGAGGGCAAGAAGGTGGAAGGGCATAGACACCTGGCAACATCTGGCTGGCACAGCCTGAGCCATAAATATGGACATCGGGGTTTTATTTTCAAATCAGGGTTTGAAGACTGAGGAGAAGATGGATTGAGAGAAAATAAATTAAAGATGGTGAGCACATGCAGTCAAGATTCTGACCCTGTCTTTTGCCTGCTCCGGAAATATCTGAGACACACGGAGGTGTGAGTGAGTTAAATCTCTCCCCGAGAGCATCATGAACTAGGTTTCACATTTGCCACCTCTTAGAAGCTGCCCCCAGTGACATCTGGGAGGTTTTCCGTAGCATCTGGGCAAAGAACAGACAAAGGGAGAATGAGGTAGGAGGGAAAGAAGCAGAGAAAATCTTATGTAACCCACATCCTTTTGAAAACTGTTTTGCTTTTATTTTAAGAAGCGCTGTTTATGAATTCTCCCGGGGGTTAAAAAGCATAAGAGATGGATTTTTGATGAGAGGTCGATAGAAAAAAATCTCTTCGTTCCTGGAATAAATGATGCTTTTGTTTGGGCTTTCTGTTTTATCAAAAAGGCCATCTGTTTTCATAAACATAAATGAGACTCTCTAGCCACCTTTTCCCTTATGAGCCCCCATCTCTGTGCACAAATGACAGTAGTTCCTTCATGATTCATTCCTGAAGATGTTCATCTGGGCTAAATGCTGCTACTAAATTTGTACTGCAGTTTTCACTGTGAGTCCCACATGGTCCTTGCTCAGCCTGCAACCACGTTTTTACAGCGTTTATTTCTCAAATCCCAGATTGTTATTCCCTTGGGTGGCCAGGGGCTGTGTACCAGGCTTTATGCAACTGGTTCCTCCTATTGCTCAAGGGCTGTTCGGGGTCTGTGGGGGAGCCCAGTGAATAGCCTTCCTCTGTCCATCTGAGCTCTGAACAAATTGAGAACTAAACTGAGGGTAGCAGATGGAAGCCAAAATAACATGTTTATTACTAATAATGAATAACTCAGCTTGGTCTGAGAGCCAAATCGACTTGGTAATTGGATCTGAGATGACGGAGACTGACCCACCTGGTCGTGGCAGTGCTGGATGGGGGCAGAGGACGGGCCAGCCCCTGGAGGAGGAGCAGAAAGTGTTTCCAGCAGCCAAGAGGAGGAAGAGTGGGGCTGAACTGAGCATGCTCAGGCTCTTTCTGCTGAGTTTGCCACCAGGGTGGCTCAGTCCAGCCCGGGGAGAGAGCAGGAGGGGCACGGCACGTCTGGGGCTCCCTTCGTGTGGAAGTAAACCACAGGAACTAGAACGGCTCTTCCTTCCCAACCGTGACCTGGGTCACACGGATGCTCTCAGGCATGCTTTGCATAATGAGCGCCGTCTCCCCCAGGCCCCCCTCCCCAGTGGGAGTATCAGTTCCAGGACCCCTCTCCCCCAAATGGATACCAAAATCTGTGGATGCTCACATCCCGTATCTAAAACGGTATAGTAGGAGTTCCCGTCGTGGCGCAGCGGAAATGAATCTGACTAGGAACCAGGAGGTTGCAGGTTCGATCCCTGGCCTCGTTTGGTGGGTTAAGGATCCGGTGTTGCCGTGAGCTGTGGTGTAGGTTGCAGATGTGGCTCGGATCCCACATTGCTGTGGCTGTGGCGTAGGCCAGCGGCTACAGCTCTGATTTGACTCCTAGCCTGGGAACCTCCATATGCCACAGGTGTGGCCATAAAAGGACAAAAAGACTAAATAAGTAAAGTGGTATAGTATTTGTATGTTACATACGTCCTCCCCCGTACTTCAAATCATCTCAGAATACTTACAACCTCATGTAATAGAGATGCTATGTAAAGAGTTGTAAACGTAATGTAAATGCTAGGTAAATAGTTGCAAACTCAAGTTTTGTTTCTGGGAACTTTCTGGAATTTGTGCTACCCCACCTCCCCCGAATAGTTTTGAACTACTCTTGGTTAAACCCACAGATGCGGAACCTGCAGGTACAGAGGGCCGACTGTACAGAAAGCATACTCCTCAAATCCCCGTTAACTCTGTGTGTCCGTTCACTTGATACAGTTGAGCGAAGGCACAGAGCCAAGATAAGGAGTGTGGCCTTTTTTTTACATTATCATGACAGTTGAGAGCTACTAGAAGGTTCTTAGCAAGGGAGAAACATCCGATTTTCATTTCTGAAACATGACTCCTGTTGTCTTTTGGATGAGGGACTCTGAAAAGAGCATGTCTGAAAGTGGAGAGACCGATGAGAGGCATTTGCTGCTGTCCAGGTGAGAAATGACGATGCCTGAGACGAGGGGCGAGAGCAGAGGAAACCGACACAGGTGAACAAATGGGAAATATGGTGGAGACCGAGTTTTCAGGATTTGCTGATGGATTGGAGCTGGGGGTGGGGAAGCAAAGACAGGGGGTGGCGGGGGAAGAGCTGTGGGGGACCTGGATTTTTATTTGAGCCATGGACTAGATAGAGCTAGAGAGGGGCAGATTTGGGGTAAAGGAAAGAATGATGATGTCCCCGGGTTACCCAGTCTCTTTGGGAAGGAGATCATCCATCCATTTGCCTGGGACCATTCTGGTTTCCACCTGCTGACCCGGCGTAATTATTAAGAATGCTTCCTTTCAGCCTCAAAAGTGACCTGTTGGGGATGATGAAGTACTGAGTCATCCAAGCTTAGTGAGAATTTCCAGCTCCTGGAGAACGGTTGGAAAAAGGGCTTTGAATTGTGAAAAGCCCTATATACATGTAAAGCATCCATCAGCATGAGCTATGTTAATGAAGATGTGTCCAAACGCTGAATCTCCTTTGTTTGTTAACTTACAGGATTAGTTTAGGCTACATTCCCTTGCCCTCTGATTCCTCTTCCTGTGCCTCGTGGCTCCAGAATGCGACCCCGTTCCCCAAACATCCTCCTCCTCCTTTTCCTCTTCCTCAGCCTCCTTCTCTTCACCCCAGCCTTCCCCCAGCCTTCAGTGATTTCTAAAACACCCTACTTCGTAGCCTTGTGGGGACTCTCCATTTAAGGGAACCCAGTGGTTCATGTTTTTGTAGATCAGAACTCTGTTAGGGACTCAACAGCGGTTCCTTTCTCCACAGGTTTTTCTTGGCTAGGTTCACCTCAAGGGAATGGTCTTGAAAAACAATCCTCTCACTCATCCTGGCCCCCAGAGTACTTTGTGAAAATGAAAATATCCACGTTGCAGCCGCCTTCCCTTCTTGAGAATATCTAAATATACAGTTGTGCCCACAGAGCCTTTAGCATTTCACACAAATGCCACAGCTCTGCCTGGTTGTTGGGTGAAGCCTGTTGAGATTTGGAGAAAGACAGCTGTGGGTGCTTGGGTTCCGGTCCCGGCTCTCCCCCTCTGTGGATGGACGTGGACAAAGATACTCCCCCATTGAGGGCTCCCTCTCCTTACCTGTAAATAGGAGAGGGCGTCTCTCTGACCTTTCTAGTCCCTTCCCACTCACCACTTTTTTTTCATGATGTGCTTTGAAAAAGTGCCGCGTGAATCACGATGCTTGTGGAGTGGGGCAGGGGCGGGGACTTACAGCCCTCACTTCTCACGTCACATTTAAATGGCTTGAGCCTTCACACAGACTGATGCAAGTCCAGATTGTTCTCTTACGGTTCCCCTCCCTTGCTTCCCCTCCCAGCTTATCCTGGAACCAAGGACCTTCATACAGTTTGTCCCTCAGATGGTCTCTCACCCCCCCACCCCCGCCTGTATTAGTTTGCTGTGGCTGCTGTAACCACGGATCACACACTGGGTAGCTTACATAACCGAGTTACTGTCTAGAGGCTGGAAGTCAGCGAGCAAGCTGTCGGCAGGGCTGGCTCCTCCTGAGGGCTGCGAGGGAGGATATGCTCCTTGCCTCTCCTTCCCCGGCTTCTGGTGCTTTGCTGGCCTCCTTGGCTTTCCTTGGCTCGTAGAAGCATCATCTCAGTCTCTGCCTTCACCTGCACACAGCGTTCTCCCTGTGCGCATGACTCTATCCAAATGTCCCCTTTTTATAAGGACGCTAATCATGTTGGATTAGGGGCCCACCCTACCCCAGTATAACCTCGCCTTAACTAATTACCCCTGCAGTGACCTATTTCTAAATAAGGCCATGCACGGTCCAAGGTACCGGGGGTAAGGACTTTGACAGCAGAATCTGGGGGACGCACTTGAACCTGCAGTACCTCCCAAGGATTGAAAAGCTCTGTTTTGGTCAGTCCAGCGCTGTAGTCAGCCCTGCTTTACCTTGTGGAGAGCCACTGGCCCCTGGCTTTCTATCCACTGCTGGTCTCCCAGTTGAGCAAAGCCCCACGTGTCCGGCTTCCTACCCAAGCCTGCATGACCCTTGAAAGAAAGAGGGGTCTTCCTGGTGCTAAATTTTGCCTCTGACTTTTCCCACCAGACTTCGGCGACCACTAAGGCCCCTTAGCAGCCTCCTTCTCCTGAAATTCCAAGGTCCCAGCATCTCGGAGGTGTTTAGAACAACTGGACATGAAGAGCTCATGGGAATGCTGTAAAACCAACTAGCTCTCTCTCTAGGATCAAATCCCAGAAACAAAATCCTGTCTCATTCTCATTCTTCCTTGAGATTGGGGGGGGCTTACATTTTTTTTCCAAATTATTGTCAGGGTTCCCTGCCCTCCCCAAGATGGCTTTCTCGCTCTATCAGCAAAAAGGAAACACAAGTTCCCCAGGAGTCATCCAGCTATAATGTGAGCAAGTGTTAAGTGTTCATTGAGTAGTTATGATGCCCTGTAATTGGGTACTGGGTTCCAAGACGGACATCCTGTGGTTCTGCTCTCAATTTCTGGTGAATGGTCCGAGTTTTAAATGATCAGTTGACACTCAGTCTTCTAGAGAAGGGCAGTGACATGCCCAAGGTCATAGAACAGGGTGTGTGTCCGAACTAGAACTACGATCGATTTCTCCCAGCTCCTTGGACATGCTAGATGTCTGTGTGTGGCTTTTCACCCTGTGTGTCTGGAAGTTTTAAACATGCGCCTTTGGCTGCCTGACAGTGTTCCCTCCTCCCCGGTCTCTGGCCGCGGTGGGACTGGCAGTGGCTTGTGCTTGAGGGCTAGTCTCATCCTCCTTCGCGTGGGAGGGAGCAGTCACCCCGGCTGACGCTGGATCTTGTAAAGAAAACCATCTCAGGGAGAGCCGGAGCATGACCAGAGATTTGTTCAATTAACCATCTCTGGGGGAGCTCTGGTTACTGCGGCATAAATGTGCTGATTACAGAGCCAGCCCAGGGACGGGACGGTCTAAGGAGACTTGGGTCTACATTCTATTCTACTCCCCACTGGCTCTGGGATCCTGAGCATGTTTCTTAACCTCTCCGAGCATCAGTGCCTTCCGTCTCATGACCCACTCAATGCCACGCTCAAGATAAGGAACCTAGTTGGTTCCCAGCTTCCACTGAGGCCAAGAACCTGGGCTTCATTCCCAAGTGTGCTAATGTAACTGTTATCCATTGCTGTGGAACAAACTACCTTAAACTTGGTGCTTTAAAATCACAACCATTGTGGAGTTCCCATTGTGGCTCAGCAGGTTAAGAACCTGCCTAGTATGAATGAGGATGTGGATTCCGTCCCTGGCTTCACTCAGTAGGTCGGGGATCCGGAGTTGCTGCAAGCTATGGTGTAGGTCACAGAGGCAGCTCCGATCTGGCATTGCTGTGGCTGTGGTGTAGCCTGACAGCTGCAGCTCCAATTCAATCCCTAGCCTGGGAACTTCCATATACTGCAGGTGTGGCCCTAAAGAAAGAAAAAAAACACACACAACAATAATTTGCTATTGCTCCCTCGGAGGGGGTGGGCTGGGCAGCTCTGTTGATCTGCCTGCTAGAGCGTGGGGTATTCGTTTAAAACTAGGAGAGTCCCAGGCAAAAGGGGATGAGCTTATCCCCCTGGGTCAGCTGGTGCACGGGCTGAGGGCTGATTGTCATCTGGGGCCATAGAGGGATGGGGCAGGGCTGGCTGGGCTACATGCCCAAGACAGGAGTGTCATCCAGCAGAACAGCCTGGACTTGATCACGTGGCGGCGGAGCAAAACTCCAAAAGAACAGGAGGATATGAGCTCAAAACTCACACGTTATTGCATTGCCTCGTTCTGTCAGTCAAAGCAAGTTACAAGGTCAGGCCAGATGTAACAGATGGGGAAATGGTCTTCCCCGCTTGATGATAGGCTCTTCAGGCACATTGCAAAGGGGTATGAATGCGAGGAGAGGAAGGCTTATGTCAATGTCATCATCCGTTTGCTGCAAGCACTAGGAGCTCAACTCTCCGTAGCAGGCAGGTACCGTGTCTATCAGCCACTGGGACGCCAGGAGCCACCAATGGGATGATGAAATAGAGCAGCCTTTGGTCCTCCCAAAGACTTGCTTCTACCTGCCTTGCTTTGTTTCTACTCCCCTTAGCCCGTGCAATTCCCACTTAATGGATCACCCTTCCTTCCACTTTGCTTGACCTACCTTTCTCTTACGGAATACCCCTTGGTTGTCACTTCCTCCAGGAAGCCCACCCTGACCTCCCACCTTACTTTAGCATCCCCTTACCCACCCTGCACTTCCCTGTATCTCAGCACCGATCGCTGGCACCAGCACTGTAGGGACTGGGAGCTCCTTGATGTCGGGGGTGGTGGGATTCGTCTCTGCATCCCGGCACCCAACTGAGGGCAGGGGACATAGCAGGTGCTCAGGAGATATTTGCTGAAGGGGTGGCTTGAGATCACCACGAATGGAAAGTTCCAGCTGGGTTGGGAGCCCAGGTCTTTTCAAGCCCCAGAGTCATTGCCCTGCCCCCTCCACCCTGGCCCCTGTCAGCTGCAGACGTCAGTGTCACCGTGCTCCCGGCTGCCAGGCACAAGACAGTGATCTGACCTGGCCCCAGCCCTGCAGACCAGTTCCTGCTTTTTTGGGCTTTGGCACCGTCTCGGGTGAGAGCCTGCGCATGAACGAGTGTGTGGGCGTCAGTGTGAAAGTCAGACCTGTGTCAGCCTCTGCCTGCCACGGTGCTGTGACTCTTTTCAGAACCCTTGCGTGTACCCAGCCTTGGTGCCCCGGCCA
The DNA here is from genome assembly GCA_004024745.2 of Catagonus wagneri. Taxonomy (NCBI): domain Eukaryota; kingdom Metazoa; phylum Chordata; class Mammalia; order Artiodactyla; family Tayassuidae; genus Catagonus; species Catagonus wagneri. The sequence continues at coordinate 3,180,228 of PVHT020000037.1, forward strand.
CAGTCCTGCAGGCTCCGGGGACACAGAGGGGTCTGGTTTAGGGAGGGGATGAGTCAGACTGTCTTGAGTCCTCCCCCGTCCCTTCGTGCCTGTTCCTTTCTCCGCTCATGGCCACCACCCTTGCCTGGGTCCTATCCCCTTCTCCCAGAGGGTTCACACAGCCTCTGCACTGCACTCCCTGCCTCCACACTCACACCGCGACCTCACAGAGTGTGCTTTCTGAAACACAGGAGCCACTTCTGGCTGGGCAGCCTTGGGTTTCTGCCACTTCTGGCTGGGCAGCCTTGGGTGATTGCCTTAACCTCTCTGTGTCTCATCTGCAAATGGGGATATACCTGTGACTTAAGGTGACTTTGAGGTTTAGCTGTAGTGGCATGTGAAACGTGACAGGTGTTATATAGAACATTTCCTGAGGCAGTTAGTGCTCAATGCATGTGAGCCAGTACTGTTGTCATATCTGCCCTGCCTCAGACCCTTCAGCGGGTCGGTCCCCAATGGTCACAAAATGCAATTTGAGCTCCTATCACAAAGATCAGACTTTTGTCCTTAACCCTTCCTCCTCCCTCCTGCCTCGAACTCAAGAAGACCACTTGGAGGTGCAGCAGCCTCTTGTAACCATGAGGGAAGATGTTAAGGAGGATGGCAGAGCTGTGAGAGGAGCCTGGGGCCTTGACGAGACCGTTTGACTGCTGGAAAGTCCTAGCTTCCAGGCCTGGCATTCATGACTCTCTGAGTGTTGGTCCCCTTTCCTTTTGCAGCCTCATTTCTGAAATCACATTCCATCCTGCATTGCTTGATTTTATGTTCTAGCCATACTGAACTACCTGGTCTTCCTCCTTCACACCACTCTGTTTTGGACCTCTCAAACATTATTCATGCTTTTCTCACTTTACTTCTGTCTGGAACTTCCTGACTTACTCTTACCTATTTCTGCCTGGCAAACTGCTATTCATCCTTCAAAACCCTGCTCCGATATTAACTCTTTGATGCAGGTGAAACTGACATCTCTACCCATTCTGGGTAAGTTAATCACTGCCTGCCTACAAACTGAACTTGAATGTCTGAGTGTGATTCCCACTTCTGCCACTTACTATTAATTCCAATATCCGTGTGCCTCCATTTCCTCATGAATGAAACGAAACAAATATTAGGGTTTTATGAAGGTTAAATGAGATAATAAGCTTCCATCACTTAGAATAGCCAGTGGTAGGTACTCGGTAAGTGTTAGCACCCATCCTCTTCATCCTTCTCATGCCACCAGATCATAAAGTCTCAAGGGCGGGGACTGTCTGGTTCCTCTCTGAAGCCCCTGCCCCGAGCATAGTGCCTTGCACAGAGTGGGCACCAGGAAATGGGGCTTAACTGATGAGAGCCTTCTAGAAAGCAGAGTGCACTCCATCCCCTCGGTGTCCCCAGAAATGGAGCTGAAAAGGCCTGGAACAGGAGCTGGCCTGAGCTCCTGCTCTGAGACCTTTCTTGGTGAGATCACCGGTGGAGCCCGTCTCCACCTACATCACCTCCAAAGAGGTGACAAAGGTCGAAGTTGTCCACGGGGGTAAAGAACCACAGTAGCACCACCACTGCTGCCGCCGCTGCCGAAGGTTCACGGCGGCGCTTGCAAGGAGTAGAAGCTGCTCCAGGGCCCCAGGCCCCCTCTGGGTTGAGACCTGAAAGATCCTCTCTATTCAGAGTGAAGAAGCTTTGTCCGATTCTCTTGTGAGGTCAGAAAAAGTTAGGCAAACCCGGGGGCTTTGGACAGTTCCTGGCTTCATGGCTCGGGCCAGTGATTTCAGCTCTTTGAGCCTCGGTTTCCACATCTGACACAGCGGGTTTATGGCATCGGGATTGTCATGAGGATCAAATGTAACGGCAGGTGAAGCAGCTGGCATGGTGCCTGGCAGGCAGTAAGCACTCCGCTAATGTCCCGCGTCTCTCGCTCTTACCCATTTCCTCCCGGCCCTGCCCCCGGGCCCAGGGTATCTCCATCCTCCCAGTGACAGGACCTGGGTGTGTGGTAAGCAGGCTGGTTCTCGAGATTAAAATGCTTCTTTTGGGAGTTCCTGCCATGGTGCAGCGGGTTAAGAATTCAGCCGCAGCAGCTCGTGTCACTGTCGAGATCTGGGTTCGATCCCCAGCCCAGTGCGGTGGGTTAAAGGATCTGGTGGTGCTGCTGCTGCTCAGATTCATTCCCAGGCCCAGGAACTTCCATATGCTTCAGGTGCAGCCATAAAATTTTTGTTTAAATGCTACTTTTACCCAGAAAGCTTCTGGGAGCCCCCAGGCAGGGAGCCCGCATTTGCACTTGCAAAAAACTTGCTTTCCCTGGAGCAGAGCTCGGCCTGCAGAAATGGCCCAGCCAGAGCCAAAGACTCATCCAGGCTCGTGTGGATGCAGCCTGCAGGGTCTTCCTCTGAGGCCGTGATGACCTGTCCAGGCTGCGTGACTTGGTGCCCTGAGCGGCCGACTGGGACTGCCAACCTGGAGAGGTCCTCCCGGGTTCCAGCCCCGCTGCCTTGGGTCCGGGAGGGAGAGATCCAGGGCCTGTTAGCTAGAGCCTGGGAGCCCAAGAGACCAGACCAGATGGGTGACTGAGCATCCGGGCTGCGGGAGGAGAAGCAGTCAAGGGGAGGCTGTGAGCTGCCATTTCATCTCTCTGAGATTTTTGTTTCCTTGCCTGCAAAAGGAGGCTCGTGAAGGTTCAACACAGAAAGTGCTGGGATGTCAGGGGAGCCGGCAAAGAATCCCCACGTTTTTCATCTAAATTCAAATAATAATAACAGAAACTCAAAACCCCTCATCACCCCTAGTTAAGCGTTGACACTGACCTAGCGCTTACTGTTTGTCGGCCTCCGTTCTGAGCACGTCACAGTAGAATGAAGGCAGTCCTCACAGCAAATCTGTAAGGCAGCTGCTGTTATTATCCCCGTCTTACAAAGGAAGACACCAGTGAAAGTTTAATTGGCCCCGAATCACACAACGGTTAGATGCTGGAGCCCGATTTAAAGCTGGTGGCCCGGCTCAGAGGCAGGGGGTCTTGACCACTGCCCTGCGCCCGTGATGGAAGGCCCGCAGTCCGGCTGCAGCTCTGGAGCCGGAGGGGCTTGCTGGCCTCGCAGTCTGGGAGCAGAGACAGCCCCGCCTGTTCCAAGCAGGAAGACAAAGTCTGGCTTTCTCTGGGCTACCTGAGGGTTGTAGGGCCCGAGGTGTTTCGGGGGAGCCAGGTCCAGTTCCACCTGCCAGACCCACCAGCCTGACTGCCATCCCTCCTCTTAGAGCCCATGTTCGTTTCCTGGGGCTGCTGCCACAAAGGGCTACAGACTCGATGACTTATTCTCTCACCAGTTCTAGAGGCTAAAGGTCCGAAAGCCAGGTGACAGCAGGGTCAGTTGGTCCTTCCCGGAGGCCCCGAGGGAGGACGTGTTCCACACCTCTCTAGTAGCTTCCACGGTGTGCCCCAACTTGTCCGGGCATCCTTCCAGCCTCTCCCTTTGTCTTCACACGGCGTTCTCCTCTGTGTCTCTGTGTCCTTTCCATCTAAGGACGTTCTCTTGGGATTCGGGGGTCTACCCTCATCCCCCACGATCTCCTCTAGATCTTTACCTTGATTATATCCGCAAAGACCTCAATTCCAGATATGGTCGCATTCTGAGATTCCCGGCAGACATGAACTTGGAGGGGACATCGTTCCACCACAACAGAGAGGATTAAGTGAGGGAGCAGAGTAAGCCAAGAATGTTCCTGTAAAGGAAGTTTCTCCATCAGGATACACGATGCGGAAGATGCCCCTGGAATTAGTAGATATTAGCTTGGCTGCTTTCAGGGGGATCAAAACAACAGTGTCCAAAGCATGGCAGGTGCTTGTTTTTCTGGCACATAAGTTCTCAGCCGGGGGGACAGAGAAGTTCTGCTTCATAGGTTCTGTGGGGACTAAAGCTTCTCTTCTTGTGGATGTAACCAGGATGTACCCACAGCTCCAAAGGCAGAGAGGGCTCACTAGAGAGCGCCACGCTTTAGATGGCACGTGGTGAAGGAGGAGGGGGAGGGCACAACTGAGAATTTGCAGGTAACATCTCTGTACACACCCACTGGCCAGAACTTAGCCAGTCACACCTGGCCGCGAGGGAATCTGGGAAATCCAGTCTTGGGCTGAGATGTCAGGTGACCAGCTATGCCTCAGGGGATTCTCCTTCTAAAAGAAAGACTGGGAGATGGACTGTTGAGAGATGCTAACATGAAGTATGGGAAGTCCCTGGCACTTGGTAGATGGTTCCAGCAAATTTTGATGTTGATCTTCTGCCATGAGAAGGCTAATGACTTCTCACTTGCCCCACGCCAGTGAACTGCTACATTTTCCATTGATCGTGTCACCTTCATCACAGTAACTTGAGAGCAGACTGATCGTGACTCCGTATTCCTAAGACAGTCCCCTCCTTTTCACACTCTTGTGCACACTCCTTAACCTGGCTCCCCAAGTCTGCCACTTTCAGGGGCCTGCCTCCCTCTCCACCTCATCTCTGGACCCCAGGTTACAAATTCCTGGAGTAGGAAGGCTCCACACGCCCCTGCTTCTCTGACTGCCAGGAATCCCCCGTGTCCTAGAAGCGGCGCCCCCAGGCACCGCGGGCCCTGGCCATGCTTAGTGGATGGATGCTTTCCTGCATGCTGGAGGAGTGTGTGGAATTTTCTGGCATTAGAGGGTGAAAGTCAAAACAGTAATTACAAGAACATCTGTTCCTGAGTGGAAAGCATATCCTGTGCACACCAGGACACATGCCTGCACGGTTCAGCAAGCTGGATGTTAAAACGGAAGAGAATGTTCTGGGAGCGAGGACTAATGGAGCCAGCCGTGATGGAGGCTCTGCTTCCTGGAACGATGCTGTGCTGGGGAGCGGGGAGGAACAAGCAGAGGTGGTGAGTGAGGGGCCGAAGGAGGGAGCGCGTGGGAAGGGCAGCGAGCGCAGGAGAGAAAGAAAGAAGAATGAAAGGGTGAACGGGTGAGTGAGTTAATGAGCAAATGAAGAAATGAATAAGTGGATAAAGGAATGACCGCCTGCGTGTGTAAATGAAGAGATTAATGAGCAAAGGAACAAATGAATGTGTGTGTTTGGTTCTGAATTCACGGGTAAGCGAACACCGGAGGAAATGACTGAATGGATGAGTGAATAACTGAATGAATGAGTGAAAGGGTGAATGAGTCATTAAGAGACCAATAAGTGATAGAATGAGTGACTGAGCCCATGCCTGAGCGAGCCAGCCATTGACTTATCTTCTCTGGGCAGCAAGATGGAACTGTGGGCAAGACTGGAGTCCAGTCTAGCTGGAGACCCAAAATCAGGGCTGGCACGGCAGAGCCAAGGCTTGCACCCTGGCCGTCTCCTACTGAGGGGTGTCCATCCACAGCTCCTTGTGCTTTTTGTTGATGTGAATATACTTTGTAAGAGAAAATGATCTCTCTTCCTTAAAGAACCTTGGCGAAATTCTGGTGCAGCCAGAAAAGCTTCAGTTCTAAAGGTACTTTTTTTTTTTTGTAAGGTAGCTTTTCCTGAGATCATGGATGCAACATTTCCCAGCAGGTTCACAACAAGTCTTGAGAAGGGGTCAGACAGGGTGTCCGAGGACACAGGGTAAATCGTACGGTGCAGGGAGCAGAGACCCCGGGTGCTCTGAAAGCTGAGCACAGCCCCTGTGTGCAGAGGGAAGCTGCAGAGCAGGACTGTGTAGTGTTGAGTTGGGTGTAGGACAAGGGGTAAGAAGAGGGTCTCTTTGCCTTTTCACTGAGCCTGGGTGAGTAAGGATGTGCCGGTCAGGGAGTCTTGAGGGCCGATGGCTTCCTCCAAGGCTTTCTCAAGCCCCCACTGGCTGCGCGCTGGCATGGACGCCCTGATGAAAATACACTGTCCTGCACCTCGTGGAGCTCAGAGCAGCAGGGCCAACAGGCAAGCCTACCAATGCAGGATGGTAGAAGCGTGGCAGAAAGCAGGGGGCTGTGTGACCCCAGCAAGAGAGGTCAGGGAAACTGTCCCAGGGGAGGTGGCTTGTGGCCTGGACCTTGGAAGCGGGTTAGAAGTTTGAGACCCTCCAGGCGGACATACAACCTGAACAGCATCATGGCGAACTGGAAGGACAGTGAATGCTGGTGACATCCCTAACTCGAAAAACTCCCTGGCTCAGTTCCAGGAAGGGTCTGCCAAGTTCCAGAACGCAGCTCCTGGGTCAGGTACTTAGTGAGCATTTACCGATTGCATGGATAGATGACTCGAAGGTGTGAAAGGAGAAAGCAAGCACGTGAGGAGGCAGAAAGATGGAAAAGTTTATCCCGGGTCGTAGAGCACACTGGTGGCGGGGGGAAGGGGCTGGGTCTCTGGGTGCCCATGGTTGTGCCCAAGTCAGCACCTGGCACGCAGCTAATAGTACGTGTATTTTGAATAAATGAATGAAGAGCTGCTGCCAGTTAGCAGGCTCTTGGATTTTTATGAGAATAAGACAGATAAGATGACATCATATGAGCAGTGACCTTTACTCCTTAGCCCCCCTCCTTTTTTTTGATAAACTTGGTCTCCTGGGATTGACAAGCAGGAACAGCCTTCATGACTGATCTCCCCTAACCCTCTGCTTTTGTGGCTGAGAAAACTGAGGCTCAGGATGGAGAAGTGGCTCATCCTGCATTTTTGGTTTGTGAAGGGATCTAGGATCCCAGCGAAGGAGTTCCCGTCGTGGCTCAACGGAAATGCATCTGACTAGTGTCCGTGAGGACACAGGTTCTATACCTGGCCTCACTCAGTGGGTTAAGGGTCCAGTGTTGTCGTGAGCTGTGGTGTAGGTCACAGATGTGGCCTGGATCTGATGTTCCTGTGACTGTGGTGTAGGCCGGTGGCTACAGCTCTGATTCAACCCCTAACCTGGACACTTCCATATGCTGTGGGTACAGCCCTAAAAAGACCAAAAAAAAAAAAAAGAAAAAGAAAGAAAAATAGAGTTACCAGTGAATGTTGTAGAAGCCTGAGTTCTGGCTCCTGTGCCCCCCCTTACTGGGGGTAGGGGTGGGGTTCTCACCGTCTCCTTCCTAACCTGTTTTCCTCGTTGACGTGAGTTATCTCTGAGGGAGACAGAAGACTCGCCCAAGCCCCCACCCATGTCGCATTAGCTCCTGTCACTGTGTATTTTTAAAATGCTTATGTGTCTGCCATTCTACTTGACTCTGAGCTTCTCAGAAGCAGTCTTCATTTTTGTGCTGCCTGAAATTTTTCCTGGAGCAAGGCACCGAGCCGATGCATTGATTAACCCACGTATTGATGGTTATTGTTTCCCACCCAAAGCGCCTTTGCCCTGGGAAGCAGTCACTGGGGATATTCATTGGAGACACTCCCATAAGTGGATAGTTTGGCCTACATGACAATCACACCAACAGGGGAAGCCCAGGGCTGTGGGAGCTCAAAAGGTGCCCCTGATGTAGTCAGAGGGGGAGGGAGGCTTCAAGGAAGAGGTGCCTTTCAGCTGAGTCTTCAAAGACAAGAAGGAATTAGTCAGGGGCAGGTGAAGTGACAAAGGAAGCAGCGTGTTGAAAGTGCTTGAGGCCCGGAGTTCCCGTCGTGGCTCAGTGTTTAAAGAATCTGAGTAGGAACCATGAGGTTGTGGGTTCGATCCCTGGCCTTGCCCAGTGGGTTAAGGATCCGGCGTTGCCGTGAGCTGTGGTGTAGGTCACAGACGCAGCTCAGATCTGGTGTTGCTGTGGCATAGGCCGGCGACTACAGCTCCAGTTAGACCCCTAGTCTGGGAACCTTTATATGCCTCGGGTGCAGCCCTAAAAAGACAAAAAAAAAGGAAAGAAAAGAAAGTGCTTGAGCCCCAAGAGGGCCTCGTCCATTTGAGGGTCTGCTGCTAAGTTCCAACCAGGTTGGGACCGGCCTTTGCCCCTGTCCTCTGCTGGGCTCCCCGAGGGGCATGTGTTACCCAGAAGTCCAAGGAGGGTGGAGTGCCAAGTTGTCCTTGCTGGCGGGTGCCTGGGAATAACCCCTTACCCACAGGACTTCCAGCCCGGTGCAGGGGCGCTGGCCGCTGCCGGAATGGCCAGCACGCAGGGCAGACTCTGAAGTTGCTTCCCTAAGCGGCCGGTCAAGTGCAGCCAGAGCGCAAGCCCCATCCCTCCGGATCGGGTAGCAGGTGCCGGAGGGCAGCAAATGGAAAGGAGTGGCGGGACCCAGGGAACTGGGTCAGGAGGCAGGCGCAGCACCCCCGCTGTGCCCCAGACTCACATGTGCACGCTGATGTCCCCAGTTTCAGGGAGAAAACCAAGGCCAAGGTGTTCTTAGAATAGAAAGCGGGGAGAGGAGAAGAGAGGGAAGGAGAGAAGGAGAGGAGCTGGCGAACTCTGTTTGGAAACAAACATCTCCTTTTATTTAAACATCAGATATTATTAAAGGAAAAAAAAAATGGCAGGTTTCCGGAGCGCTCTGGAGTCTTTCTGGATAGGCTGCTCTCACTCTGGGTTAATATGAGGAAATAGCGTCCCTAAGCACCCGTATTAAGCTGCCTGTTGATCTGTGGACTGTGACAGCTGCGTTTTACATCTTAATGGCCAGCCATTTATTTCACTCATGGAAATAAAAAATAAAAGCTTTTTTTTTTTTTT
>PVHT020000037.1:3189856-3221113 GCA_004024745.2 Catagonus wagneri
CAGGTCTTCCTGCTCCTTCCCGCTTCCTAGTCCCCCCCAGTTTGTTTCTCTAGCCTCCCCCCCAGGCTTGCTGTGGTCTCTCGGGGACGGAATGGGGAATGAGCCACTCTGGGACGACAGGCGATGGCTGGAAGGGCCTCTGGTGCAGAGCGAAGGCCCTGAGAGCAAGGAGACGGAGGAGGAGGAGAACCCCCGCTGGACAAGAGCACATGGTTTTGGCCCATCGTATTTTTGAGTCAGAAACAGAGACCGAATTTGATGTCCGAAAAGGGCAGCGGGAAGCTCTTGAGAACCTGGAGCAAGAGCGACAGCTTCTTCAGCGAGGGGCACGGTTTCCAAAGTGCTTCGCACCCACTCTTTTGTCCAGGAGCAGCGGGTGACGCAGGCACACCTGGGCTTCTCGTTCTGACCCGGCTGATCTGAATACCGCGGGCCCCCAACAATGATCTCCCCGCGTTGAGAGCATGAGGACGGGTCGAGGCTCCGGCTTCGTGCTCAGGGGCTGGTTGGAGAGGAGAGAGGAGGCGTCACATGCGCCCGTGTGAGCGGCGTACACGGCCTGTCACCCGTACGGGTGACACTGCAGTGGGGGTGGCCTCGCAGGCTGTGAGAGGGTCTGAGTGGAAGAGACTTCTCTCTGCCTTTCCGTCCAGGTCCTCCTGGCGGGTCTGAGAATTAAATTGAACTCAAGACAGAGGGACAGGAGAAAATCAAACAAAAGCATAACAGCATATATCCACGGGGGAGACCCCGGGGCAGGAGAACTCGCCAAAGTGGCTGAAGCCTCAGCTTGAAGATCATCTTCTGCTGAAGGCAAGAGAGGATGTTGGGGGCCGTGGTCTGGGATTTCGAAGGGGAGAAATCACGCTTGGCACGCCCTCCGTGGTGGTGTGCTTTGGGGGCTGTTGGGCGCAGACCCTGAGACAGGAGAAAGCTGTGCGTGTTCCTTGCCCGAAAGAGGAGCACTGTCTCCCAGCATCAGAACGTTCTGTGTGGAGATCTTGCAAAAAGCAAAAGGACTTGCCCTCAGCCTGGACTCTGCAGAGGGGAATTCTGGAAGGCAACTGTCCAAGTTCGGGGCCACAGCAGGCCGTCGCCCTCTGGTCCAGAAACTTCCTCATCAGAAAGAGCTACTTTGGAAATGGATTTGCCCAAGAAGAATCACCAGCATTCGCTTACAAAACCGTTCCCACGGATTTTTCTCCATCAATCCCCCTGATAATCTTGTGAGGAAGGTAGTTATCAACATTTGATGAAAGGGAGTTGAAGTGGTTGTTATGCACGGCACACGGAAAACAAAACCCAAACACACGTTCCTCTCAGACCCAGGCCAGTCTGCCTTTAGTGTGGACAGGGTCCCTCTTGGGCCGTCCTTTGATGTGGCCCCTCAGAAATATCACAACAGACTTTTCCCTGCCCTCGGGTTTTCCTGCTCATTGTGGGGGGGTTGGTTTAGGATATCACTCTGGTCACTGGGACCCTTGGCAGGGTGTGTGTGGGTGTGGGTGTGTGATTTATCCCAAAAGTCATGCTTTGCAGGAAGCCCAGAGCTCAGAGTAACCGTGTGTGTGTGTGTGTGTGTGTGTGTGTGTGTGTGTTTATCCTAGAAGTCTCATGCTTCACAGGAAGCCCAGAGCTCAGAGTAACTCTGTGTGTGTGTGTGTGTGTGTGTGTGTTTATCCCAGAAGTCTCATGCTTCACAGGAAGCCCAGAGCTCAAAGTTGCTGTCCTTTCTCTGGCACATCCAGCCGACATCAGTAGATGGATACCAGCCAGCATTCAAATTGTAGCACTGGAAGGGGCCAGAGGAATGTGGCTGGCTCCCAGCCTCTTATTTTCCCATTCCACTGGAAGGTCGTGTTCATTCGAGCTTTTAAACCAAAAATAAATTATTGTAATCCATTTGCTAATTATACCACGCTGGAGTTCTAGACACTGTAAATTGCAGCCGTGATAGAGCTAGATGAAGTTTCTGGGGGTTTATTTTTAGCCCTTCAGAGAGCGCTCGGTTTCCTAGAGGCTTATTTGCAAGTCTAGGAGGGGACAGAGAAATGCATCCCCACAGTCCTTCCTGCCCTGTGACTTGGATAGTGTCACTGAACCTCGCCGACTCTCCGGGTGGTCGTAGGGGCTGATGTGGAAGGCCTGTCCGTCTTTAAGTGCTCTCGTTTTCTGACTGTGGAACCTGGAATGTGTTCAAACGTGATCTTGCCCTACCTGGTTCATCCTGAAGAATGTCAAAAGCCACCACTGCAGTACGGTAGTGAACTGTGGGACAGAGGCCTTCAGAAACCTCAGGCCGGACAGATGCATGGTCCTGCTTTTCTGATCCTTCTTTGGGAGGGATAGAAAGAGGCAGAAGGATTTTATATCTACGTTGCACCTGCTGTGTGCATATCACACTGCTGGCTCACTTGTATTTGAGTGCTTTTTGGATGTCAAGGCCAGTGTCATCCAGTTTCAGTCGCCCAGTCTCTCATGAGTGTGTGTGTCCCAGGCACTGGGCTTGGTTTTGAAAACATCATGAAGGTCAAGTGTGTCCAATTCCTAGCTCCAGGGAGACCGGCTGGGGCAGTAAAGCGTCAAATGAACACGTTGAAGAGCTTTTTGAACTGCAGTATTAGCCATGAATGATAAAAGTGTTGAGTGTCATCAGAGATGTCACAGACTCATTATAGTGGGGGTCCAGGTTCATTTGTGCCTGACGGGGAGTGGAGGGGGGTGGGGTAGAATCAGGGAAGAGTTTGAGGATGAAGAGCTATTTGAGCCGGGCTTGATGTCTAAATAGGATTTCGACAAGTAGGGACTGGGTAAGGGAAATCGCACAGACCTACTTTGGTAACCTTGGAAACCACCCCCGCCACATCACAGGGGTGGCTGTCCCTGACCAGTCAGCAGCGTTTACAGATGACCAGCAGAGCAGATTTCTTCTCCATACACCATGACCTCCAGCAAATTTTCTTCAATTTAGACAAAAGTATGGTGTGTGTGTATATATATATATATATATATATATATATTTTTTTTTTTTTTTTTTTTTTTTTTAAAGGCCGGGCATAACACATCCCTGTGTTTGGATGCTTCTAGTATCTAGACTTCTGGATAAACAACCTCCTACTTTACCTGTGTGATTCTTGGGTGTATAGATGGATGTGTGGTCCCGTGGATGAATGGATGGTTTGGTAGCATTATAGAGATGCCACAGGAAGGCGATGGGAGCAGTGAAGCTGGCTGGGCTTGTGGGAAGAGGACCGCGGAGCTGAGCCTGGAGCAGTGAATAGAATTTTCTGAACTCACAGAGAAGAGAAAAGGTCTTCCATGCCGAGGGAGGCAGAATGGAAGCATGAAATGCCTACGCCATGGGAGAGTGGAGAGCTGTTGAGGCCAGGGCAGAGGAGGGCAGGACGCGAACATGCGGTGGCTGAGAGCATCAGCTTTGAATGAGACAGATGGTGTTTAGAATCCCAGCTCTGCCACATAGTAGCCGAGTGATCTTGCGCAAAGTCTGTTTTTCTTCTTAGCTTCTCCTTTCTCATCTGTTAAAAAAAAAAAAAGGTATATTAATAATACCTACCCTAGATGGTTGTTGGGAGATTAAGTGAAATAATCATTAGCACCGTGGTTGGCATACGCTTAATATGCACTTCATAAATACTAGTTTATGGTGCTTATTTTATTGACATGGTTCTAATTAAATTACGAAACTCATGTACCAATTTTAAGAAGACACAAAAAAAATTATGAAAATGCCAGTTTAAGCCCCAGAATTTGAGACACGGAATCCTTATCGTTCACATTTAAGGATGTGGTAGAGAAAAAAAAAAAAAGAGAGAGAGATAACTAGCAAAAGAGGCAGAGAAGGCCCTTGCCAGAAAAGGAGAATCAGAAGAGAGCGACCTCAGAGCTGCACTGGCGGGGACGTTTCCAAGGGAGGCGGTGACCCTGCTGGTGGGTGACCCAGGGAGGCCACGGCAGAGGGAGAATTCTCTGGAATTTTTTTTTTAATTTTATTTATTTTTTTCCATTATACCCAGCTGCACAGCGTGGTGACAGGGTTACACATACATATATGGATTCATCACAAGTGGTTAGACATAGTTCTCAGTGCTATACAGTAGGATTCCTTGCTTTTCCATCCCAGAGGCAAGAGTCTACAGCTATGAACCCCAGACCGCCACCCCTCCCGTACCATCCCACTCCCTCCCCCACCCTTTCGGCAACCACATAGCGACAGGGCCCCGTTCTGATCTTGAAGAGAACGTTCCGGAGGTGGAGGCCACCACAGTGACTGGTCGGGGGTGGGGGGGGGAGTCGGGATTTACAAGACTTTAAGGAATTCTCTTTGAGAAGGAGAAAAAGAACTTGGGGGTGGGATGGGGACGGGGTCACGGGAAGGGCTTTGTTAGAGGAAAACTCTTTGAACTCAGTTGTTTTCTCTCCCTCCCTAAACCCCATGCCTTCCTCTGACATAATGTCACCATTGCCTTTAAGATTTTGATATTCCCGCACCCACCGCCCAGCACTTACCCAGTCCTCTTGGGCACATACACCTGCCGAGAACGTCGTCTCTGGGTTTCTTTCTTGTAGCGGTATTTTAAGAACAGTAGGAATTTAGTAATCTGTTGGAAGAACGCACGTAAGAAATGATGCAGGCATGGAGGGTGATAATGAGATGGACTTACGAGACGGTGCATAGACTGAACTGAGCGGCGGTAAGCAGTAGGGGGAGGGGACGTCAAGGAGGGACCTGGGTTCTGGCTCGGAGGCCGGAGTGAATGGCCACACCAGCTGGAGTGTGTCGCTTCTCCATGGAGTCCTCGCCTCCACCTGCCCGGGTGGCACCTCACAGACTTGTGAGCGAGAAACCAAATGGCAGATACGGCCATCATTTGGAAACTTTCAAATGCTTTCTAATTTTTTGGCCATTTTTGCAAGTTTTATTGCAGTATAGTTGATTTACAATGTTGTAATAATTTTAGGATAGTCTTCTTAATTTTATTATGAACAAGGAATAGGGCATCTGGCCCTCTTTCTTATGCACTCTCTGTTTTTATCTGCACAGCCTCTTCCTCAGTAAGTGTAATTCTAAGTGGCAGGAGGGAACTAATGTGTGTTGCTCAGGTACCTTTTTACAGATAAGGAAATGGAGAGGCAAGGAGGTTTAAAAAAAAAAAAAAGAGTTCTTGTTATGGCTTAGTGGTAATGAACCCAACTAGTATCCATGAGGACTCCAGTTCGATCCCTGGCCTTGCTCAGTGGGTTAAGGATCTGGCATTGCCGTGAGCTGTGGTGTAGGTTGTAGATGAGGCTCGGATCCAGCATTGCTAGGGCTGTGGCGTAGGCCGGTGGCTACAGCTCCGATCTGACCCCTAGCCTGGAAACTTCCATACACTGCAGGTGCAGCCCTAAAAAACAAAACAAAAAAGTTTATACCCAATAACTAAAGAATACAGGTTCTTTCCAAGCAAACATGGACCACGCAACAGTTGACTACATCCTAGGCTATAAAATACCTCTCAGTGAATTTCAAGAGATCAGTATCATGCAAACCACATTCCCTCACCACAGTACAATTAAGCTAGAAATCAATAACGGAAAGATGAGTTGAAAAAAATACATTGGGGGTGGGGATAGATTAGGAGTTTGGGGGGAAAAATACGTTGAGAATTATTGGCTTCTCACTCATGGGTCAGAAAAGAAACGATCACTGAAATTATAAAATACTTATAAATGAGTGATAAGAGACACATCAGATATCAAAGTTGTGGAATATAGCCAAGACAGCACTTAAGGGAAATATATGACCTTCAACACTTGTTATTCAGAAAGAAGGAGGGCCGAAAATTAACAAAGGGGCTCCGTATCCAACTGAAGAACAATAGTAAACCCAAAGAAATAAGACAGCCCAGGGCTGCACAGCGCAGAGCTGGGATTCAAACATAGATGCGGCTGATTGCAAATCCCCCACTCTCCCCACCACACCCTGAGCCTTTCTCAGAGCTATTTGCTATAACACACCCAGTGCCTGGAAATTCTCTCTCCCTAAGAGTCAGCGAGCTGAGCCCGTATCATAGGGTTGTGACACATCACACACATTTACTCATCCATCCTTTTCCCCGCTCGTTCATTAAAATATTTATCTGCCCTGGGATGGCTCCCTTATCGGCCTTTCCTCTCAGCGTTCAGAAACCGGTCTGCGGCTCAGAGGGCGGCGGCTGCCCACCCGCCGCCACCCCACCCCTCCTCCAGGGCTGCCTGGGCCTCATCTGCCACGTGTCAGAACAGCCACGTCGTCAAAAAATGACTGATTTCTCTCTTGTCTCTTTCAACAGGTAGACTGAAATTACCATGTGTCCAAATTAAAACCGCGTACTTCAAGGATTATTTGAAGGACTATTCTTAGACCCTTTTAAGAAGATTTAAAGAAAAGTGAGTTGATTTTTTTTTTTTTACACTTCAGAGAGTATTCGTGATTTAAGTTAATCACATGGGTGCCTTTTTTACTCTACCTCTTAAATATGTGTTAATAGGTAGACTTTGTCTCCACTTATAAGATTTTTTTTTTCCCTAAAAAATAGTGAGCAGGGAGTACAGGATTACCGCTTGGCTTCTGTGTGTGATTTTAGTATGTTTCAAAGGCTTGTGGAATCTTAGAGATGAAAGGGTCTTAGAGGTGTGGATGATGGATGGATGGACGGATGGATGGATGGACAGACGGATGGATAGATAGACAGACAGATGATAGAAAGACATATACATATATACATACATAGAGATAGATTTGATCTCTGCTTGGGAACTTCCAGGGACTTACGAAGGACTTGGTTATCACCACCTCCCATTTAGGATTTGTACAGAGTTCTTTTATAATCCAGATTCGATAGCCCCAGTACCCCTCCCCCTCACATCTGGCCAAGCCTCTTTTTCACCAGACAGACCTGTAAATGGCTGAAGACAGAGATCACGCCCCTCCTTGGGACGCTTTTGTATTCTTGGTCCCTCCCGTAACTGCTCATAATTTGGTTTTAAGAGGCGTTCCTTCCCCGGTCACCTCCGTTGCAGCGCTGTAAACGTGTCCTTAAAAAGAGGTATCCGCTTTGAACACAGCGCTCACCAGCGCCCTTTGTCCCAGGAGATGGGTGAGAAGCAGAGAAAGGTGAGCCCCGGCACTGGACCTGGGTTCCAGTCCCACTTCTGCTCTGGCTGTGCTGTCAGGAGAGTCCCTTCGTCTCTCTGAGCTCGGAGGAAACGGGAGGGTGGGACAGGATTCTGACATGCTTCCCGCCGTCACAGGGATGCTTGTGTGGACTCGGAGAAAAGAGGTTGCTTCTGGTCACTATCCTGGGACCCGGGAGGGGCCAGGACTTGGGGATCAGCAGGCTATGGGTCCGGTCCCAGTCAATGATTTGCTGACTGTGTTGCCCTAGGCTGTCACTTCTCTCTGAGCATCTATGTTCTCAGCTGTGAAGTAAGGCTATTAACACGTGGCAAAAGATTTCTATGAGGTGTGCTGGAAGGATGCACGCAAAGCCCTTGGTACCCAGACTGCACAGAGTGTTCGACAAACTGTCGTCCCTCGTAGTCACATAGGCAGTGGTGGCGCTGCTCCTCCACCTCTTGCCGGAGGAGGGGACGATGGAGGATGGAGACTCTCCTAAGAGCGAGGAGTGAAGATGTGCGCATGCTTGCGGGGCTGGGGGAGGAGTGGCTGCATCTCAGAAACTCTCGTGCAAACACAAGCCCAACCCTGGAAAGTTCATGAAATTAAAACTCTACCTGGAATCAGACAAGGAAGGATCAGTTGCCATGGAATATGCGGTCAAAAAAAAGGGAAACTTTTTTGTTGTTTTTTAGGGCCACACCTGCGGCACGTGGAAGTTCCCAGGCTAGGGGTCGGATTGGAGCTACAGCTGGCAGCCTATGCCACAGCCACAGCAACGTGGATCTGAGCCACGTCTGCGACCTACACCGCAGCTTCTGGCAATGCTGATCTTAACCCACGGAGCAAGGCCAGGGATCAAACCTGCACCCCTGCGGTTCCTACTCGGGTTCGTTAACCACTGAGCCATGAAGGGAGCTCCTAAAGGGAAACTTTGAAGGAGGGTATGAGGAACTGCACAAATTCTGCCACAGCTCCAGCTGCTGCCACAGCTCCAGTCCCAGTTAAAAAGGGGAGTGTCCTCAGAAGGGGCTTCCTCCTCAGAAGGAGGCCTGGGGGACCTTGAGAACCATTATATTTTGATTTATGTTCAGAAGGCTGGTTGTGAGGTTCAGGTGAGAGACTGAGTGTGAAAAGGATTTACAAACGTGTATGCTTGTATTATTCAGGCATCAAGGGTTATTTTGATGCTTTGGGAATCAGGAGAGAGGCTGATATTTCATGTGTAATGAACCAGTAGAGTCCCACACACGGATTCCTGGGCAGGTCAGCATGTGTGTGCAGGCATGTACAGGTCTGTGTCTGCGCACACGCATGTGTGTTCACATCTGCTCGTGTGTGCGGGTCTGTGTGTGCAAGAGAATCTTTGGGCCCTTTGGATGTGGTCACCACTCTGCATGATGACTGGCAACTTGGAAGGAGGGTGATGTAGAAATGAAAACACAGGCTGTGGTTCAGTCAGCCTCGCTCCATCACTGACCGACCATGTGGCCTTGGCTTCAGTTTTGTCAAGAGTGCCCCAGCCCCTGCCTTCGCGGAGCATAAAGGGTGTGGGCAGTACTACTCTGAAGTTATTACAAACTTCTGAATAGATTTTCCTCTGCTGTTCAGTAGGTTCTCGTCAATCAACTGTTTTATACAGCAGTGTGTATGTTTCACCTATGGTAACTGTAAGATTGGTTTTGAAATCTATGAGTTTGTTTCTGTTTCTTAAATAAGTTCTTTTGAGTCATTTTTTATTAGATTCCACGTGTAAGTGATGTCATATGATATTTGTCTTTCTCTAAATTCACTTAGTGTGATAATCTCTAGGTCAATCCATGTTTCTGCAAATGGCATGATTTCATTCTTTTTTATGGCTGAGTAGTATTCCATTGGGTATATGTACCACATCTTGTTTATCCATTCCTCTGTCAGTGGACATTTAGGTTACTTCCGTGTGAGGCTGTTGTGCATAGTGCTACGATGGGGTGCATGTATCTTTTTGAATTAGAGTTTTCTGTGGATAGATGCCCAGGAGTGGGATTGCTGGATCATATGGTAGTTTTATATTTAGTTTTTTAGCACACTGTCCTCTCTAGTGGTTGCACCAATTTGCATTCCCACCAACAGTGTGGAAGGCTTCCCTTTTCTCCACACCAGAGGTTACCCTTTGGGGGTTTCCAGATCCAGGGAAGACTGCAAAATCACATATGGCAGTGTTTTTCAAACTAATGGGTTTTAACCCATTAGTGGGTCATGAAATTAATTTGGTGTTCAAAACCATTATGTTTTAAAGCAAAACAGAGTAATCCAGTAACCTATAGATTGGGTGATGTATTTATAGTTTGTATATAATCAACAAAGTTCTCATATCTGAAATATATGTACAGTTGACCCTTGAACAACGTGGGGGCTGGGGCTCCCCACAGTTAAAAATCCACAGTAACTTAGAGTTGACCCTCGGAACTCCCAGTTCCTCTAGATCCGTAGTTCTGCATCTGCAGATTCAACCAAACACGGATGAAAAAAATATCTCTTTATCAGTGGACCCATGTAGTTCAAACCCCTGCTGTTCAGTGTGTGCAGGTGGGGGTGGGGGAGGAAACTCTTGCAAATCGGTAAGGAAAAGACAATCAGCCTAATAGAAAAATAGGCAGAAAGCTCCAACAGACACTTCACGGATGAAGATCTCCAAAGAGCCAATAAGCATTTGAAAGCATTAGCAGTTATCAGGGAATTACAAATTCGACTCTCAGTGAAGTACAACTGTGTGCCCAGGAGAAGGACTAAAGTGGAAAAGATGGACAGTACCTGGTGTTGGCAAAGGTGTGAAATAACTGGAAGCCTCATACACCACAGTGCGTCTGGTGTATTTGGTGTGATTTGGTGCGATGACTTGGGAGTACTGTCTGGCAGCATCAGCTAAAGCTGAACATGCACACACCAGCAGCTCCATCCTAGAAAGCCCCCTGAGACAGGTGTACACACATCCACCCCAAAACATGGATAAATGGTAGTACAGACAGTGGAATATCACCCCCAGCAGTATCAAAAGGACCCTCACAAATTTAATGCTGAAAGAAAAAGGCAGGCACAAAGAAATTTTATGAGTATATTTATATAAAGTACAAAAACAGACGAAACTGATCTATGCTGTCGGAAGTCAGGATGGCAGTTATCCTTGTGGGAAGAGCTGGTAAGTGGAGGGGCATGGGGTGGGGTGCTTTTGGGGTGCTGGTACCGCTCTGTATTTTGAGCTGAAGGCTGGTTACATGGGTGTCTTTCAATCTGCGAGAGCTTATCCAACTCATCAATTCACCCATGACGTGTGCAGTCTACAGTACTTACATCGTGCTCGTAAAATCTTATTAAATGGATGTAGAAATGACAATTTATAAGTAAACAGGAAAGACTAGAAAACATAGTGAACAGTAAGGCTAAGCGTTGTGAAGTGAAACTCAAGTTACCTGTGGCTGCTCCATGCGTGTCTAGACTGGACTGAGATGCCCAGTGTATTTCTTCCTGGGGGTCAAGACCAAAGACTTGAGAGCCACTGATCGCCTCTAGCCCTCTCGTTTTAAGGCGAGGAATCTGAGACCCAGAGGAGAAGAGATTAAGAGGGAGCTAGGAGGAAAGCGGAGCTGGGAAGGAGACTGACTCTAGTCTCCCGCAGAAGCTGTGTCTCCCGTTGGCACTGCCAGCCAGTCGGTGGAATGGCGAACTCAGTTGAGTAGGCTCCGTCTGGCACCCCAGTCTCTGGGAGGCAGCCCAGGGCGTTGGGTCAAAGGGAAGCGATTGCTTTCCCACCCACAGACTGTAGAGTCGGAGGCCCAGCACCTCTGCAGGGGCCTGGCTCCAGCTCCCCAAGTTCCCTTCACCCCACCTTCCCGCCTCTTCTGCCTGATCTGCTCCCTTGGAGCTCCGGAAACACCATGGCACGCGATCGTGCTTTCGCTGGTGTAAAACAAGTGTCACTCCAAAGCTATTTCATGGTTGCAGAAGTTGGAAAACTGTGAAGAAAATACACCGGGAGAATATGAACCGACAGAGCATGAGTCGGTCCGGGGTTTGTGATTTTATCTTGTTACAGAATTGTGCGTCCTTTCAGCAGACCTGTCCCGTGGGGGCCGGGGACCCCCAGCCCCTGAGGGCAGGAGAAGAGCAGGGACGCAGCCCCGTCCCTGCCTGGCAGAGCTTCGCAGAAGCGGGAGAGGTTGTGCAGAAGTTAAGAGGCTCAACATGAACCTCATACAGGCCGTGGAACCATGTTCAGTTTAAGTAGGAGGGTTACGTAACTTGAGTGGCTTTCCAAGTCTTTGGACGTGGCCCCCAGCGCCAAACAAAAAGCGGGCTTCTTCACCCAGGACTCCCCCACACACTGTACAGTTTAAGGTGCAGTGGCCCAGGCCACCCCAGGACGGACATCCAACCAAACACTGAGGACAGGATGTCAGAGGGGGCCTCAGCGAAGCCCGGAGGGTTGAGCTAAGGATCAAAGACCGGGAAAGTGCACAGGCGGGATTGCTGTGGACTGGCCAGCAGCCGCGAGCCTCGTTTGAAAGAAACCATCTTGGAGTTCCCCTCGTGGCTCAGTGGTTAACGAATCTGGCTAAGAACCATGAGGTTGTGGGTTCGATCCCTGGCCTCCCTCAGTGGGTTAAGTATCCGGTGTTGCCGTGAGCTGTGGTGTAGGTTGCAGACGCGGCTCGGATCCCGCGTTGCTGTGGCTGTGGGGTAGGCTGGCAGCTACAGCTCCTGTTAGACCCCTAGCCTGGGAACCTCCATATGCCGTGGGTGAGGCCCTAAATAAGGCAAAAATACAAAAAAAAAAAAAAGAAAGAAAGAAAGAGACCACCTTGCATTCTAGAAACTGCCTGTGGTTCTGTAGAGTCAAGATTAAGGAAACGTGTGATGTAGGAAAAGATCTGGAAGAGGTGGACAGATTCCAGCTGAGGCCTCTGTGCCTTGGTAGGGAATGTCCCAGATAAAAAGGAGACAGGCAAGAAATGGCTGTAGCCTTGAAGGCCGACTATGGGTTGCGGGCAGGCACGGCCACGAACGCTGGTGCAGCCCCGGAGTCGGTTGTGTTTCGCTGTACTCACTTGTGTCACTGGCAGAGAGAACTTTCAGGACTGCAGCTGACCCAGGCCTGGCTGGAGGCGGGAGCTGGAGAGATGAGTAAGACCAGAGTTCCCTGCCTGCCATCCGGCCAGAGGACGGCCGGGTCAAAAGGAGCACGGATTTGACAGAGTACTTATTATTCTAGGGCCAAATGTCCCCAACAGTATTTTATAACGCATCAGCCTGCAGCATTGTCATTAAAAGGCAAAAAGAAAGAGGAGTGATTCCATGTCGAGTGCTCTGGGGAGTACTGTGCACTGAATCACTCCTGGTAGGTCTCACTGCCGCTAGCACTCTAAAGGCTCTGAGAAGTCCTGCAGGGAGGACGCCTGCCTCATGTGTCCCAAACTGACTTGCTCTAGAACCCCTTTCTGCATGTCTGTTCGAATCCCTCTGTTTTGCCTGATTTGGGGAAAGTCCATCCTAGAGAATGGCCTGAAGGGCCAGTTGAGAGCTCTGAGGAAGGTGAAATAGGCTCAGCCTGGCCGAGGACAGAAGGAGCGTCCCGGAAGAAGGAGATTTTTTGCACGCTCTAGAGGGCCCAGTGCGGACCTAGCATGGGGTCTGGCCCCCAGCAAGTCCCCAGTAAATAATTAATAAATGAAAGAATGGCTGCTGTGTTTGCTGATGAAAAGAGTCCAGAGTTCTCCACGGAGGCTGGAGACAGAGGGTATGAGGCACGGTGGGGCTGTGCCCTTTGCCAGTTAAACATAGCGTCTCTTTCCTCATCTTTGTCCCCCTTTCTTGATTGTTTTGGAAAAAGCAGCAGGAGGCAGCAAAGGCAAAGTGGCTTAAGGTCACATACTCTGAAGCCTTGAAGCCCAGCTCTGTCACCTCCTAGTTAGCTCCTTGGGCGGGGTTCCTAAACCTGTCTGTGCCTCATCACCTCCATCTGTAAAATGGGCTGAAAAATAGAGCCCAGCTTCCTAGCGCCCTGGATGAAAGGCTCTGATAGGCATGGCCGTCAGACGGGACATGCCCACAGTGAGAGCCACCGGTGAGAGCCACCGGCAGTCTCCATTTCTTGGCTGTTTCCGGTTGTCGCCTGCCAGGCCTTGGTCTGCGATCCTTTGCCCAGTGTTTCCCAGCAGAGTGAAGTCGTCCTGTTTCTGAGGCGGTGGGCACATCTGTCTTCCTTCCACCAGCATCAGGAAGGGTCAGGCTGAGGCTTCTTCACTGACAGCAGCTGGGGCTGTTTGAGGTAAGGCTTGGGTTCTGTTCCCGGTTGTTAGCCTCCAGCTACTCCGGCTGCGTAAATATTTCTGACGGAGTCCAGCCCATCTATTATTAATTTACTGCAAGAGGTTGCTGTACTTTCCAGAAGTGTTCTGCCTGCCGAGAGTTCTCTTGACCTTAACGCGTTTGGTGGGCTGGGCTGGCGGCCGTTCCTCTTGCGTCTGTCTCCCCGGGGAAGGATGCACAGTCATGTATGCAGTAGGCACAGAATGCACGCTGGATCCGGGATACTTCTCTCGATGGAGCAGGTGGAGTCTTGTGTTTTAGGCCCTTGCTTTTAGTACCACGCCTGGTTTACAGGACAGAAACCTGGGCGTCATCCTTGAAAGCACATGTTCTATCGTCGCCGCATGTCCAGTTGGTCACCAAGTCCTAGTGGTTCCATCTCCAAAACCGCATAATCCGATCAATTCTTTCTCACGCGGCCCCCCGGTCAGCTGGTCCCAGGTGCCATCTTCCTCATCTTTCAGGTCCCAGCATCCCTGATGGCTGAACGCAGCTCAGAGCCCCTGCTCTGTGTTCCCACTGAGTCTCCCACTCCAGTTCTTTTTAACCTTTTGGGCTTGAACGGACCCGCCCCTGTTCTGGCTTCTCTGCTGGACTGCGAAGCCCTTGAAGGCGGGGTCCAAGTTCATCTCCATAACGGAGCTCAGCAAATCTCAGCCTTGCTTCAGTTAGCAACAAACAAGACTCTGCTTTTCCTTTCTCCCTCCCTCCCTTTTTCCCATCCTTTTCTCCTTAGTTTTTCCTTTCTTTTTCTTAATTACGGCTGCAAGGGGAATCGTGATCACCCCGTCAAATTACCTAGAGGAAACTCAAGGCCACCTGTAGGAGAAGAGGAGGCGACATAGGCAGGACAATGAGCCCCCAGCCCTGCATGGTGCATTAGAATTTTATATTTTCTTCAGAGAAAGTAGAAGGTGGTACTTCTATGATAACAGGTTTGGAAGACAGTGATCTGTTTATATTCTCATTTTTCAGGGCAAAACGTACCCTGTGTTTTGCATGTACTCACTCAGAAACAAGGATGGTGTTATTTTCATTTTATCGAGTCAGAAACTGGTGCCCGGAGTAGTTAGGAAACTTGTCCATGGTCACACAGCCAGTGTGTTCAGTGGGTCCAGAATTCCTATCCAGGATTGTCAGACTCCGGATTCTTTCTGCTGCCACCTGCTGCCTCCCCAAGACCCATCAACCAATAGACAGTGGTTTCCCAAGCCAGTCTCTCCATCTGGCCCAGCAACCAGTGGCCAGAGACAGATCGTTGGGATTTAATTGGGCACCGCTTGCTCAGAGGGACAGGGCCTTCATCCCTAGGGTTTCCTGGCTCTGTGTGCTATGAGATGCTCAGCAGAAAAGATGAAGTCCACATAGGCCATGGAAGAGCTGGGCTGCTCCACCAGATGGTCCTTTATGCCTGAAAGAAAGCACCTTGAGCTGGGAGCCCTGTGTCCCTGATACCTTCAGCACAACCTGGGTCTTCCTTCCTGGGTGTCAGGAATTTCTCCCAAGGATATTCTGGACAAAGTGAGAACCCAGAAGACAAAACCGTTCTAGATTGTACAAGAAGGCAGTATTTATTTCACTGTACAATTTAGCGTCCCTTCCCTTTCCTTTGTCCCCAGTTTATTTTGACTTGAACTTTGGGGCAAAGTCTGGCTTATTTAAACAAGAACGAACCCAGAATGGAAGACAGGAAAGCTGAGCTCTTATCCCTAGCTCCTTCAAGAACTCGCTGTGTGACTCCCTTTGGACGTGTCACATGGTCTAAGTCTCAGGCTCGCCATCTTTAAAATGAGCGTGTTTAGGCAAGATGACCTTGTCCACCCCAACAAGCAGAGTTCAGAGTACAGACTCTGCACCTGTACTTCCCAAATCCAAATCGCAGCGCCCCTCCCCCCACTACTGAGTGACCTTGAGCAAGTTATGGAAGCTCTCACGGTCAGCTTTACCGTCTGCAAAACAGGGCAGCGGTAGGGTCTATCTCAGAGCTTTCTTTTGGGCATTAACGAGTATGGCACTTAGAATAACGCCCACCACATTAATTATTTAGTTATTGACTTAGCTGTTGTGCTTATGGCTGGGGTTCTCTCCATTCATGGAACCCTACATTATGATTCCGCACTTTGGTCTGTCTAGACCATGTCCAGACCTCCCAGTGGTTAGTGTTTGTGTTTTAGCTTTCACTGGCTGAGAAAAACTACGGTGACAGATAGCTGCTTCGGATTCAGTAATGTCTGAACCCAATACGTATTCATCATAACACCCATACGTACATTGTGCAAGACCTCAATTCACTTTTAGATGATGCTGGGTGAGCCAATAAACAGGTTTCTAGATCATTCCAGGAATAATATGTCCCAAGTGGAAACCTCTGATCTAGGAATATGGCTGTGTCCTCCAGCGTAGTTCATGGCCTGTGGCAGGCACGATGTTTGAATAAACAAGTAACCAGACAGATGGACGGACAGATGGATGGATGGATGGATACATGGTTGAATGAATGGAGAGACGAGTCTCTTTTACATTTGCCTCTTGGTTTACTTTGAGCAGAATACTAAGAGCGCATTTGTGCTAATGTGTGTATGTCTCTGAACATTTTCAGAGAAAGCCCCAGCTCTTTCCGTCTCAAGGAGAAGATAGTCATAGTTTGCATGTTCCCCAGTCTTTTAGTTTACGGGGTCATTTCTCACTGCAGTTGCCTCCGCCATCTGGCGCTGACGGAAGATAAGTTCTGCCTGTGCCTCCGCCATGCCTGCCTCCTCCAACAACGAGGGCTTTGTGCTGGGAAGACAGCCTCTCGATGTTTCTCTCTTAAGGCCCCACAGCCTCGTCTGGCTTCTATTGAGAGTGTTGATGGGGGGAGGGGGGCACAGACAGTTGAATTCAGAGAGCGGTGCCCATGGCCTGGTGCCAACTCAACCAGTCAGGCGGTGGCTAGACAACTGGATACCTGTCCTGAGATACAGGCAACCTGGTTACCTGAGCTGGTTACCCAGAAGTCTGCAGCCAGCACCCTGCACTCAGGAAGCTCTGGTTCCCTGGCGTCTTTTGCTCAGTGCCCAGAAAAGGATGCAAGCTGGAAAGGATGGGCGGGAGATGGCAGAGGCCGCCAGTCTCGGGGTATGGAGAATTTCACCCCATTGGCGCAGGGGGGCTGCTGTGGCTACTCCGTCTTAGGGCTTTAATTCACTAATGAGATTAAAATGCCAGCAGCCTGCCTCTTCACACACTTACTTTAGGAACACATGGGCTCAAGCTGTTTAATGAGTGTTTGTCAGGAATCAAAGAAAGGCCCGGGCCGGCGCCTGGCTTGATGCCTTGTTGATTACAACGCTAAGTGTGTCACCCTCTGAAAGCCAGCACTGGCTGGAGAGCAACCCCGGGGTGGAGATGTCCTGGTAACCCTTACATTCCCCACTGTTTCCAGATGTTTCCAAATCAGTAAGCCAGTCTGGGTCAGGGAATGGTATAAGGACATTTGGATAATGAGGACGGCAGTAATAACCTTTACCCCCATAATTAACAGTGGTTTGTAAACCTGGACGCTCACTAGAAATACTGAAGTTTGGTCTGCTTCTTTCTTTTGTTTGTTGTTTGCTTTTTCTTATTGTGAAAATGCAGACCCTGGGCCCTGCCCCTAGTTTATTTCCAGTCTATTTCTCTAGACCCGGGGGCCCAGGTTATCTTTACGTTTAGCGGATTACACTGGATGATTCTGATGTTCCTGGCTGAGCCCTGACTTTGAGAACTGCGACTCTGCAGAATGAGGTCACCTTGGACCCCAACTGGCTTCAGACTGTCCATTCCTAAGCTGGATGGTTTCGGGTCTCTTGCTTAGCTGCTCAACCTCAGATATATCATCTCTGAAAAGGGATTAGATAAAATCACGCAGCCTCTTAATCCATTCATCTGTTGATGGACATTTAGGTTGTTTCCACGTCTTTGCTATTATGAATAGTGCTGCAGTGAACATACTGGTGCGTGTGTCTTTTTCAAGGAAAGTTTTGTCCAGATATATGCCCAAGAATGGGATTGCTGGGTCATACTACTACGTAGCCATAAAAAAAGAACAAAATAATGCCATTTGCCATAACATGGATGGAACTAGAGTTTCTCATACTAAGTGAAGTAAGTCAGAAAGAGAAAGACAAATACCATATGATATCACTTGTATCTAGAATCTAATATAGGACACAAATAAACCTTTCCACAGAAAATAAACTCATGGAAAACAGACCTGTGGTTGCCAAGGGGAGGGAGTGGGATGGCCTGGGAATCTGGGGTTGACAGATGCCAACTATTGCCTTTGGAATGGATAAGCAATGAGATCCTGCTGTGTAGTACTTGGAACTCTATCTAGTCACTCATGGTGGAGCATGATGGAGGACAGTGTGAGAAAAAGAATGTATATCTGTATGTGTGACTAGGTCACTTTGCTATCCAGTACAGGATTGACAGAACACTGTAAACCAACATAATGGAAAAAATGAAAATCATTTTTAAAAAAATTGTGTAGCCCCTGTAGAGAACAGTATGATGATTCCTCAAAAAATTAAAAAAAAAAATAGAATTACCATCCATTCGCCCATGTTCATGGCAGCATTTTCACAGTAGCCAAGATGTGAAGCACCCCAAGTGTCCATCAGTGGAAAAATGAATAAACAAACTGTGGCCTGTACATGCAGCACATTAGCCAGCCTTTAAGAAGGAAGAGAATTTCGGAATTCCCATCATGGCTCAGCAATAATGAGCCCCAGTAGTGTCCATGAGGATACAGGTTCGATCCCTGGCCTCGCTCAGTGGGTTAAGGATCTGGTGTTGCCATGAGCTGTGGTGTAGCTCAAAGACACAGCTTCGATCCAGTGTTGCTGTGGCTGTGGTGTAGGACGGCAGCTACAGCTCGGATTAGACCCCAAACCTGGTAACCTGGGAACTTCTACATACTACAGGTGTGGCCCCGAAAAGGCAAAAAAAAATGGAAGAGCATTCTGATAACCTATATGGGAAAAGAATCTGAAAAAGAACGGATGTCCAGTATATGTATAACTGAATCACTTCATTGTACAGCAGAAAATAACACAATACTGTAAATCAACTCTGCTTCAATAAAACTTTTTTAAAAAGTAAGAACATTCTGAAAGATGACACAACATGGATGAGCCTCGAGGACATTATGCTAAATGAAATAGATAAGTCACCAAAGGAAAAGCACTGTATGAGTCCACTTACAAGGTACCTAAAAGAATCAAATGATAGAGACAGAGAATAGAATGGTGGTTTGCAGGGGCTGGAGAGAGGGGGAAATGGATAGCTTTTGTTTAATGGGTACAAGTTTTGTCTGCTGAAGTAAGTTCTGTAGACAGATGGCGGTGATGGAGACACAGCAAAGCAAATGAATGTACTTAATGCCACTGAACTGTACATTGAAATAAGGGTTAATAATGGTAAATTTGAGGTTGTAGTATTTCACTGCAATTTTTAAAAAAAAAATAGGATTAGGTCAAATTTTCCCTCCAGAATCATTCTGAGAATGGCACAATGCAGCGTCTGTAAAGGGCCTTACCCAGTGCCCGACACACAGTACCCATGCAGAAAGTGCTGCTTTTCTCCTTGTCATTTACCAGCGCCTTTCCTAACCATTTTTTCCCTGAGGGCTTTTTAATCTCTGTTCCCTACAAAAGCATGTCTGAAGGGAATG
The DNA here is from genome assembly GCA_004024745.2 of Catagonus wagneri. Lineage (NCBI taxonomy): Eukaryota > Metazoa > Chordata > Mammalia > Artiodactyla > Tayassuidae > Catagonus > Catagonus wagneri. Next base: position 3,209,056 of record PVHT020000037.1, read on the forward strand.
GGGAGAGAACTAATTATGAGTCATTCCATTTGACTCTTATTTACACTTGGGAGATGGGTGTTTCCATTTTACAGATGAAGAAACTGAGGCTTAGAAAAGGTCAGTGGAGTTCCCGTTGTGGCTCAGCAGTAACAAACCTGACTAGGATCCATGAGGACACGGGTTCAATCCCTGGCCTCGCTCAGTGGGTTAAGGATCCAGCATTGCTGTGAGCAGTGGTGCAGGCTGAAGACACAGCTCGGATCCAGTGTTGCTGTGGCTGTGGTGTAGGCCGGCAGCTACGGCTCCAATTCGACCCCTAGCCTGGAAACGTCCATAAGCCGTGGGTATGGCCCTAAAAAAGATTAAAAAAAAAAAAGTTTAAAGAAAAGGTTAAATGACTTATCCAAGATCACAAAACCAAGACAAGGCAGAGCTAGGCTTACCTCACTGTACGCCTTTGAGCAACCCGCCACGTACAGATGGCTGGGGAAGGTGGCTGCCAACCTCCAAGGAGAACGGGTAAAAGCTACTCTTGCTGGTTGCCTTTAAGATCATTCGAAACAATGGAAAGTTTGGTTGGATGCCCTCCTCCGGAATCCTTAGAGGAAGCAGAGCCTTGACTGCGCCAAGACTGTGGTTTGGCGCCAACCAAGCTGGTGCTCAGAGCCAACGCCCTGACAGCCCTTCCAGCCACCACTAGGCAAGGCCCAGCCATGGCCGTCACATCTAAAGAACAGCCTCTCCTAGAGACGGGGGCTCTTTGACATCACACGAAATCTGAATCTACCTTGACCCTAGCCGGCTGCCACTTAGGCCAAGCAGGAGAGATGTGTGCCCCACAGGGACGAAGGAATGCAGCCAGTCAGTGTGAGATCAAGAGAGAGCTGATGAAGGAGAAAAGTGCAGGCAGCCTGGGGTCGGGACACCGGGGCTGTGGTTACTGACAGAGGCTTGGGTGCTGTTACCAATGCATGAGATGGATTCAACAGCAAACTGAAGAGCTACACTGTCAACCTCGTCATCATAGTAAAACAAATAGCTGCTGTGGATAGCCAGATAAAAATGGTGACATGACAGTGATGGTGGCGGCGGTGGTGATGATAGAGGTAACTTGAGAAGCTGAACTGGACGCTAAATTGGAGCACCAAAAAAAAAAAAATGCTGAAAAATAGAAAGTGTAGTTATTCTAGGATCTATGCTAACCATTTTACAACATGTCCTGTGTTTTCCCCTAAAAAGTCCTATGAGGTATATATATTTACAGATAAGAAAAACTGAGCCCAGGGGACCCACATGTCCAAGACAACATGGCTAAGGTTTATCCAGAACTGGAACTCGAGGTCTACCTGGCCCCACACGGTATCTTTTTTACAGCAGCAGATTTACTAGGTAGTAGGCAAATCAGGGTTGATTACTCATTTTCAGAATAAAATTATTTGTTTTACAGGAGGAGTCCTCTGAAAAGCAGTGCTCAGGCAGTGCCTTTAACATAAAACCCTGATTATAAAGATTTATTTGGGGAGAGTGTTTCCAAGAATAATCCTTCCCATCTGTGTGGCTGTAATATTGTCACAGAGCACCATCACAGGTATCATGTTAAACATCAACTTGACTTAGACAAAAGCGTATCACTCTTTCCTCTATATCAATAGTGTGTATTCGGTATTTGCTGATGGTTAAACAAACAGGCTTTGGTGCTGAATTTGAATCCTGGCTCTATTGCTTACTGGCTGTGTGAGCTTGGGCACGCTCCATGGCCTCTCCGAGTCTCACTTTCTTCATCTGTAAAATGGGCATAATAGTTGGGGATTTATATGTGATGAATGTGAGGCCCTTGTCTCAGAGCATCACAGAACAAATGAGAGATGTCACTTGTAATCCACCATGTTCACCCTTGTATACAGGTTCCCAAGGCCACCATGTTGCCTTGTGTACACTTTGCAAGTGTATTCAGATCCCATTAGCACTGAGGCACTGATGAATTTAAGTTTCTGGAAAAGCCAAGGGGAGAAATTTCCCCAGGCTCTGCCTCTGTGCCTTAGTTTCCTTGCCTGGCTCATGAGGTTCTGATGTCCTGGGCAAGCACCTGCCAAGGCCCAAATAGGAACGGCATCTGAGGCCAGCTGGAGTGTTGGAAAGCCTGGCCTTCTTTCGGACACTAGGGATCCTCAGGAGCTAAGGCAGCTGGATATTGAGCTCTGGCGTTCAAGAAAGAGGTCAGGGCTGGAGAAGAAGACTCAGACTGCAGGCCCAAGAGAAGATGCCCATCTGCCAGGAGAGGATCTACCATGAGACAAAAGATCAAGTTTATTGCAGTGATTCAGGGGAAATGAAGACCTGAGCTAGTCCATGGTAGTGAGAAGACAAGGAACGTTATTAACGTCAAGTCAATAGGATGTGGTGTCTGCTGGTTTGGGGGTCAGGGAAAAGAGATGGAGATGATTCAGAGTTGAATAACTCCCCGTCCCCTTCCTCCACCCACCCCAGGCTGAGCAGGTTGCTCCTCGCTGTTGCTCCCAGTGAGTGTCTCCGTGGCAAACCCCACAGTATATTGTAATTTTCTGTGTGTGTGTCTTCATCACCCACATTTCCATCAGCCAAGTGAATGACTCATCCTGACTCATTTTTCTTTATAGCATTGTCCAGCGTAATTAACTGGTTGTTTATTATCTGTCTGCCCTCACACTGAAGCTTAATAGAGTGGCTGCTTGGCCCACTTTGTTCATGACTGTGTTCCTGGAGCCCAGAGAGAGCTGAAGATGTTCAGCAGACATTTGCGAAGCGTCCCCTGGTTCTTCACGCACCCAGGCCGAGCAGCCCCCAATTCTCATGAGCCTACTGGCCACAGCCTGGAGATGCTAACCCAACACAGCAGTCCAGAGGGATCCATAGTCTTCCGGCTTGAGTAACTGGACTACGATTTTGCATGATGAACACACTCAGATGAGCAGGTCCAGTTACATAAATTGTGGGGTAAAGTGCAAAAAAAAAAGTGGGGAATCCCTTGTTCAAAATTATTAAGAATTTCAAGATCACCATGGCAGATCATTCAGCCAGGCATGGGCCCTTCTCATGTAGGTCCCTGCGTGCCTGCACAGGTCACATGTCCTTGTGTAGCTGGCTGGCCCTGCAGTGAGGACCAGATCTTAGAAGGCTGTAAATACTAGAATCAGGGTTTCTGTTTTGTCATAAAATAAGGGACTACAGAATGATTTTGAACAGAGGTGACATTTAAGGTTGATTTCATTTTTTTTTTCCCATCCGTAAAGTGTACTCACTGTGAAAATTTGTGCAAGTAAGAAAGGTATAAAGCCCTGTTAATCTTCCCTCCTGCCTTCCAGGTACCACATCCAAAAGTCACCGGTGAACATTTGTTTAATCTCCTTCTCTCTTTCTGCTGTTTTTTTTTTTTTTTCCTGTGTAATATAGTTAAGATCATACTTCAGCTACCACTTCTCGTCCTGTCTTATTTATGTGACATTAGAAGAGGAAGAGGGGGCTTCTCAAATGCCTGCTTAGGGAGACTGGCCGGGGAGCCAGCTTACAGAGTGGATTAGGGCTACAGGGTCCACAGCAAGATTGAGACAGTTAGGGTCTTGGAAGAGAGAATTGAGGAGGCCCTGGATTAAGGGTTAGAGATGAGAGTGGAGGGATGGTTTGAGAGCCGGGGCCACTCAGATGAGAGGTGGTGACAACCCCCAGCCCTTTTGAACTTCCTTGACCGGTGGCAAAGAACTTCAAAGTCTAGCCCTGGCTTTGGGGGATTCTGCAGCTGTCAGCAAGCACTGGAGTCATTCCTCAAACACAGCTCTTTGGCTCCTGCCCTCTAAGCCTGGACCCGCCCTTCCCCCTCCCCGAAGGCTCCGGGACAGCCAGTGACAATAGCAAATGGGAGAGCCACGTGCTGGGGTCAGTGCCCCCCCCCCACGGACAGCCTCCTCAGGGTGTAGCTGTGCTGTTTGTTGGTAATCCCCAGTGCCTGGGCTGGCAAAGGGGAGCGTTAACGATGTCATTGGTTCCTTAATTGTGCGTTTCATGAATTTTCATGTTTCCGCTTGCAAGCTTAGTGTTGCTTTCTTGGTGAGTTTTTTTTGTACTTGAGCATAAGAGCCTTGTAATTACAGAGTGTTGTGGATTGCAGAGGGTGATTAAAATGGATTTCATGAAATCTGAAGCTCCCCACCACCTCCTCCCTCTCTCTCCTCTCTCTCTCTCATGTGCACGCGCGCGCGCACACACACACACACACACACACACACACACGCACACACGCACATACGCACACATTCGCCACCACCACCACCACCAATCCAATAGGCAGGGAATAACTCAGACAGAATCCCACGAAGTTCAGAGCCTCGAATCCAAAGGACAGGAATTTTCTTCCCCACGGTTTTGGCTCTGCTCCCGGGCGGGGAGGGCTCCCCCTTCCACCCTCCTCCCTGTCCTGAATGAAATCCAGCTCTGTTCCTGACCCCCAGCCAACTCTAACGCCCCGTGCTGGCAGCTTTCTCACTCACAGCCATAATAAAAACAGGGAGTCGGTTATCATCATCGCTTTGGTACAGCCGTGAAGTGTGTCTCATTTAACTTCACAGTCGGCCTCTGCTCCCATCTGAGAGGTAGTTCGCTTTGAGTAGAGGCCCCGAGGATGGCTGAAACCCGTGAGGGGCTCTTTGAATTCCCATCTCAGCATCTCTTCCTTCCGGGACAGGTCGGTGCTTAATGACAGTGAGATCTGATCTTCACCGTCCTCTGAATCAGAGAGGGCTGGCTGGTGCTCTGAAGACATTTGAAGAGTAAGCGACCCGGGACTGGGGTATGGGGACACAGGAGGGGGTGGCTGGAAGGTTTCTGAGAGGAAGCAGGGCTCTGCCTGGAAGAAAGAGGGGGGTCCTGGTGAGATTCCTGGAGAAGGACTGAAGAGAGGTGGGGAGTCCAGGAGATGATGCCATAGGAATGATCCTCCTTGACCCATGAGGAAACCAGTGCCATTTGCGTATGTGTGATATTAGTGCTAGAAGGGACTTGAGAAGTCCCCTGAGCCAGTTTTTCCATTTAAGAGTCTCCCCTTCACGACAGCCAGCCTGACCAGCAGAACTCAGACAGCATTTCTGTGTGAATTAGGAGGTGGTGCTCCTCCCCTCCCCATGTAAACACAGGTGAGCCCAGCCCTGAACCACCCTAATCAGCTGTCTGCCCTTGAGCAGTGAACAACCTGCCCAACTGTATCTGGCATCCCTGAAACAGAAACCAGGCCAAAACCAGGCCTCTCTCAATTCACAGCTCTGCCTGTGCCCCCTCCACACTAAAACCCCCACCATACGGAAGCCTGCCTGGGTCTCTAAGAATCTCCCCTATACGTCAGAGCTCAACCACGCACATTCTAGAATTTGAATGTTCATGTTATTTATACACAGCGCATATGAATTAACAGGCCCAGGTATACTCATGAGTGTGAATGTGTCCCCTTCGAGTGTTCAAAGATGGTTCTGCTGATGGCAGAACATGTTCATCTCCTGTGCACCCCACATGTGGGATGGGCAGGTTGCCACTTACTTCTTTGCTTGTCACTCAGCCTACCTCTCTCTGCTCACACCTTGCCCTCCCACGGTGAACTTAGGGTTCCCCACCCGGACGATGCTCTTCCAAACTCCTTGTCTTTGCACTGGTCCCTCTGCCTGGGGTGCTTTTCCCACACCGATTCCACCTTCCAGGTTCCTTCACAGCCGAGCTTCAGCCACCTCTCCGCTCTGAGGCCTTGCTTGACACCCCCAACCCCTCCTTTTGCCCTTGGCCCTTGTACTTATGGCATCTGTGGCATGTGTGGCAGCATATTGGATCTGGGTTTCCATGGCAGCCTCCCCACCAGGGAGTGGGCTTGGGGGGCGGGGGGCGTGGTCTAACCTGTGCCCAGTATTCATCCGAGCACACCTACGTGGCACCGAGGATGCTTGTTATTGGATGGAGTTGATGGCCTTCAGGTGAATGAGTTAACCCTGAAGAGGAAGGAAGATCCTTCCACGGCTAATAGCCCGGGACAGCCAGGGGCAGGTGGTTTATTGACAAGATTCCCTGCCCAGCGTGGCCAGCTCCCTTGACTGAGCTGCTCCTTGAACCTTGGCCTGCTGCCTGGCTCCCAAGCTCCCTCCACCGGCATGGTAGAGCTGGCCTCTCTGGCTCCATCAGTCTTTTGCACCCGTTGCTTCATTGCTAGAAGGCCTCCAGGGCTCCCCTCCCTGGCACTCCCAGCAAGAACCACTTCCTCCAAAGCCCAGGAGAATAAGGCTGCTTCCTGGTCAGGCTGGAGAAAGTTCCCATCACAGGACTGCCTTTGCTGTCACGGCAGTTAGGCCCTGTCATACCAAGCCGCCCGAGGGGTCTTCATAAATACTTGTGCTTGGCCGAATTTATGGCGAGCTCTATTAATCACGTTTTCAAGCGAAAAAGTGAAATCAATAATAAGTGGCAATATTCCGCTTCCATAAAAACCACCTGCAGCTCCAAAGGGTAGCTGGCACCTTGCCCTCTGGACCATCAGACGGCCCTGCTCACTGCCATAAATGCTAACATCCCCTCTCGGACAGATAACCAACCCTGACAGGAACCCACAGATGCACACAGGTAACTCACTGCTGCCCTGGCACCATGAAATGCAGCGACAGAATTCCCTGGGCCTGCTGGGTGGCAGAGAGGAAAGGGTCGGTTCTGAGCGTGTTTGGGTGTGCGTGTGTTCATAGGGAAAGGTGGGGGGTGCGGAGAGAGGGAGCGCAGGCAGAGGGCAGATGTCATCTCGATACAGTCACCCACGTGGGCCAGGCGCACCACGGCGACCAGGGCAGCGGCCAGTGCCATTGCCAGCCTGAGGAAAAAGGGGCGATCAGGTTTATTGTTCGATGAATAGTTTGTCCTTTTCCAATGACAAAAGCAAGGCAGCCCGCATGCTGTGTCCTTCTCGAGATGTGACATTTGGAGGCACGTGGTGCCCTAGTGGCCCTTGGTGATGGCGTGAGTCTGATCCCTTGGTTAAGATGACGTCTCAGGGTCGTCAGAGATGAAGAGCAGAGGGAATGTGTGTGTAAAGACATATATACATCGAGGGAGACAGCGAGAGAGGTCCATTTATTGATTTTAAGATCTGCAGGACAGGCCGGCAGGCGGCAAACGCAGGCCAGGGTGGATGCTTTGGTCTCGAGGCAGAATATCTTTCTGCGAGAAACCTCCGGGTTTTTTTTGTTGTTGTTCCAAGGCCTTTTTCGCCCATTGGCTGAGGCCGACACCCATCGCTGAGGTCCGCCTGCTGCCGTAAGTCAGCTGACCCGAGATGCTCACCGCATCGACCGAACACATAGATCGCTGTTTGGCCGAATGACTGACTTTGCAGCACAGCCAAGTTCCCACGTCAAACTATCTCACATGGTCTCCTGTTCCCCTCACGCCGTCCTTTCCTTTGTAGTAAGGATTTTGCAGGAAGATGCTTCGAGACGCGGTTGCATATCTGGTTTCTCCTCACATCCCTCCCCTCTCCTTTTGGGATCTCTTACTGATTTTTGCTGGAATCGGTTTTCACAATGACAGCGTTCCTGGAGCCTGGGAACCCGGTTTCAGGCACCAGCTCTGCAGCTCAGTTTATGTGTCCTGGGGCATATTATCCAACTTTCCCAAGCCGGGGTTTTCTCCCGGTCTAAATAGGGAGCCAGTGCTTGCCCCAAAGGCTTGGAGTGCTTGCTGAATGCAAGAAGGCACTCCATAAATGTTTGTGGCACCGAATGCATGAACCAGGCACAGCCGCGCCTCCGGGAAGGAACGGCTGGCTTCTCCCTGGGCATCGCTGGTCAGCAGAGTGATCTGAGACCACTGGGAAAGTTCCTTCAGCCAAATCTTCCTCATCAGGAGAGGCGATGTCCAGCCCCACCGCGAACACTGACCCGGGAACGTCAACCAGCCGTGGCAGGCACCACCATCTGAAAAACGGTCTCAGAGCTAGCAACATTCCAGCTGAGTCCTGCGGACGAAGCTTCCCGTCAAACGAGAGAGGAAGAGGGTTCCGGGTGGAGTAGCCTGGGCAGCAGACATGGCGGGGGCAGGGGAGAAAGGGAGAATGGCTGTTCAGGAAACTCAGGGAGGTGCTATTAAGTTTTGCCAAAATAAATCACAGAGGGAATTCTCTAGTGGTATTGTTTTCCCCCCATTATGGCTCTTATGATTGTGACTATCATTAGTGATCTCAAGTAACGCATAGTTACACTCTTGTATACACAGTAGAGAGTGGGAGTTCCCACTGTGGCACAGCGGAAATGAATCTTACTGGTATCCCTGAGGATGTGGGTTCGATCCGTGGCCTCACTCAGTGGGTCGGGGATCCGGCGTTGCCATGAGCTGTGGTGTAGATCACAGACGCGGCTCAGATCCCACGTTGCTGTGGCTGTGGCAGGCAGCTGCGTAGGCCGGCAGCTGTAGCTCTGATTCGACCCCTGGCCTGGGAACTTCCATATGCCGCGGGTATGGCCCTAAAAAAGGAAAAAAAGGAAAGCAATTCCTTGTTCTGAGTGAGAAGCAGCATGGCACAGTGTTTATGATATGGATTATTCTGGAGCCAGAATGCTTGGGTTCAAGTCCCAGCTCTGCCACTTTATGAGCTGTAGGAAGCTGCGCAAATTAATAACTGTGTACTGCCTCCACTTGCTCCTCTGTAAGATGGGCTGACAGTAGAGTAACTTCCCCATAGGACTGTAGTGATGATTAAGTGAGCTCATGTTTCATAAGGGCTTAGTGTGGTACCTGGCAGGCACTCAGCAAGAGATGTGTATTTGTTGATTAATAAGGAAGTATTTTTTGGAGTTCCCGTTGTGGCGCAACGGAAACGAACCCAACTAGGAACCATGAGGTTGCGGGTTCAGTCCTTGGCCTTGCTCAGTGGGTTAAGGATCCAGCGTTGCCGTGAGCTGTGGTGTAGGTCACAGACACGGCTCGGATCTGGTGTTGCTGTGGCTCCGGCATAGGCTGGCAGATGTGGCTCCGATTGGACTCCTAGCCTGGAAACCTCCATATGCCGTAGGTACGGCCCTAAAACAGGCAAAAAGACAAAAAAATGAGGTGTTTTTTAGATATTAGCTCAAAAGGTTACTGTTTGCCTTCAAGCTATGCAACAGCATACTATCAAGACTCTCCTTTATCTCCAGTCTCCTTCCATGACAGTTTACTTGGCCACTGCAGTGATGAGCTGGCCACTAACCAGATGTCATAGGAAAAGCAGAAGATGGGGGCTGGGCGGGAGACGTAAGTTCTGGTCCCATCTCTGCCTTTACCCTGACCGTGACCTTGGCCAAGTCACCAGCTCTGCCTGAGCCTCAATTTTTCCATCTGTAAAGTAGGAGAGTTGAGTCAGAGGACATCAAGGGGCACATCCAGGCTGAAGCCGAATGTTGGTGGCCTGTTTCTTTCGGGGACACGCAGGGGACTTAGTGTCCGTCGAGTACCTACTGCAAGGCAGGCAGTGCTGGGCTGTCTCCTCCGTGCTCTCTGCCCATGGTCCTCAGAACAGCCGGGTAAGGAAGGAATTTTATTCTCGTGTCACAGTGGGAGATGCTGAGGCTCTGAGAGGTTAGGTGGCCAGCTGGTCACTAGGCCGATAAGGATGACAGCCAGGACTCCAGCCTGGGACCCCAAGCACTTCCTCTCCATCGGGCTGGCTTCCTCCCAGGAGGAGTTCAGCAAAGGTTTAATGAAGGAGTAAGTGAGTGAGTGAACAAAAGCATCCTTGCTCAGTTATGCTTCGGGAAATTTCTCCTCCTCCATCTCCCCCTCCAAGTAGCCACACTTCGGAGCTAGACAGACTTGGGTTAGAATCCTGTCTCTGCCACTTACGAGCTGTGCGACTTATTTAACCTCTCTGGGCCTCAGTTTCCTGGTCTTTAAAGGGGCGATAATAATTCCTACTTCATACAACCATCTTGAGCCTTGAAGAAAAAGTGCATTGTGACACATTAGTACTATGATTAGAATGTAGGTAATTTTTTTTTTGCTTTCTTTTTTTTAGGGCCGCACCCGAGGCATATGGGGGTTCCCAGGCTAGGGGTCAAATCAGAGCTGTGGCCGCCAGCCTTCGCCACAGCCACAGCAACGCAAGATCTTAGCCGCGTCTGCCACCTACACCACAGCTCACGGCAACGCCGGATCCTTAACCCACTGAGCAAGGCCAGGGATCGAACCCACAACCTCATGGTTCCTAGTCGGATTCGTTAACCACTGAGCCACAACGGGTACTCCTAGGTAATTTTTTAAGTAATAGAATGTATTGATTGTGGTTGTATAAATCGGTGGTTTTCGGATTTTGAAACTTCATAGAGAAGTAAGATTTTTTAACAAGTTGCCAGTTTTGTATTTTGCTATGCGAGCCAATTAAAGAACATAATTAACATATTTTGGCACCATTAATTGATAACAGTAACTGGAGTCCGCCCAGCACTGAGCTAGTTCTCACAACCACCCAGCTATGGGATTACCTCACTCTTGCAACGGGCTGTCCAGGGTCAGCCCTTTATCTGTCTGGTTTAGATAAATATTTGCCAGCATGAAGTTGGGGGACTCCTTTAAGTCAGCACCATAAGCTTGAAATGAGCTGCAGGGAGAGGGCAGCAGGTAGGCACCGGCGAGCCTGGTCCCCTGGGCAGACCCCACCAGCAGCAGTCGGATGGAAATAGCTCTGAACTAGGAGTCAGAAGATGTTAGGTTTAGCCACAACTCAGCTTCCTATTTATCATGTGACCTTGAACATGGTCCTTCCCCACCTGAGCCCCAGTTGACCGATCTCTAAAATAATTGTTACTGTGATAACCCTGCTGGGCCAGCCTTGGAAAGTCATTGTGAAGACTGGTGCCACAAAGGGTGGAACACATATGATAGCCTGTGGTGTGCTCTTTACATATGAAGGATCACCAGTGCTCTGATATCTGACTGCAGTGAAGGCAGTCCGGGCCAGAGCCAGGGTGATAGAGCTGGGAGATTTTGGTGGTGTGGCCCTAGAGGATGGTGAAGTCCATGTTGCCACACATCCTTTGTTCCTGGGCTTCCAAACTGGAGGATTTTAGCCAATGTCAGACTGGATTTGTGGGGGACACAGGTGACAGGAAATGTAAGGAAGCAATGACAGAAATGGGAGTTCCAAATAAAGCCAAATGATATCCATGGTTTTGTACTGCCTATTAAATATGTTGAGAGGGAGAAAAACAGTGATTTTGCCTCTTTGAACTGAAATTGGGGTTAGTTGGAGGTTCACACCTGGGCTGTATTAAGTTGTGGGTCCCGTCAGGTATAATTACAGAATTTAATTACAGGTTGCACTTCACTGGCAGGTGCTTGTGTATTCATTTCAAGTTGCAACCTTTTAAGGTAGTTCGACCTTTCAAGATGGTCTATGTTTTTAAAAAAAAAAAAAATAGTGTCTGCTATAGGACCCCTACAGCTAAGCCTGCAATGGCTCAACCACTGGCTTGGGGGCTACGGAAGGGGGCTTTGGACCTTCTCGGGGTGCTCGCCGGGGCCCTGGGGGATTTCATAAGCCTCTCCAAGTGGTTAGGAGTTGCCCAAGGGGTGGGGATGGGCCGGTTGCCTGTCTCCTTCTCACCCTCCTCTGAACTTTGCAAACTTCTCACGCACAGAAGGATCCCTCACCTGAAAAGTGGCCCCACTCTTACAATCTAGCCCAAGTCAGGGAGTAAGTCCGCACCCTTTGGTCCAGTGATAACACCCTGATGGGACAAGTAGGTTGTCGTGTAATGGCCTTGTATAGGATGCTCCTTTGCAGCACTGCCTGTCATAACAGGAGGACTGGACAGCCCAAAGCCCACCTGCAGGGACTGGTTAAACCCAGTAGAGTCACCCCATACAACAAAATAGTATGTCCCCTGTATGAAAAGCGATGGCCAGGGAGTTCCCATTGTGGCTCAGAAGTAACGAACTCAGCTGGTACCCATGAGGATGTGGGTTTGAGCCCTGGCTTCACACAGTGGGTTAAGGATCTGGCGTTGCCATGAGCTGTGGTGTGAGACGTGGCTCGGATCGGGCGTGGCTGTGG
>PVHT020000037.1:3226287-3328384 GCA_004024745.2 Catagonus wagneri
TCCTCTGGAAGGGATGGTGGTGGGTCTTGAACACACGCCTTCTGGCCTTGGAATCCAGTTCAATAAGAACTCTGCGAGTTTGCTGTTCCTGCCCCCATGTTACACAGAAGAGAACCAGCTGGGTCTGGGAGAGACTCAGGTCATACTCTGTCCTCTGGAAGGGATGGTGGTGGGTCTTGAACACACGCCTTCTGGCCTTAGAATCCAGTTCATGGCCACGGCGCTCTCATCATCAATCTTGGGAGCCAGAAGACAGCCACTGAGTGTCCTTTCCACCTGTTTTGGCTGGAATGGTATGAGAACTTGATTCTGTTCCAGAAAACCGTGGCTGAGAGTTCTGCCCGGTCCTAACAAATATGCCTCGCATGTGGGGGCCACTTATGTCGTTTTTAGACTACTGCTCTGCCAGGAGTGGTTATGGCAGTTGGCATCCTACAATTACACCTCATTTTCTTGTTTACAGGGCACTCTCATTTGCACCTTCTCATTTCCCCCTCACTCAGCCCTGAGAGGAAAGCAAGGTGAAGACTAAGATTTTTCCACGTAACGCCAGGAGGCGAGGGAAGTGAAGGCACCTGTTCGGGATCGCTAAGCCCCTTTGGGATGCAGCTGTGGCTCAAATTCTGCTCGCATTGATCAAGAGCCTCTCAGCCTTGTCAGTGGGTTTCAGAGTCAAGCCAGTGTAGGGATTGGAAAGCCATCACCCCAGGTGCCAGCCCTGGCGTATGCCAAGGTCAAGACAGAGTCCAATAAACAGGAATAATTTCAGAGTAACTCAGGAGTTCCACTTATGCTTCTCAGATGTTGCAAGAGACACTAAATCCACAGCAAAACTTCTTGAGATCTGCCTTCTCTGGTTTCTTTTCACAGCACTCACAGACAGTAGTTTCTCCTATGTCTCTTTTACAATACTTGCTATGAATTATTTTCATAACAATGCTCTTTCATATTGAAGAGTATTTATAACGTGTGTGTGATTTAAAAAACAGTGATCAACGCTCATGTTCCTACCAGCTAGCTTAGACTACAGAATGTGACCTTGCCCTTGAGGCCCCCTTCCCAGCCTCAGTCCAAGGTGCTGCTTTCCTGCAGTTATTCTCTGGCGTTTCTTTATAGTCCGGCTTGGGGAGCTCCAGCCGCTGTAACAAAATGCTGTAGACCGGGTAGTTTATCAACAACAGAAATTTACTCTTACTAATAAGCACACTAATAAGGGCACGAATCCCATTCCTGAGGGCTCCACCCTCATGACCTAATCATCTCCCAAAGGCCCCACCTCCTAATACCATCGCATTGGAGATTAGGTTGCAACATAGGAATTTTGAGAGACGTTAGCCTTCAGTCCAGAACAGAGTCCTGGACCACTTTTCCACCTTCCTCCCAGCGAATCATCCGCCCAGCCGCAGCCCACACACTTCCCTGCTTCAGTCCTTGGTCCTCGCCCTGAGCTGGCCTGCTGTGACCTTTTCTGAGACGTGGGAAAGGGCGGGGAAGAGAGAGGACCCACGCGGCACCCTTTCCCAGTGAAGAGGGTGGAGGGTCAGGAAGACTCGTGTGCACACAGTGCGAGGAGATGGAGCAGGGCTTCCTTGTCAGCTTATTCCTGGAACAGTTTGTCCCTGACACCTGGACCAAAGCTCTTTCACTACGTGGATTTCCAAACTCGGAAGGAGTTTCCTAAAATTGTCATTTATTCTACAGACATTAACTGAGCACTTACAGTGTTGAACTTGACCTAAAGATTACAGGAAACGTCATAGGTGTAGGGATGTGGTGGGAAATCCCTAACCACAGGAATGTACTGTCTAGGGCCGGCGTTGTCCCTGCTCCTCTGGCTTTCATCCTCCCTTCATCACTATTACTAACCTCTTTATCTCCAGAGGTTGAGGTGGGGATAAGATTTGTTGATAGCTGTGGAAGTGCTTGGAAAAGCTGAGGCAGATCTTGGCTGACGTTGCTTCTGATCACTGCAACCCCTGAAATTAGACGGGTCAGGTTGGTAAAGGATCTGGAGCTTTGGGTACGCACTCCTGCAGTTACCCGTTACGGCCACTAGATGCCGCTGGTGTGCAGGAGAGGGGGGCAAGGAGCTTAGGGTGAACAAGCCTTTGGGCCAAGTTGTGAGAAGTGCAAAGTAAACAGTTGACTGTGTCCTGGATGTTGTTCTGTTATATTTGTTGTGTCATTTGATGCTTTCAGAAACCCTGTGATTTAAGTATTGTTCACAGACACCCTCATTCCCATTTCACAGACGGGGAAACTGGTGCTCAGTCTCCCCTGTTCCCTCTGAGAGAACGGACCCAGGATTGCTAACGAGGCTTAAAAACAGCCCAGGTGTGAAAGTGTTCAACGATATCGCCCTTTACTGCTACTAAATTTTAATGAACAGTGTCTCCCCACATCGGGGACAGCAAATGCTACACAAATGCGTGAAACCCGGGAAGCTCTGCAGTCATTAAACCCCAATAGACCCCCGTGAGGGCGGCAGTGCGGGTGTTCCGTAGACAGAGGAGAAGGATGCACGTTGACAAGGGCCAGGGAGTGGTATCGGGGCCCTCTGTGTTCTCCATCAGGTATGTTAGAAGCGACAAGGACTATCACCAGCTTGAACTTGACCTAAGGATTACAGACAGTCTCCGAGGACCCAACCGCAACCTTCAAAAGCATAGAGGCACAGGATGACCACTATGAAGGGCTGCAGTCCGGGTCCTTCCCAAATAATCTCTGAAAGGTTCTGCTTTAAAGTTAAAGGGGAAAGGAGGGGCTGGTTCAAGGTCAGTTTCAGTTGGTGAAAATCTGCTTGTAATAATCCCCATCGCAGTTGCACGATGGCGTTGTCTCCCTCCTCCTTTTATCCCCCAGGGAGCAAGTGCCCACGGGAGCGGAAGTGACTGGTTCAGGGTCACAGAGACAAGAGAACACTGATTTTCTGACATCATTATCCACAGACCTTAAATTCGTGGCATGGGGCATGACAGGGCATAAGGCATGACCAATGGGATAAAGTGACTGGTTCAGGGTCACAGAGACAAGAGAACACTGATTTTCTGACATCATTATCCACAGACCTTAAATTCGTGGTATGGGGCATGACAGGGCATAAGGCATGACCAATGGGATGGGATGTTCCACAGAAAGACTGCAGGGAACTCTTGCAAAGGAGAGAAGGGATGGTGCAAAGGCACTGGGGTTAGCTCCCCACTGAAGAAAATCCCAGTAACACTCTCTCAGGTGCAGACCCTCCCAGGAGTGGAACCCAGAGACAGCCCCCCGCCCCCCGGGAATAGCTGAGGGCTGGAGCTGCTCAGTCAGGGGCGGGGAAGACTCAGAGGTCCTGAGGACAAGATTAGCACATCCCTCCGTGATGTCTCAGGCACCTGTAGCCACAGGGTAAGTTACCAGGAGGCAGGTCTCAGCAAGATAATGCTTACATGTATACCAATTACATAGTTTATAAAGCCATTTTTTTTTGTTTTGTTTTGTCTTTTTAGAGCCATGCCCATGGCATATGGAGGTTCCCAGGCTAGGGGTCGAATGGGAGCTGTAGCCGCTGACTTATGCCACAGCCACAGCCACACCAGATCCGAGCCGCGTCTGCGACCTACACCACAGCTCACGGCAAACGCCGGATCCTTAACCCACTGAGTGAGGCCAGGGATCGAACCTCTGCCCTCATGGATGCTAGTCAGATTCGTTTCCACCTAGCCACAGTGAGAACTCCTATAAAGGCATTTTTTAAATTGTTTAATTCAATTTAGACATTCACCCTTTGAGAGAGTTTTTATCCCCATTTAAGGCTAGAGAAAATAAAGATCAGAGAAATTCACTCATTTTCCCATGTTTCGGAGCTAGGGTTAGAAACCAAGTCTTGGAGGAGTTCCCATTGTGGCTCAGCAGGTTAAGACCCTGACATAGTGTCTGTGAGGATACAAGTTTGGTCCCTGGCCTCGCTCAGTGGGTTAAGGATCTAGTGTTGCCATGAGCTGTGGTATCAGTTGCAGATGCAGATCGGATCTGGTGTTGCTGCGACTGTGGCGTGGGCCGGCAGCTGCAGCTCCAATTCGACCCCTAGCCTGGGAACTTCCATATGCCACAGATGTATCCATTAAAAAAAAAGGAAAAAGAAAATAGAAACTAGATCTTTTTAGCTATGCTACCGTGTTCTTTTCACACCAAAATTGCCCTAAGACGATAAAGATGGTGTTTGTGATGTTTTCAATGGCTACAGCCTGGGCTTGTTAGCTGCTTTTTCAAATGGAGGGTCTGAGCCCCAGAAGACCCGTCCCTTGCCCAGCATGGCATGGCTGGAACTCAGAGAGGTGGGGTGTGAATGCAGACTTCAATCTGCAAGCCCCATCCTCCTTCTGCTCCTCTGCCTTGTGGGCGTGAGCGAGCCCCTCATTCCTGGAGGGGAGGGGACAAGTTTGAGATGCCTCTCAGCCAGCTCGCCTCCGAGGGACATGCTCGCAGGAGAGCGACTGGGAGTCGCCAAGGCCCCGCTTGCTACCTGGAGTCTCCCTGGCTGTGCCGAGGGGAGGACAGCCCAGGACCCGGTGCCCCGCTTGAAGCGAATTTGTGGCGAGTGATGAACAGAGGTGGGGGAGGCTGCCTGGAGCGAGGGGCCAGGAGAAGGGTCCTGGGGGCAGAACTAGGGTTTTGGCTTTGAAGAGAAGGGCAGCCCAGAGAGAGAAGCAGAGCGGAGGGTGATGGGACCCAGCAGCGTTTGTAAAAGATGATTCCTACGGCGCCAAGAGATGAGGCGGGGGAGACCCAGGACCCACGTGGACACTTTTGAAGATGGAGACGCGGGGGTCTGGGCATCCGGGATCAGGACAGCAGGCGATCCTGAAGACAGCCGATCCGATCCTGTGAGTTGAGAATAACCCCTCCCCCTTGACAATCATGCTTGGTTCTTTGCAACCTTCACCAGTTACAGGGTAAACACCTTCCCTTCTTCTCTTTGGACTCAACCTTTTGGCTACCACTTTAGTTGATCCTGAGCCGCTCTCTTCTTGGCTTCAGTAAATTGTCTGTAATTATAACGTTAGGCTGTTTTGCTTACAGTCGGTCTATTCACTTGGAATTGCAATCCAGGTGGTGTTCACCCATTAAGGGCTCTTACCTGTTTTAGATCTGGTTTTAAAGGAAAAAAAAAAAAAACCTGTGAATGGAAGCGCAACGAGGAGTTTTTTGGGTGAAAAATATCCTCCACCGTATCCCTGAAGCCTCCAAACGCTGTGGAGACAGATCCACGCGTTCGCTCTTCTGTAACGTCTTGGAAATGCCGCCCTGAGTGTTGATTTTTCTATTCTCAGCTTACAGGGCGAAACGGTGTTCTCTTTTTTCTATTTTTTTTTTTGGAGAAAGTTCAGGAGGAAGAAGAAATTCCTTTGGCATATTTTGAAGAGGACAGAAATACCACCTGGCTTTTTGCGGTGAAGATGTGGGAAATTTCAGTTTCCTCTTCTGGAGGAAGCTAGCCGAACTTTGAGGCTTGGCTCCTGGGCACTGGACCCAGAGGCGAGGGTGCCTGGCAGGGGCTAAGCTGCTCGGCAAAGTCAACCAAGGGTTCGTAGTAGAAAGTGCAGCCTGGGGTTCCTTCCTGAGCCTCCGGGGTCATGAACTCCAAGCAGTGAGAAAGATCCTCTCTTTGTCAGCCTTACACGCCCAAAGAATAGGAAACAGGGAAAACATCCCAGAGGAAAGCAGATCTTGCCTGCCAGTTAACTCCTTCAGCGTAGTTGGAGAGGGCCGCCTGCGGAAGAGATGACGCTCCTGGGCTCCAGGCTCTCCAGATCTTCGCCACTGGCTTTGCAAGTCAGCACACCTCAGTTTCCAGATCTGTAAAATGGGGACACACAGAGTTGTCATGGCAACTCTGTGAGATAATAGTTCCTTTGTCCTTAGCATATACGAAACAAACGTTCATTATGGCCGTTATTTGACTTGTCACTGAAATTTTATTTAAACATCTATAGGAACAGATTAAAAGCGTATGCATGTGCGTGCATCTTGGAACTGGCTTCCAAGCAAAGTGATTTAAATGTGTGAGAAAGGAACACGTTGTCCCCTTAGAGACCTGATATCCTGGGAAATGCTGTATAAGTTGCTGAGACTGTGTCTTCTCGTTGCCAGAATTTTCCAAGGACCAGGGGAGGAGTCAGCCAGTGGCTCCGGGGCCGGGTCCATATGTTTGGCAGGGTTTGTCCTTCTGGCACCCCAGCCCTGGGGAGGGGGCCCCCGCGTCCCCAGGAATGGCCGCCCTGGGTGCCTTCCAGACAGCTGCTTCCAGAACAGCAGGGTGCAGGGGAGGTCTGAGGCACGCCAGGGGAAGGGAGGCTCGGCACTCTCCTGGCTCAGGGGGCCCACGGAGGCGGGTGGGGACCCCCAGGCCTGAGCCACTGCGCTGGCCGCCGTGTCGATGAGCTCCATCTGGAAACCTCCCCCCAGTGGCCGCACCAGCAGGTCCGCCCAGTGCTCTGGCAGCGCATCGTCCCAATTCATCTCCTCGCTGAGCCCACGGGCCTTGCTTATTGACCGTGGACTTGGTGTCGGCCCCGCACCGGCCGCCAGGCGAAGCGGGGCAGTGGTGACGGTGAACACTTGTTGACTTCTTCCCACAGCTGAGCTGGTGCCAGCGGCTTGCCGGGGGTGATCCCTGTCGCAGTGGGTCCCTGAGATAGGCAGGCAGGATCCCCCACTTTGCAGAATAGAAACGGGAACCCAGAGAGGTCGTGCTACTTGTGGAAAGTCACACAGCTGGCAAGAAGCAGTGCCGGGATCCAGGCCCAGCTCTGACTCTAGCATCCGCACTTGTGGCCCTGAAGTGAGTTTCCATCTGGCAGAGAAGCAGAGATGGCACTCACAGGGCCCATCACACACGCTCTCTGTGTTAGCCCGGGCCGGCCCGTCCTTAGGGGCTAGATGCTGCCATGGGAACACGGCGGCCTGAGAAGCAAATACAGGCGTTCCCGTCATGGCTCAGCGGTTAACGAATCCAGCTGGGAACCATGAGGTTGTGGGTTTGATCCCTGGCATCACTCAGTGGGTTGGGGATCTGGCGTTGCCGTGAGCTGTGGTGTAGGTTGCGGACACAGCTCATATCTGGCGTTGCTGTGGCTGTGGCATAGGTCGGCGGCTACAGCTCCAACTGGACCCCTAGCCTGGGAACCTCCAGGTGCGGCCCTGGAAAAGACAAAAAAAAAAAGAAGAAGAAAATACAGCAGGTGGAGCGCTCCCTCTGCCACCTGCTGACTGTGGGGCATTAAACCCTCTGAGCTCCTGCAAATCAGATAAAGATACTTGCTTACTTTGCCAGATTCCTGAAACCAATTGTGATAACTGGGTAGCCTGGTACTTCTAGGTGAGTGTCCTTAAATGGCAAATAGTACTCTGACTGCTGTACCTGAGACGGCACAGTTGCGGGGGGCGGTGGGGAGTCCGTCCCCTCCTGTCAGGAAGACCAGGCCAGTAATTGTAAGAGTCTTAGGAGGAAAGAGAACTCCGGAGGTCCCCAGGCCCCCAGCTCTCCTGGCAAGTTGCAGCCCAGATGTCGGCCCTGGTGGGGGTGGGGGCTCATCTCATTATATAAATTCCCCAGGGCTGGCTAATAAAACGCCTCTCATCACCCATTCGAGCATATGAAAGGGTTTGGAAGAGTGTAAAGGAATGTGAACCTCCTATTAGAGATAAAAGTTGTGAAGTTTTATCTTTATTGGTCAAGAAAGACTTGGAATTCCTGCTGTAGCGCAGTGGGTTAAGGATCCGGCGTTGTCTCTGCAGCGGTTCTGGTCACTGCTGAGGCACTGGTTCGATCCCCATCCCGGCACAGTGGGTTAAGGAGCCAGTGTTGCTGCGGCCGTGGCGTAGGTTGCAGCTGCAGCTCAGATTCCGTCCCTGGCCTGGGAACTTCCATGTGCTCTGGGTGCGGCCAGAAAGAAAGAGGAAGAGAAAAAGAAAAGAAGGAAGGAAGAAAGGCCGGCTGAGTGTGGGGTTCTACCCGAGGACCCAGAGTATGCCAAGCAGGTGTTTGTTGTCAGACCCGGGTTCTGATCCTGTCCTGCTGCTTCCCTCCTGCCATGTCACTTGAGTTCTCTGAGCTTCCACTTCCTTCTATGAACAGGGGAGAGTTCCTGCTCCCCGGAGCTGCTGTGGGCAGAGCTTCCAGGCTGCAGGTGGACCCCGTTTCCGGGAGTGACCTGGCCCCCTCCCTTCATCGCTCTCCCCCTCCCCCTCCCCCACAAGGTGGGGCTGCAAACGCCCCCGCGGATCCAAGATTCCAGAGACAGACGCCTCTGCTGCCGGGTGTGGCTGACCCCCAGCCATCCTGTAGGAGAGCAGGAGCAGACCCGGCCCCGAGCTGGCGTGACCTCACATCCTCTGACCCATCTCTGGACGATTGCACAGCTCGGGGCTGGCGCAGGAGGTGCCCTGGGACAGCCTGGAGCCGTGGACAGCCTTGTAAATCGGGCCCCAGCCTTTGAAGCTTCTGCAGGCACCGGGGGAGAGCCTGAGCGCCTTGATCTTCTTGCTGCAGGATCTCCTCCCCTCCCCACATTCCCCCCAGCCCCCCCGGCTGTGGAGTCTCCAGGGGTGGCTGGGCCCTGATTTACGGATGTCTCTGATAGCAGCAGCCCTGCCTGGCAGGGGAGGCCCAGGAAAGAATGAGTGTGCCCTGTGACCCGGCCCTGTGATCTGGCCCTGTGCCTGGCCTCTCAGGCAGGGGAGACAGTTGCAGCTGCCCCAAAAAGGGGGGGTCTCCTCCCTCTGGGCCTGTGTGGGCAACACCCCCGCCCCACTAGAATTCAGCACCTCTGGCTAGAAAGACCTGAGGGAGGGAGGGGCCTTCAGAGTTGTCTCTCGATGTACCACAGACGGATCTGCGTTTGGGGTCAGGGCTGAGTCTGTCCCGGCACCAGCACTTCCTGGGTGTGTGGCCTTGGAAAAGGCTGTTCACGTTCCTGAGCTTCGGTTTCTTCATGTGTCACGTGGGGTCAATAAATGGCAGGAGGGGTTGCGGAGCCAGCGGACGGCAGGCCCTCTGCCGGGACCCCACACAGCCCCAGCTCTCAGAGAATGTCCCCCCCGCCGCCGTCCTTTCTCTCCCCTCAGTCCGAACCCCCGGGCCACGTGTCTCCAGCTGCGCACGCAGTCCCCGTGCAGGCCTGCTCTCCACAGGCGGGGACCTAGGAATTGTTCTCTGACCGTACAAGCTTCTGGACCAGCTCTGCCTCATAGAATTCCCCGTCTCCGCGGAAGGATGCTAGGTCTGCACCGCCGCGTCCAGCCGCCAGTATCCACATGTGGCTTTTGTACTTTGGGAACGTGGCTGGTGTGACTAAGGAACTGGCTTGGATTTCATTTCAATTAGAAATTTAAATTTATCAGCTTCAGGTGGCTGGTGGCCGCCGTACTGGACAGCAGAGGCCTAGGCCTTGAGGAAGACCTGAGTTGGCTTGGCACTGATGCGGATGTGTGACCTTGAGCAAGTCGTGTCACCGCTCGGCACTTGCGGTTTCCTCTTCTGTAAGATGGGTGCTGTTCGTAGAACTAAACCCACACGTGCTCATTGTAATTCTTTAGTGTGTATTGAGCTTGAGGCTGAACGCTGGCCTCTACGCTGACACCGAATTGAATCTCAGAGACAAGAGTTGAGTGCTCCCTCGGGGGACAAGGAGAAGGTCTGTTGGGAGAGAGATAAGGAGCGGGGACCCAGGGACCTTTTACCCAAAGAGCAAAGCCATCTGGCTGCATGGGCCTCAAAAACAGCATAGCTCAGGGGACGTCCCGTCTGTTGTCACAAACCTGGGTCGAGAACACGTACTTGTACTTGGTACTTTGCCCCCACCCCCACCCCCACCCCCAGACCGGGTACTCCTCCAGGCAGACTCTGAATTCTGTCTGCATCCTCAGTGACTGGCGGCACAGGGGATTGGGTGGATGGATGTAAAGTAAGGAAAAGGCCCACCCTTGCCTCCAGGGCTCATCATCTTTCAGAGGAGACAGACACCCACCTGAATGACAGGCGCAGATTCCAGCGCACTGAGCTCTCCAGCAGAGAGGCAGACGCAGGGCCGGCTGGGGAAGTGATGGGGAGATGGGGTGACGGGGCGACAGACTGCGGGTGGGAGGGAGAAGGGCTCTGAGGAAGCTCCTGGAGGATCCAAGTCTGACTTCCAAGAAGGGAGGGGGCTGTAGCTGGCGGCCAGCAGGGGGCAGTGTGTTAGGCAGGGAACGCCCTGTGTACAGAGGCTTAGAAGTGAGAGAGGACAGGCCGGCAGGGCAGAGGGTCCTTGGCGCATTCGTGTTTGAGAAAAGAGGGCGTGAGACGGGAAACTGCAGGTATCGGGATGTGAAGCGCAAGGATATTGACATCTTTTAGGCCTGAGCTGCTCAGATTCCCAAGTCCTAGGAATCACCTGGGGACCTAACTGCAGATTCTGATTGAGTCCGTCTGAGCTGGAGCCTGAGATACTTTTTTTTTTTTTATAACAATGAATTTTATTTCAATTATAGGTGTACAAAGATCATCACAAGTCACTGAGATTCTGATTTCTAACAAACTCCAGCTAACGCTGGTGCCACTCACCTGGGGCTCAAAGCTCCTGTGAACAGTGGTGCTTTAGGCAATAGGGAGCCACTGAGTGTTATGAGCAGGGACATGATTGTCATTTAATTTGCTTCTTAGAAGAATCACCCTGAAAGCTGTGAATGGGTTTCAGCTCGGTAGGTGTAGACAGACAGGGTAAGAGATTTATTTTTTCTGTATCTCCAGCAGCTAGAATGTTCCTATCAGGAAATTGATACACATATGTGAAGAAATAAAGTAGCCATTTCTGATAGATTTTTTAAGTGAGAAGACAGGAAGAATAGATGGGTCAAGTTATCCCAGGCCCGGAGTTCCCGTTGTGGCTCAGTGGTTAACGAATCCGACTAGGAACCATGAGGTTGCGGGTTCGATCCCTGGCCTTGCTCAGTGGGTTAAGGATCCAGCGTTGCTGTGAGCTGCGGTGTAGGTTGCAGACGCGGCTCAGATCCCTCGTTGCTGTGGCTCCTGTTAGACCCCTAGCCTGGGAACCTCCATATGCCACAGGTGCGGCCCTAGAAAAGGCAAAAAAAAAAAAAAAAAAGACCAAAAAAAAAGTTATCCCAGGCCCATCAACAGATTTAAAACACTCCTCAGGGTGACAGATTGGGAATGTGTGTTAAGACAGAAGTTTCCTAAGCAGTTTTTGGCCAAAGGTCTGATTGCTTAAATAAAAGCCCTAAGTGAAGGCCCGATGTGCGAAACAGATTAAAAAACAATTAAGTGTCCTGGCGGGTATAAGGCTGGGGGCCCTGGATCCACCACCCTCTGCCTTCCCCTTTCTCCTCTCTCCCTCTGACTGGCAGATTCCCGCTGCATCCTCAGACTCTGGAAAGTATCAGGTGCCCCCAAGAAGCCGGCCCAACACCTGGCCTGCCCCAGGCTGGCTGAGGCCGCCCTTCTGCAGGGTTTTGCATGGGTGTTATCGGTTTCTAGCAGAGTTTCCGCTGCTGTAGAGCGCAGTGCTGCAGGAAAAGACCATGAAAGGCCACTTAGAATCCTCACGGCCAGCACGGGGACCTGGTCAAATGAGGCCCTTGGGGAAAAGTGACGGGCAGAGGTGGACAGGTGACCCAGCAGGACCCACAGAAAGGGCTTGTGTTCCCAGAGCCCCAGACACATGACCTTGTCTATTCCAGGCAGCAAAGATAGTGTGGGGATGGAGCTGAGATTTTATTCTATTTTTTAAATATTTTTTGCCTTTTGCCTTTTTTTTTTTTGAGGGCTGCACCATGGCATATGGAGGTTCCCAGGCTAGGGGTCTAATCAGAGCTGTAGCTGCTGGCCTCCGCCAGAGCAACACGGGATCCTAGCCGCGTCAGCGACCTACACCACAGCTCACGGCAACCCCAGATCCTTAACCCACTGAGTGAGGCCAGGGATGGAAACTGCATCATCATGGATCCTAGTCAGGTTTGTTAACCACTGACCCATGATGGGAGCTCCTGGAGTTTAGATTTTAGAGTGAAATAGTTCAGGGTTCAGATCCCAGCCCGGGCACTCATTGACCGTGCAACCTCGGAGAAGTGATGAGTAAGTCATAAGGCTTTGGCTTCTCATCGGTCAAAAAGGAATAATAAGGGATGCAGTAGGGACTGAGGGGTTTGGTTCAGCTGTGAGCAGTGCTTGCAACCCGTGCAGCCCACTCCACATGCCGCCGTCATCACCCACTTGCAGCATGCTTTTCTTCGATCAAGTGTCTGCACGTTGCATTCAAGCAGGATGCATCAGTCACACTGACACATCCCTATGTCCCCGGGGGGTGTTCCTAACCAGTTAGAGGTTTGGCATTGATTCTCAACTGCTTGTTATAGTTTTCAAATAGCCGTGTATTTAAATTCCATCAGTCTGATTGCTCCTAGAGAGCTGTAGCTCTTGTCCTGCACTGGCGGGCGTTCCACACGGTGGCTGCAGCCTAATGGAAGAGACACTGGGCACCAGAACACGGGAATCAAGTCCCAGCCCTGCTCCTTGCCAGTTGGGTAACCGGACCTGTCACTTCACCTCTTGGAGCCTTAAGTTCCTCAATCAGGACAGCAGATATCCCCATAGAGCTTTGTGGCGTCGAAGCCACAGCTGCCTGCTCCTGTGATACTGCCACTTCTGGATGTAAACAATCATCATCTCCACGATATGGTTCAAAAACTGAGACCCTCCTTGTGAGGCTCCAAATCCCAGCTCTCTCTTAAAAAGCTGTGTGACTTCGGGCAAAATCCTTGCCCTCTCTGAACCTCGGTTTATATAAAATGGCAACAATTTGACAAACAAGGATCAATCTGGCACATTCGGGGTGCCCGGTAGCTGAGAGCCACCGTTTGCATTCACCATCTAGATATCATCATCATTTGCTTAGGATCACAAAGCCAGATCTCAGAGTGGGGTTCTCCCGCCTGCCTGCCACGCATCCCTGTTGGGACGAGGATATCAAACCGACCTCTCGGGGCAGCAGGGGCTGGGCGGAGGTGGCATGATCTTCAGTGCCGCGCAAGTGGTAAAGGGCCGGATCCAGGAAAGGCCCCAGCACTACACTTTCTCAGCATGGCCCCCGGGGCGTCTCCATCTGGGAAGGGAAATCCAATCGCTTGTTGTAGACTGTGAATTTAAAGCCTGGGCTCTTTCTCGATCCTGCTGAACATTCTGAAGACCCTTCCCCCTTGCTTCTTAGCTCAAGGCTCTGATTTAAACATGGGTCAGAAGGGAAAGAAAGGCAGCGGGCTCCTTCCTCCGGCATTAGGATAAAGGGCACGCAGGTCAAGAGGGCTGAGAAAAGGGGCTGGTTTCCCGCCACCCGGACTCCCTGTAGGCCCTGCGGAATACTGTTCACCACTGATGCCCTTTCTGTCTTCCTGGGACAGCAGTCACCCGCCCTGTGACCTTGCATCCCAGCACAGGTCTGGGCGCACGGTCCATTTCTAGTAAATGTTTGCTCGGTGACCGAACAAGCGGCTACATGATGCTAAACGGGGATTTTTGGTGTCCTCACGCATTAGCTTAAGTGTGAGAGAGAAATCCAAAACTGCATCAGGGCTGGAATGCAAACCTTGTAATAATAGGAGGAGGAGTAATAATAATAATCATAATGATCCTAATCATAATGGCAGCCAAGTGCTAAGCTTGTTGTGAGTATTTTGCACATATTAAGTCATTCGGTCCTTCCAGGAACCCTGTCTGGTAGGTACAGTATGATTTCCACCATAGATAGGAAGCGTGGAGAGGTTCAGTCATGGGCCCAGCAAGGAAGCGACAGAGCTGGGACTTGAACCCTAGTTCTCCGGCTGCAAGGTTGATGCTCGGAGCTGCTCTGCACTGCCTTCTCTCTGCCAGCTCCTCTGTCAGTGGAGGTGGCGATGCCCAGTCTCACGGCTTCCTGGCGTCTTGTGACCTGAGACATGAGGGGTTTCCCTCCGATCCGGGTCGTTGTGCGATCGAGGCCAGGCTCGGCCCTAAGTAACGTGGCCCCTCTGGGTTCAGCCCTGGAGAGAAGCAAGCAGCCCACCCCCCTCCCTCTCCAGGCTGGAGTCACCTTAAAAACGGGTACATTTAACAACCCCCCACCCAAAAGCAGAACTAATGGAGTGACAGGTGTAGTTGCTTAATGAAAACAAATTTAGGGCTACGGTCAGGAGAACAAAGTGAGGGTCCGGCCCCAGGAATCATGACTGCAGTGATCCAGGGTAACATGAGCCAGCAGAGGGGCCAGGGGTTAGAGCTTCCCCACAGTGGGAGAGGCAGCTGCGGCCACCGAGGGGGGCTCTGCTCAGCCCACGTGAGCCCCCTGCAGCGCTCCAGCGGCCTGGCACTTCTGGAGGAGCGTGGGGTCTGTCCCTTGGTCCTGGTGGCTGCTGGGCGGGTAAGCAGGGCCTCTCAGCCAGCGTCTGGGGTTCCTGGGGCAGAGCAGTGACGGGCATTCTGAGAATGTCACCTCCGTGGAGCGAGCAGTGGTGGGGGGGACCGGCTAGAGGGAAGAGGCGCCCGGAACGGGAGACGCAGAGCTTGCGCTAGCATCTGCTGGTCCCTCGCTAAGGAACATGCAGCCTGGCCCAGGGTTGAGAGCAGGGCTGCTCAGCGGTCCTGGGTCTGCTGGGTCATAATGTGTTTGACCGGGGCACCCTGTGGGGATTTGGGGCTGGATGGCACAAGTGACACGGGACTTGTGTTAACAGGCACCTCTGATCCCAGGCACTGGGGTTCACACCGCAGCAGCTGGAAGCTTGGTTTGATCTGAGTCCTTTTGGCATGGGGACTGGCATTCCTGAAACACATGGAATTCATCCAGCAACATTCACTCCCGACTGTGGGGTAGTCATTCATTTCCTTGTCTGGCTCACCCTCCAGAGGCACAGAGAATTTAAAGCAGACCTTTGCACTTAGAGACCTGGGCTGCGTCTAAGCCCTGCCTCTTGCCCGCTGTGTGACTTTGAAGCAAGCACTTCACCTCTCCCATCGACTTAGAGCATATAACTAAGCGCCTACTTAAATATAAATATAATTGGGGAAACTTCCCGAAAAGAGAGGTATAGAAAGATGGATTAAATTGCACAAAAATGTGGAAAAATGTATAAGCTCTAAAGTACTATTTAAATATTAGGCATTACTCTTGTTGTCCTCATGACATTTCTTATTTTTTAAGGGAATTTAATGACCTGAGCCTCATCTATCATATGGAAATTACAATAATTCCTGTATCAGTTAACCTTTCCGTGTAACATATCATCATAAAATACAGTGGCTTAAAGTGACCAGTTATTGGTTTCTGTTTCTAGAGGTCAGAAATTTGGACTGGGTGGTCCAGCCGGTGTCCTCTGGGTTCCCTTCCTGTGACTGTAACCTGCCGAGGCTGGTTGGCTCAGCCTTCGGTCTCCAGCAATGAGCTGGAAAGCCTGGTCCTCTTCACATGGTGAATGCTTCCGAAAGGAGCACAGGAAGGCAAGCCCAAACACTCAAGGGGTTTCCATGCCTCTGATCCCTGCTTGCCAACTTGCCCTTGGCCCCTTGGTCAATGTAGTCACACGGCCAACGCTTTAGTCAGCATGCGAGATTATATAAGAATGTGGTACAGGGAGAGGTCGTTACTATAGCAGCCTATCCCCAGACCTGACCTCAGAGCTGTCCTGAGGGTTTTGTGATAGAGACGTGATGCCCCACTGAGGGGGTTGTGTTAGTACTAGTATCTGCCCTCAGTGCATGCTTAAGAATTAGCAGGTGAGTATGAATCTGAGCAGCCTGCTACCTTACTGGGGAAAAAGACATTACACGGGAGATAAGGGGCAAGCAATTGGCCAAAACGGCCTGTAAAGTGTGGCATAATGGAAATCATAAGATGCCAGAGTAGTTCCTGATACTAAGAGGGCATCAGACTTTTAAATTTCAATCCTAGTGTTTTCAAGAGTGACACTGATCTAAAGGAACCTTTTCAGAGAAGGATGATGAGGATGGAGGCGAAATGCATGGGAATTGAATTAAGAGAAGGCACAGAAATACTTATCCTGAATTATAATGTCACATTTTCTTCTGTTGTTTATTGAGTCCTTACTTAGGCACCATGCATAGAGTTAAGCATTGCTGTGGATGACCTCATTTAAGCCTCAAGAAAAACCTATAAGATACTATCTTCATTCTATAGATTAGGAAACTGAGAACCCAACATTTTCTTTGTCCAACGTTGTACAGGAAGTGCTTAATAGGTGCAAGGTTCAGGCTCAGATTTGCCTACCTCAAAAACCTATTTTTTTCTTTTCTAGCTTGATGTGTTATTGATTTATAGTTGATTGCAATATTATATACATTACAGGTGTACAATATAGTGATTCACAAATTTTAAAGGTTATACTTCATTTATAGGTATTATCGACTGTGCAGCTATGTTCCCAGTGTTTCGCATTATATCCTTATAGCTTATTTTATACAAAGTAATTTCTACCTCTCAATCCCCCTCCCTGAATTTCCCTACTCTCTCCCCTCTCCTCACTAGTAGCTTGTTCTCTATACCGATGAGTCTGCTTCTTTTTTGTTATATTCACTTCCTCGTATTTTTTAGATTCCACATATAAGTAATATCATACAGTATTTTTGTCTTTCTCTGTCTGATTTCACTTAGCATAATACCCCACAAGTCCAAACAGGTTGTTGCAAATGGCAAAATTTTATTCTTTTTTATGGCCGAGTAGTATTCCACTGGGTGTGAGTATGTGTGTGCGTGCGTGTGTGTGTGTACCACATCTTCTTTATTCATTCATCTGTCAATGGGGACTTGGGTTGCTTCAGTATCTTGGCAATTGTGAATAATGCTGCTATGAGTATTGGGTGCATATATCTTTTCGAATTAGTGCTTTTGTTTCTTTCAGATATATACCCCAGGATGGAATTACTGGGTCATACAGTAGTTCAAAGTTTTTTGGGGGAAATCTCCATAATGCTTTCCACAATGGCTGGACCAATTTTAATTGAAATCTTTACGAAGGCATTCCTGTCGTGTCTCAGTGGTTCACGAACCCAACTGGTAACCATGAGGACTCGGGTTCGATCCCTGGCCCTGCTCAGTGGATTAAGGATCTGGCGTTGCTGTGAGCTGTGGTGTAGGTCACAGACGTGGCTCAGATCCCATGTTGCTGTGGCTGTGGCGTAGGCCGGCAGCTACAGCTCTGATTCAACCTCTAGCCTGGGAACCTCCATATGCCACTGGTGGGGCCCTAAAACGATAAAAAACAAAAAAAAATCAAAAAAAGAAATCCTTATTAAGATAACTCTAGTTCACGTGCAGTTGTAGAAAACAATACAGCAATATCCTGGGTACCTTATGACTCAGTTTCCCCCAGCAGCAACATATTGCTTAACTAGAATAAGACAGCAGGTATCAATCCACTCATTTTACTCAGATTTCCGCATTTCTGTTTGTACTCTTCCGGATGTATGTAGCGTTTACTTCTGTAGTGTTTTATCATCTGTATCCAGTGAATGTTTCCTTTACTGTGCTGACGTAGCCACACCTGCCTTCCCCCACCGCCACGCCACCCTAACCCCTGGCAACTGTTCTCTGTCCCTAAAATGTTGTCATTTCAAACCGTTCAATAAGTGGGATCATATACTATGTAACCTTTGCGGTTGGCTTGTTCACTCAGCCTACTTCTCTAGAGATTAATTGGTATCTTTCATTCATTCCTTTTTCTCATCGAGTAATCTTCCCTTCATGCACCTGTTGAAGGACATCTGGACGGTTTGCAGGTTCCAGCCCTTACAAGTAAGGCTTTTATCAAGGTCTCTGCACAGGTTCTTGTGTGAGCGTTAGTTTTCATTTCTGAGGGATAAATGCCCAGGAGCTCTGTCGCTAGGCTGAACAACAATTGCATGTTTAATTTCAAAAGAAACTGCCAAACTGTTTTCCAGGGCGGGGGGCGGGGGGCTGTACTGTTGGACATTCCTGCAGAAATGTATGGGTGACCCAGGGTATCTGCATCCTTGCTCGCACTCAGAGCCATCGCTGTTTTTCATTTTTGCTGTTCTGCTGGGTGTGTGGTGACACTGCGGTTTCCATTTGCATGTCCCTGCCGGCCGGTGACGCGGAACATCGTCTCCTGTGCTTGTTTACTGCAGTGAAATATCTGTTCGTATCTTTTGGCCATTTTCTAATTGGGTTGTTTGGGTTTTTTTTTGGGGGGGGGTTGGTTTTGTTTGTTTTACTGTTGGGTTTTGGGAGTTCTTGATGTGAGCTAGATGCTAGGCTTTTGCTGGATGTGTGGTTTGCAAGTATTTTCTCCCATCCTGGAGCTTGTTTTTCATAGATCACCAGCCTGAATTGCGGCGAGGTCCAATTTAATCCTCTTTGAAGGGGACTGTGCTTTTGATATAGAGCCTGTGGGAGTTTTTTGGGGTTTCCTTTTTGTTTTTTGGGCCACACCCTGGGCACGCGGAAGTTCCCGGGCCAGGGATCAAACTTGCTCCACAGCAGCGACGGGAGCCACAGCAGCGACGGGAGCCACAGCAGCGACAGCACCTTAACCTGTGCACTGCCAGCGGGCTCCCAAAGCTGGTGTTTTTCACCGCTGAGCTCGGGGACCCTGGGGGACAAAAACCATGATCCGAGGAGGGAAGATGAGGCTTGTTTGTGAGGTTTTAAGGCAGAGTTAGGATCGGTGGGAAGGCTCTTAAAGGAAGCAAATCTCAGCACACTATCAGAATGAACTGAGGCCAAGCATAGAGGGTGGAATATGTTAGGAGTAAGTTGTGTGTCATCGGAGAGCAGGTGAAGTCTGCTGGTGTCCACGGGCAAGCGAAGGAATGCAAGCGTCAGGCGGGGCTGAGGCCACTCCCTCGCTTATGTCCCCTTTTAACACTAAGAATCTAGGCAAGTGCAATTCAGATTACTGCCCCCCGATCTGACATGTCTGGCAAATATAACCCCCAGACACCATCCAGGCTGCGACGCTTAAGAAGGCTTTGTTGGCCGTGTGGACTGCCTCCAGTTTGGGGCAGATTAAGCCAGACCCAACAGGAGGTGGCCAGCGAGGCCACGAGGCCTGCAGCAGACCTGTCTCAGGGTAGAATGCACCAGGCCAGAGGCTTAAAGGGCCCAGTGTCAGGAGCCGGGACGTCTCCCTTGTCCCCTGTCCCTCGGCCTGGGGGCCAAGGGCATGCCCCACCCCCAGCCTGGCCCCCTCTTCTAAACTCCGACCGCCAAGGAGCATCTCTTTCGCTACCGCACTTAGGAGACTTAATTACCGCAGGCTAAGTCCTTTGAGGCTGGGATGAAAGGGATGGGAGCTGAGCAAGCTTCATTAGGCGTGTCGAACACTGGGCACAATTAGCTCCAGGAGAGATCGGCCCTGCCTTTATCTGTCTCCAGTTCTCTGGGACTCAGAGCAGCTCATTATGGAAATAAAAATTGCCTGACCACCCACCTACTGGAAAGACGCCCCTAATATCCATTAAGTCTGCCTTTAATTATTAGAAATGGCAGCAGCTTCAGGCAGTTGGGGTTTTCCCACCACCGTGGGTCTTTTCCTCGGCCTCTTGGAGCCTTGAGTACGTGGAGATGGAAGTGAAACGCTGCCAGAGCCGCCCCTGTCACCCTTGCGTTCCGCCCGGACGTCCTTTGCTAACAAGCTTTGTCGTTAGAGAAAAACCTGAGGCTGTGGCAGGAAACACGGAAAGCGGAGGGCTCCCGGCTGTGGCCGTTAGCACGTCACAGCCTCTGAGTCTCAGCTCCCTCCTCTCTGGGAACACGGGGCCCTGGGCGGCTCTCAGAAGGGACAGCAGTTGCCACCTTCATGCACCTGCGAGTTAGCACTGAACCCTGGGATCCAGGGAGTGTTAAAACCAAGAGTCTCACCGTGTCCAGAAGCCTTAAATTAGTGCCTGCTTCTCTGGGGCTGGGCTCCCCCCACCCCAGCTGTCCCCTGTCACCCCTTGTGGAGTGGAGGCCTAATGCAGGAGCCCCAGGTAATTGCACGTTCAGCCTTGGACAGGCCAAGGGGTATGCGATCCACCAGCCCACTCGCTCACCCCAGCCCCGATTATCTCCTAAAGTGGTCCCGGGACAGACCCGCAGAAAGTCGCAAGTCCGGGCGGGGCCCTCGAGCACTTCTTCCAAAGAGCTGACCCTCCAGGAATCTAGGTTTCAGGCCTGACCGTCGAATGGGTTTCCCAGGGAAGAAGGGACGCGGGGCCTCTCGGTAGGGGCCGCACTGCAGAAGAGACCATTTCTCAAGGCGCTGTTCTTGGGAAAACGGAGTCCGAGCTCACCCTGAGGCCCCCGTGGGGTCGGCTTCGGACGAAGCCACGTGGCATCGAAGCACCTCATGGGGTTGAGCCGCCCCGCGGGAATATGGCATCAGGTGCAGGACAGAGGGCGTGGGGGGGCCATGCACACTGCATCCCGACAGAAGCATGCGGGCACACCTGAGCATGCTTCTGTCCCTGTCCCCTGGTTAACTCCTGCTCAGCACCCCCACCCCAGCCCCTCGGGACCCCCCAAGCTGGTGTCCGTCTCTGCCCTCCAAGTGTCCACGTCAGCTGCTCTTCTGTGGTCACTGTGCTGTATCACATGTAGACACGTCTGCCCCTCCGGCTGCGTCTGGTTAAGCCACTGGTCCCCCAGTCTCTCCCCATCTCTCTCTCCCGGTCTCTCCCAGTCTCTCCCAGCCTCGTTAGATGGGACACGGGGAGTGAGATGGGTGAACCCGGGGAAAGTGAAGGTGAAGACAGGTGTCTGGCCTGACGAGCAGCCTCCAGGACCCACGGACTGGCGCCGACTTCAGACTGGGGGGCTGTGGGCGGGCAGTGTGTCAGACTCACTTTCTGAGACCCCCAAG
Source organism: Catagonus wagneri (assembly GCA_004024745.2). Lineage (NCBI taxonomy): Eukaryota > Metazoa > Chordata > Mammalia > Artiodactyla > Tayassuidae > Catagonus > Catagonus wagneri. The sequence continues at coordinate 3,247,180 of PVHT020000037.1, forward strand.
GAGCAGAGCTGAGGCTTCTGGAAGGAAGCTAAAGGGAGGCAGTTCTGGGGCCACGTCAGGAAGCATAGCCTCGCAGCCAGAGCTGTCCCTGGAGGTAGTGAAGTCCCCAGCCTTGGCAGCGATGTGACCACGTGGTGGGGATGGGACTGAGGGGGTTCAAACAGCTGATGGGACATGAACCAGCTGACTTCTTTTTTTTATTTTTGTCTTTTTACCTTTTCTAGGGCCGCCCCCGTGGCATACGGAGGTTCCCAGGCTAGGGGTCTAATCGGAGCTGTAGTCGCCGGCCTTTGCCACAGACACAGCAAAGCGGGATCCGAGCCACATCTGCAACCCACACCACAGCTCATAGCAACGCCGGATCCTTAACCCACTGAGCAGGGCCAGGGATCGAACCCGCAACCCCATGGTTCCTAGTCGGATTCGTTAACCACTGAGCCACGACGGGAACTCCTGAACCAGCTGACTTTTGATGGTGCCTCAATCTTAATAAAGGCCATGCTTTCTGACTCTAAGAAGCCACCGTTTGTAAAGGGGAATTATTGGCTGGGAAACAGCTTTGAGAGGGGAGGCTGCAGATGGAAAAAACCTGGACACCATAGCCCTCATCATACCCTGCTGCTGGCTGTGCCCCCCTGTCCTGTGCGTGCTCAGCCCTCGGAGGGGTCGGCCGCCCTGGAGGGAACTCTCCCAGCTGGGACCCCACATGGCTTCTGTGGGCACGGCACCATCTGTCACCTGCCTGCCAGCCGCTGATTAGGGATGTCCCCACAGCCAGGCTGGGCACAGGGCCACACTCCTCCATGTTCCCAAGAAAGCCCTGGCCCTCGTCCACAGCACTGGCTTTCTGAGCAGGGACACTTGGAGAGGAAGCTGTAAAAGCCCAGGTCAGGCGCTAGCTCGGTTCCTCAGAAGAGATAATAATACTGCTGAAAACAGAAAGTGAAAGAACAAATAGAACATTTAAGCAAATTGGAATAAGCAGGGACCTGTATGAGAAGCAGGTTACGTTCTGATTCAAAGCTTGAGCCTGAGGGTCACAAAGACCCAGGTTTGAATCCCAGTTCTGCCCCTTCCTTGCTGTGGCCCTCCGGGCCAGGCACTTGACCTCGCTAAATCCCAGTTTCTTTCATTTGTTAAATAAGCATGGTTCAGGGCCATGGTGAGGTTTAAATGAGATGACACATGGAAAGGCCTTGCCTTCAGCTGTAGTTTGTTATAATCACTGTCTTTTATTTTATTTTATTTTATTTTATTTTACTTTATCTTATTTTATTTTATTATCTTTTAGGGTCCCACCTGCAGCACTTGGACATTCCCAGGCTAGGGGTTGAATCGGAACTACAGCTGCCAGCCTACACCACAGCTCACAGCAGTGCTGGATCCTTAACCCACTGAGTGAGGCCGGGGATCAAACCCAGGTCCTCATGGATACTAGTCGGGTTCATTACCACTGAGCCACAATGGGAACTCCCCATCTTACTATTTTAAGAGTCAAGGGATTGCCTAAGGTGACGGGTCAGAGAAATATGCTCTGGCGTCTACCGCGGGGAGCAGGGAGCAACCTGCTTCCAGTCCTGGCATTTTGTATGAACTTACTCATCCCTTTGCTACCCTGAGCCTCAGTTTCCAAATCTGTAAAATGGGGATAACAGTGCCTACTTCTTTGGTTTGTTCATAGCCCAGCACAGACCCTGGCACAGACTAGGTGCATCTCTCCCCAGCATTCACCTTCATACCACACTGGAGTTTAAAACAAAGGACTTGCAAGAGCAAACTTCGAAGGCCTAAGAAAACTAAAAATTTGTGATTATTTTATATATACATACACACAGAGAGACTGCCCAGGACTTATATTTTGCAGAACACATTTTAGCTCTGAAATATCTATGGGCCCTTTTTTGACACACAAAGAACTAAAAATGTCCCCATGTGCTTATGTTAGGGAAAACTTCTAAAACCTGAGTCTAGTAGGAATTCAGTCAATTTCCTGGCTCGTCTCTGGCCATTTCTGAGGTTGCGAGAAAACCCAGGGCGGTAAGAGCCCCGTTTCCCTGAGGCTTTGGCGGGGGCAGAGGGGCCTCGGCGGGGCTGTTTGTCTGACAGCACCTGCCTGTAAGTGCTCCAGGCCCCTGGCCCTTGTAGAGCCTGCCAGAGCCCAAGTCGGCTTCTTGAGTTTCTCCCAAACACGAAAAGCTTTGTTTCCTTCCTCCTTCTCCTCTTCTCTCCCTGAATCTTCCAGGTCAGTTCCTGGCCCCGGAAAACTAGCTACAGGACACGTTCCCCTGCGATCACCAGACTCAGGCTTTCTGCCACCTGCACTGTGACATTTTATTCCTCACTTACATTATAATCATTCCTGGAAATGCCTTTTTTTTTTTTTTTTCTGCCAGGCCACTCAGTCCTGACCCTCAAGCCTGATTTTAACCCCTTTCCCCTTCTGAAGCCTGGACGCCATCTGCTCCTAGCCTCCCTCACCCCTCCCACTTTCATCCAGGCTGTCTGTGACCTGGGACGGTCTTTTTCGAACTGTAGGTTGGCAACCCATCCTTAATTCTATTTTAGTCGAATAGAATAAGATAGACAATATCAGATTCCACCCTTGAGGAAAAGTTGGGCATGGTTTTTGAAATCTCTGTTTTAGTTTGAAAGTTATAGGAGTTCCCGTCATGGCTAGGAACCATGAGGTTGCGGATTCGATCCCTGGCCTCGCTCAGTGGGTTAAGGATCTGGCGTTGCCATGAGCGGTGGTGTAGGTTGCAGATGCGGCTCGGATCCCACGTTGCTGTGGCCATGGCATAGGCCAGCAGCATCAGCTCTGATTAGACCCCTAGCCTGGGAACCTCCGTATGCCACAGGTGTGGCCCTAAAAAGACAAAAAAAAAAAAAAGGGAAAAAGGAAAAGAAAGGTATAGATTTATGTGTGGGCTGGATTGCGAAATAAATGTATCTTTAGTGTAGAGAAAATGAGAAAGTCACAGATATAGACTTCTTTTCTCTATTTACCGTGAAACTGTCTGGCTGGGCTCACTCTTACTTGACATTCTTTGGTCATGGCTTAGATGTCACTTTCTCTGGGCAGTGGCACCTGAATCCCCTCTCCACCTTTGGCTCAGCTGACCTAGGTTAGGGGCCACTCAGGTGCCTTCCCCGCCTCTCCCTGTCTGATTTGCCCGTATTCTGGATGCTCCAAGGAGTAGGAGCCCATTGTCTGTCCGCTGAAGCCTCATGCAAGGCTGGGAACAGCAGGGTGAAACCCAGTGTTGGGGAGCGGGGAGCAGCAGGGGCAAAGGAGCCTCATGTGTTACCTCTGTGCATCTTCCACAGCACCCTGGAGACAAGAGGTCCTTAGCAGAGCTCCCTGTGGTGCAACAGAATCGGCAGCATCTTGGGAACCCTGGGTTCGATCCCAGGCTCAGCACAGTGGGTTTAGGATCCGGCATTGCCATAGCTGCAGCTTAGGTCCAGCTGCAGGATCTTGATCCCTGACCTGGGAACTCCCTATGCCACTGGGCAGCCAGCAAAAAAGGAGGGAAGTGGTCCTCGGCCATCACTGACCAGATGAATCACTCTGGTAAGAGGTGTGCAATGCCTTTCCTCGGGTCTAAACATTTACTTCGGATTCACATCGAGACCCTGACATTGGAAGCCATGCGATTTAGAGCAAATCACTTAATCTCTTTGAGCTTGTTATCTCCTTTGTCAAATAATAGTAAATAAGAGAAAACACAGAATAAGAGGATAATAGCTAACCCGTGTAGTTGGTGTAGGGATTAGAAACAGGTACAAAGTACCTGGCTGAAGCAGGTGTTTCATTAGCAGCCGTTTTATCATCACTGCCATGTCACCAGCCTTCTCCACATTCACTCTCCTAGTCAGACCTTTCAGACCCATTTGAATCCAGCTCCATGTAACAGAAAAAATAAGTGAATTTTGGGTCCCAGTGCTGTCACTTACTGGCTGTAGGAGCCCAATCCGCCAGTTGGCTCTCCAAGGCAGCTCTCTAAAGCCAGGGGTGATGAGGGCTCCCGTGGGTCCATGTTGAAAGCACCAGGGACCGCACTCGATGCAGACACGTCTTCCCTTTTCTTTCCCGGAGCCCGCTGTCCTCCCCTGTGGACAGAACAGCGATGACCCCCAGGTCAGCCTAAGGAGAAATGATACAACCGCAGTTCACACTTTATCCATCGTCACTGATGGCCTGCAGCCGATGCCCCCAGAGACAGCGACCTGCCCCTGCAGGGGCTCCTGTCCTGTTCGTCTCCTGGCCCTAGGCCCAGGCTGAGACTGCTGTGGAAATGAAAACGCCTCTGCATAGACCCCTTTGTGGTGCTCGGGTCTTACCTGGAGCAGAGTGTCTGCAGGTGTAGAGATGTGCGTCTGAGAGTGGAGTCGGGGTGCCAGGTGCTCTGCAGGCCGTGGGAGAAAGCCGAGGGAGCGTCAGGCAGGGTCAGGCTAGTGGACTTTCGGGGCAGCAGGGAGCCTGCAAGTCAGCAGGCTAAGGAGGGACTGACTCATGTCAGCGTGGATGTGTCCGGGTGCTTCCGTCCCCCGGCCCATGGCTGGGGGTCGCAGGGTCCAAGCTGGCACCCTTCCCCAGTGGGGCTCCTGCCCCCTCCTGGGAATTAGCATTGCTGTGCTGCAGATCCTTGCTCCAAGAACAGCTTTTTTTTTTTTCCACTGTCACTCTCATTCCAGCCTCTTCTTTTTCTCTCGATTAAATGCCAATTTGAGTATGAACCATGACCAACCTCCCATCTGTTCAAAGAAAGTAAATATTTACTGAATTACTATATTAAGACTTAAAATGGGAAAAGTGAAAAGGAAAGGAGAGGAAGGCAAATGTTCTCCCTGCCTCTGCTTTTGTAATAGCAAAGCCATGAGTCTGGGGACTGGGTTCTCAATAATTTGTGATTACGGAGCCTTGGCTTTGAAGCTAGTGTCTTTGGTCAGCAGGCACACACTGACCAGAAACATAGTTATCCTCCATATAACAGCTTAAAATGTGTCTCAAGCTTATGAACATATGTTTCTGAGGTAGAACTGACACCGAAAGTATGCCTTTTAGAACCATGAGGTTGTGGGTTCAATCCCTGGCCTCGCTCAGTGGGTTAAGGATCTAGTGTTGCTGTGAGCTGTGGTGCAGGGCACAGACGTGGCTCGGATCTGGCGTGGCTGCGGCTGTGACTGTGGTGTAGGCCGGTGGCTACAGCTCCGATTAGACACCTAGCCTGGGAACCTCCATAGGCCATGGATGTGGCCCTGAAACCAAAAAAAAAAAAAAAAAAAGAAGAAGAAGAAGAAGAAAGATGCCTCTTAAAAATAAAATGTAGGTGAGTTTCTCTTTTGACACAGAGGGTTAAAGATCTGGTATTGTCTCTCTGGAGGTGTGGGTTCGATCCCTGGCCATGCACAGTGGATTAAGGATCTGGTGTCACCACATCTGTGGCATAGGTTGCAGCTGTGGCTTGGCTTCGATCCTTAGCCCATAAACTTCCATATCCAGCTGATGCGGCCAAAAAAAAAAAAAATGTGGATTTTTCTAATGAGAATAATGGCTAACATACAGTGAGTATCCATTATGTATCGGGGATCTTATGTACCAGGGACCTGTATCATCTTCATTCTCAGGTTAACCTAAGACCTGGTAGTATTTTACAGGTGAGTAAAGTGAAGCACAGAGAGGCTAAATAAATTGCCCACAGCTGCTAAGGTGGGGTGGAACGCATATTTCAAACTCACGCTGCCTTTGAAATGTAAAAACACATCCAAGCAATGCCTTTAATTCAGGCTTGGATGTTCCTAAAACACAGGGTCTAAATTTAACCGCTCATATCTTAACATTACTTTAGATCATTGAGAGGGGATAAAGGAGCTGCCAGGCAGCTATATTCATTTCTTCACCCAGCTGACATTCCATGAGCTCTGGGGATGCCAGGCCTGCCCCCGAGGTCCTGCAGTCAAGGGAGACGCAGCCGTGAAAAGAGACCATCTGGCTGGCTGGGTGTCGTTTATTGGAACGGCGTGTGCCAAGGTGTGCAGGCCACAGGACTGCTGTCCAGCAAAGGGGCTCAGTGACAGGGAAGGGAGGTGGGCCAGATGGAAAAGAGCCTTCCATTTTGACCGAAAAACTGCAGTTTATCCTGAAAACTCCTCAGGGCTGCTCTAGAGGGACAAAGACAGGGCAGTGGCGTGATCCGGGCTGAGGAAGTTCATCTGGCAAAGTCTAGAAGACAATACCAACTAGAGGTTATGGCCGTGTGCTGAGTTCAGTGACCTGGGGTCAAAACTGCAGCACCGTCACTCAAGAGACATGTAACCTTGGGCAGGATACTTGACCTCACAGTTTCTCACTTTTTTTTTTTTTTTTCCCATTTTCAGGGCTGCACCTGCAGCATATAGACGTTCCCAGGCTAGGGGTCAAATTGGAACTGTGGATGGCGGATGTCAGCCTCTGCCACAGCCACACCAGATCCAAGCCGCATCTGCAGCCTACACCACAGCTCACGGCAATGCCAGATCCTGAGCAAGGCCAAGAATCAAACCCGAGTACTCACGGATACTAGTCAGGCTTGTAACCCACTGAGACACAAGAGAAACTCCCTGGACTATTACTGTTAATACCATTATTATTAGGAATTATTAGTGACCAGTTTGTATTAAAATTAACTGAGCACTTATTATTATTATTATCACTTCATTATCATCACTTAAGGGAGGGGTTGCAGGTGAAGGGCCAGAGGGCACAGAGACAAGGTGCCCATCAATCCTCGCCCACATTAGTGGATTAGAGCAGTGCTTTGGATGAAAAGCCAACATTGGGTCATGCTAGCAACCTAAAGAGTTTAAAAAAAAAATGCAAGAGAATGAAATAGAAAAGACCAGATGCATTGCTCATCACGCAGTAACTTTTGCTGCCCTTTCATACATATAAACACATTGGCATGCGTAAATGTGTGTTTCAGGTCACCATGAAAGATGTTTTTCAAATTATGGATTTCAGACAAAAAGATCTGACAGACTGTGAAATAAAAGTTAACGTCACTTGTCTTCCTGCAGTCCCGCCCCTCTGATTCTCAGAGGACCAGTGTTTGTCAGCCAGTGCCAGGAAGCCTAGCATCAAAAGGGCAGAGCTCAGGGCCTGGGATTGGGACCCCAGTAAGAGGGTTCAGTTTCTGTGTATGTCACATCCCTCATCCCAGCACTAATTTCCAGGGCTATTTTGAGAATTGGGCCCCCCCCCAATGTCACTTATCCATTTTTCTGGCTCTAATTACAGCCCTAAGGTGCTGTAGTCTGCCTAGTAATGCTGGCCTTGCCACTAGCTCACCATATGGCTTTAGGCAGGAGATGGTAAGGCTCTGGTTAGTGTCCCCTGTAAAAAACACGGGTAACTATAGCTGTCCTTCATACTCCATGGTTATTTTGCGGTACCGATCTAGTCACAAATATTTGCACCCTTGAAGATCACGGAGAACTGTGTAGAGGGAAGGCTGGAGCAGACACTCGGGATCCGTGATAAATCCCAAAGGCATTAAGTGGTAACCTCAGACGCTTCCTTGCTGAAGAAGTGATGCAGTTTTCTGGGTTAGGACATACGGCCCCTTTTAAGTGGGTCTAGAGAGCTCTTTAACAAGACAGACAGCCTTATTTCGACCTTCCCTGGGGGGGGGATGGGAGGTTTGGGAGGGAAGAAAGCATCCTCAGGCCACGAGGATACTGAGCTCCCCAGTGTCTATGATCAAAGGCAAAACTTGGAAACGGCTAGCCCTCCCAACCCAACTGACCCATCGGTGTCTCATCAGACTTTGTGCAGGATATTCTGCTGTCCTCCTTTGCTGACCCCCTGGATCTTACAGGGAGCTATGTCTGCTACCCAAAGCGAAAGGAAGACATTTGGAAAGAGAAAGAGGGTGCCATGACAGCTTTTAAAAAAGGTGTCAGTTTAGGGCAAAAGGGTCAAGATAGGGAAAAGAGGAGAAAGGGAGATTAGGGGCTTCCCACCAGCCAGACCCCCCTGGCAAAGCCCAGGCATACACAGCAGATGTGGCGGCTTCCCCAGGTGCTGATGAGATGGATGCGTCTGGAAGTGATGAATTTCTGTCATAGGCCTGGTGGTCAGGCCAGCCTACAGGGAAGGAGGCTTTTGTGTGGGGGAGGTGAGGAGCCCCCGGGGGGCATTATAGAATAGGAAAAACTCAGGCTTCAAGCCAAATACACCTGGGTTCAGATCCTAGCCTGAAGGCAGTTTGGAACCTAAGTTACCTTGAAGGTGCTTTGGAATTGCAGTTTTTCTCATGTGTCAGGTGGGGATCGGTTGGCTGGCTAAATAAACCAGTGCAAATACGTATTAGAGGCACCCGGCTTCACTTTGGATGCAGTAGATGAGGCGGAGGGAGACAGGCAAGGCCCGTGCTCTCACGGTACTTACATGTCCGTGCAAGAAAACCAGACAATGAGCAGGTTAATTACTTAATTATCTTGTGGTGATAACTGTGGATTGGTGGTTTATACCTTGGCTCATTTCCTCCCCCAAAAAAGGTCAACAGTACTAACGTCTCGGAACCCGTGACAATTTAATGAGATATGCAAAGTGCTTTATACCAGCGCCTGAATACAGTCATTCATTTCACAAATTCTTAAGGAGCCCCTGTTCTGTGTGAGGCCAGGTCTTCGCTGGGGGCCTGGTGGGAACAAACACATGATTCCCATCTACTGGGATCAGGAAAACCTGTGCCTGCGCTGGCTTTTGTGGTCGGTTTCCCTTGATTCCCATTACTGGAGAAGCTGGGGACATCTTTGCGGTAAATGGTGGGGTAGCAGGAAGAGAAAGGACCCGTAGTTACAGGCTTTGGGTGCGAGTCCCCCGTGCTACCTCCCAGATGGAGCTGCGCCCTAAACCTGCAGAGCCCAAGGCCCCTCCGCCACGGCGCTGCAGGGTGTATGCGGCCCCAGACCCTGAGATTGCCTTTACCCCCGGGGGCCGGAACTGATGCCCTTTCTCTGGTTTCTGGGGCTCCAGACCACTCAGCCCTGAGTGCGGCGAGGACTCTGTTCGTGGATGTGGAGGAGCGCGGGCCGGAGGCCATGGACATGAAGGAGAGGAAGCCGTACCGCTCGCTGACCCGGCGCCGCGATGCCGAGCGCCGCTACACCAGCTCGTCTGCCGACAGCGAGGAGGGCAAGGCCCCGCAGAAGTCCTACAGCTCCAGCGAGACTCTCAAGGCCTACGACCAGGACGCCCGCCTGGCCTACGGAGGCAGCGGCCGCGTCAAGGACATGGTGCCACAGGAGGCCGAGGAGTTCTGCCGCGCAGGTGAGGGCGGGCCGGGGGCGGGGCTTGGGCCCGGCGGGTGGGGCGGGGCGTGCGCGTAAGTCAGCAGGGCTGGGCGTGCGTGCACGTGAGCAGACTGGCCTGAGGCATGGAGGACGCCAGCTTTCCGCAGTTTTGGCTCCTAGATCTGGTCAGAGCGTGCCCTTTGGTTCGTAGTCGGTTAATTTCATACTCACCCACCTTGTGGGTATAATGAGGCGCTTAGGAGCTGGGCTTCGTGCCACACCGCCTGGGCTCGAGTTCTGAGCCACCGCAGGCTCTCCTCTGAGCCTCATCTGTTGAATGGCAATGAGGACTGCACTGAATTGCCCCTGAGGACTAACGAGGTGACACTTTGAAGGGGTAAGTGTGATGACACCAAATGCTGAATAAGTCTTATGTGTTTTATTATTCATACTTATATTTATTCATTCAACAAACACACCTTGGCGGCTTCTTTGGGTCAAACACTGTCCTGATCTTGAGAGAAAGACCCTGGTGAGATAATTAGGTCTAAAAACTGAGTAATGTGGGGATAGGCTGGTGCCTGACTCCCTGTCCTTCACTTCTTGCACGCAGTAGTCAACAGAGCCTAGCCATCCTGCTCTGGAATACCTTTAAAATCCATCCCTCTTCTCCATCCCCTCTGCCATTGTCCCAGTTCAGAAGGCTGTCATCTCTCCGGGAGGGTTGACCTCAAGTCCTCTTCACCCCGTGCTGTCACTTTGGGGCACGCTCTGCACTGCAGCCAGCGTGAACCTCGGAATGATTCCCCACTGCCGTGAACGTGAGCTCCTTAACCGGACCTGCGACGGCTCTCCCAAACCGTTTCATCTTCCTGTTTTATGCCCCGCCTCTCCACGCACCACCACCCACGCTCCAGCCCCGCTGAACCGCTCACTATTCCACACCTGCTGTGATCTATGTTCCCTGCCCCACTACCTCAGTGATTCCCGTTTTTCTGCGTCTAGGGCTTTGAGCCCTCTTCAGTGCCAGGTGGGCCAGTACAAGTCCCTGTGTCTACCCTGCCCATTCCCCTTCCACTGCCCAGGCTGGCCAGGTACTGTGTAATTTACAGACATTTTGTCTTGGTTATTTAATCCCGGCAAGGATCCCAGTGATTCCTTTGGCCAAGATCACAGAGGCGAGAGGAGCTGCCCCTGCTCCGCCCACCAGACACACACACCTGAAGCCAACCTGGCCTCTCCCCTGGCCTGGATCCATACAAAAGCTGACTTGTTAAGAAGGCTGCAGCTCGTGTTTTAAAAACGAGAAGTCTGCCGCTCTTTCCCCGTTTGTGGTTGATAGCTCACACTCTGGCATCGGCCGGATCTGGATTTCAGTTCTGCCTCTGCCATTTTTATTCCCTTCAGTGTCCTCACCTGGGCAGCGGGATAACGATGGCGCTTCCTCATGGCTGGGGTGTGGGGGGTTGATGAGGACTGTAAACCGAGCACTTAACACTTGCACAGAGCAGGTGCTTCAGAAATGCTGCCTGCTACTAACTGCTGTGTCCGGGTCTCAGTGACAGAAAGGGACAAATGGGGCCAGAGCTTTCCTCCAGCGCTTTGCCTGTGCTCGATAGACCCTGGTGATGCCTGCTTGGCCTGGATGTCACCCTAGCACATGAGGCTCCAGAAAAAGCCCTTCTTACCTTCATAGATAACAAACAAGAAGCATTCTCCGCTCATAGACAGGCACGCGATTGCACTTTACCAAGTGCTCTCCCGCCCGTTACCTCCTGGAGGCTCAAAACTCCAGTGAGGATAGCAGGTAGTGGCTTATCACCCCCATTTTAAAAACTGTCACACTGAGGCCCGGGTGATGCCACCCACCTAAGCTCGCACAGCTAGATGTTGAGCAAGGTGGGTCATCACCTCAAGCCCTGGGCCCCCCAGGAAAGAAGCCAAATGGACGTAAAGCAAAGAGGTCATGAGAACGTCTCACGTTTGATGAAATAAATCTGAAGTCACACGGCAGAGGGGCCGGGCTGGTTCGGCAGGACCCCTGAGCCCAGAGTGAGGGCCCTCACTTTGCATCGCTGCCGTCCTGGGGTGGCTCAGCTGACTCGCATTAAGTCCGGCTGCTTAGAAGCGTATGCAGGGCAAGCCGTATGGGAATCAGTGCAGCCCGGGCTGTTTGTTGCAAATGAACTTGATTTTTCACTTAATGGAACAGTCATTCTTCAGGACATGGGACTGGCCTCCCTTAAGAGGTCCATCCCAGAGGAACAGGGAGAGGGGCTGGGGGTGGGCAGGGGTGGGTGGGGAAAGGTCAGAGGGAGGCAAGCCAGGCGGCCAGGGAGTGTGGTGTGGGCAGAGAGGGTGGGAAGCTGACTGAGGGGACTTAGGCTCCTAGGTGGAGTCTCCTTCTACTTAGAAGGAGAGCAAAAGAGGAGGGTGGACTGGAAGGTGGCACATAGGGTGACGTTCACAACATTTAACATCCGGCCAGGGAGAATGTCCGCTTGGCCACTGAGCAGAGCCAGAGGCCTGTGACGGGCAGCCGCTGACATTCGCCAATAACCACTTGGTTCCTGGGAGGGTGCCGTTGAGGAGGAGGGGTGGGCGGCACACGGGCTGGGGCGCTGGGTGTGACCAGGCCGAGCATCAGTGATTTTCCAGCCAGTACGGGTGGACCTTCTTTGTGACTTGAACCTCAAATCAAGGCTGTACCAGCCTGAACCACCTACCGCCAGCCTCAACACCTGTCACTTCAGCACGGTCCCAATTAGTCTCTCCTCCTGTCGCCCCTGTCCTCTTATCTGACCCCCAGGGCACTACCGGAGCGTGTCTGTCTGATTACGTAACTGACTCACTGAGCACCTGCTCTGTGCCGGGCCGGACATGGAGCTGACTAGGACCCTGGTGCAGGAGGGGCACAGGGGTTACTGCTAAGAGTGATGCCCACAGTAAGGAGGGGGCCGTCTCTGCTGCCCACCCCTCCACGGCCTCACCTGCAGTTCCTTCTCCCTTCCTTGGCAGGCTTGTCCTTTGCAGTCCCAGCTCTGGTTGCAGGATCCTTCAAAGCCAGGGCATCTCCCTCTTCACACCGACTCTCCTCCACAGTAACCCCGCCCCAGGAGCCCACCCTCTGCCTCCGTGCTCCCCCAGCACTGTCTGTGGCTGCCCCACTGTGGGCTTTCGCCCTTAATCATGGTTTGGGTTGCGTCTCCCCCTCTGGACTATGAGCTCTGAGAAGTCGGGCACCACGCCCTGTTGTTGTTGTTGTCGTCGGTCAAGGCCCAGAGCCAGCTTGTGTTGGGTCAAAGCTGCCTGATTCTAAGTCCATTTCCCACATCAGTGGTTCGACTTGCTTCCTCTTCCCCCCGAACACGCGTGGGAATGTGAGAAATACAGAGAAGCTCTCCCCAAACAAGCCCTGATGAACATCCGGAAATATCACGGGGGCTGTGTTTCCCATGGAAACGCCCCATCACCCGCAATTCCCGGCCTCAGTCCCGGGCGCAGCCCAGCCTTGGCTGTGTGCTTGGCTCCCTGGGGGACTCCAGAGCCCGCTGGTGCCTGTCACAGCCCCCCTGGCAGGAAGAAGCCGAAGGCAGAGCCCACTTCTTGTTCAAAGCCCACTTTTTCCCCGCCAGTCTCTGTCTGCTTCACTTTCCTGCTCCAGACTCTCCTGAGCTGGCCAGTGAGGGGTGTCTGGTCCCAGGGAGCCACACTGCTCAGGAGCGCCCCCTGCCGGCAGTCCCCGCCACCACCCTGGGCTAGAAGAGGAGCACTGAAGCCCTCTGTCCAATTCAGCCCCTACTGGGTACCAGCTGGAGTGCTAGGCTCAGGGATTTAGGCATGAGCCGGACGTAGTCCCTGTTCCTTTGGGGCCATCTCCAGGGAGAAGCCAGGCCCTTCAGGAGTTGTGCTCTGCAGGGTGACAGGACTGAGGACTCTCAGAGGGAGCTCTGAGGAAGAAGCAGTGACTTCTGCACAGGGTGTAAGATTAGAGGAACCTTCTCAGAGGAGGTGCCATGTGCACTGAGACTCCCATAAAGATGTGGAGGGTTTGGACTGGTGGAGAGGGCGCAGGGGGAAGGCCTGGGCATCGAACACTGCAGCAAACTGAGAGGACAGCACTGAGTCCCCCACCCCTCCAGCCCCCTAATCAGTCTGCCCTGCCTTTCTTCCCAGGCACCAACTTCACCCTGCGTGAGCTGGGGCTGGAGGAGGTGCCGCCCCCTCACGGAACCCTGTACCGGACAGACCTCGGCCTCCCACACTGCGGCTACTCCATGGGGGCCGGCTCTGAGGCTGACCTGGAGGCCGACACCGTGCTGTCCCCCGAGCACCCCGTGCGGCTGTGGGGCCGCAGCACACGGTCGGGGCGCAGCTCCTGCCTGTCCAGCCGGGCCAACTCCAACCTCACGCTCACCGACACGGAGCACGAGAACACGGAGACCGGTGAGTGGCCCGCTCGGCCTGTGCTGGGCGCCGGGGTTGCAGAGCCAGGCTTTCAGTTACGGCATCGATCTTGCGCTCCACCACTCGGGGCTCTGGCGCGGTCGGCAGGGCGTTGCTTTGCTCTCGGTGGTCAAAAGGCAGAGCCACTTGCAGGGTCGCATGAAATACCCGCCCATGGGTGATAGGCGGGTCGCTGCTCTTTCCTTCAAGACTAGGGGAGTCCCTCGGGGCAGGACAGATTGCAGGCAAGGTGCCTGTGGCAGGGGGAGCGGAGGGGCCGGGGGACAGCAGTAAGCCTCCCCCCCCGCAGCCTGTCCTCTGCGACATCAGCCATGCCTCGTCCTGCAGGATCCTGCTGGCGCAGCCTCCAGGTGCCCCAGCACCTCGGGCAGTCGCCATGGAATCTTCTGCCCATCGGAGGATGGCTTTTACACCAAAACCGTCCTGCTGCAGCGACTTCAACCTGTGTGTGTGCTCAGGTTTCCCACGAGTTTGTCTGCAGATTGGGGGAAGTGTGCTGGCTCTCATCTCTGTGGCCCCACGCCACCCCTGCCACCAAGGCCAAAAGGTGCTGTGGGAAAAAAAGATGACAAACTCGTTCACATGCCTCCTTTCTATGGGGAAGAAAAGGGTGGCGGCTTCCAGAATGTTCCTCCTTACTCTTGGACCTTGTCGGCAGATCCCCGAGGGGCTCTGAGTTAGATGCAGCCCCTGCAGCAGGCCGCTGAGGGACTCTCCCTTTCTGTGGTGCTTTGTGTCCTGAGGCCCCTGGGCAGCTTGGCGGTGGGCGAACAGGGAGCAGGTGGGTCCTGCGGGGTCTGGCAGCAAAGACTTAGGGAAGGTGCAGGAGACCAGGATGGCCCCTCTGCGCTGCCCGGGGGAGGGCTTTGTTTCCCAGAAGTCCAGTGGGGGAGTCTGTTGGCACTGCCACGCCCGAGGCAGGAAGGGAGTGTGTGTGGGGAGGGCGACTGAATGGGAACTGGAAGAACCAAGCCAGGAGCCAGTGCCCCCTACTGGTTTCCAGCTCTAAATGCATGATCCTGGGATTCTTGCCCAGGATTTGGGAGGAGTTGGGGAGTTGGGGGAGATGGAGACATCAGGTCAAAGGTGAAGGCTTAGTTGAGTTAAAAAAGGAAAGGAGGGAGTTTCCATCATGGCTTAGGTAACGAACCCAACTAGTATCCTTGAGGATGCTGGTAGGATCCCCGACCCTGCTCCAGTGTGTTAAGGATCCTGTGTTGCTATGAGCTGTGGTATAGGTTACAGACGCCGCTCAGATCTTGTGTTACTGTGGCAATGACCTAGGCCGGCAGCTGTAGCTCCGATTTGACCCCTATCCTGGGAACTTTCGTATCCCATAGCTGTGTCCCTAAAAAGAAAAATAGAAAAGGAGGCTCCAATGGGTTGTGAGTGACACAGTCCCAGATCTGGGATCAGGCAAGAGACCGGGTAAGGTCCAGGCTGGATGGAGAAATCTAGCTCCTAAAAGAATCCTGTGCAACAGAATTGTATCAGTTCCATCACTGCTACTAGAGAACTTGGAGAACTTGGTCCCTTTTTCTGAGGGACGCTGTGCACCTGTTTGAGGTTGGGGCAGCAGCAGATCCCAGTATCGTCTTGACAGTGTCCCCTCCCCTGACACCCCACCAACCCCGGGAGGGGGTCAGCGACCTAAGCACCTGAAGGAGTGTCCCTCTCTGCAGTGGGGAGCCATCCGCACTCCCTCACCCACCTCCCACCGGGGCCCAAGCCCAGCCGGCAGCCCTTCCTCTCCCTTCGCAGCCATGCATTGAACTGGCGTGCGAGGCCTGTACAGAGAAGGCTGCCTGACTAGGAGGCGGGAAGCCTTAGTTCCATCACTGACCTGGGGTGAAGCGTACGTTAGCTCTTTTCTCTGGACCTCAGTATCCTGACCTATAAGATAAGTAGTTTAAATGAAAGCAGCATTCCCTGTATTCTGAGAATGGTGATAGTTCTCAGATTGAAGGGGGCCGGAGGCTAGTGCTCGGTGGCCACATAATGTAGGAAACACTGGGTTCATAGAATTTAACCAGTTTCCTTCCTGCAGGACTTCTCAGAGCCTTTAATATGTTAAAATGCATGGTCATGGATAAATTGGCAAGGCAGGTTATATGCAGCCTTCCCCAAGTTGATTTAAGGATGAAGAACCCTTTCTTCTCAGAGCATCTGACGGGAGCAGGTTCCAGCGAAAACTTTGGGGGAACTACCTGCAAGCCATTCTGTTTCTAAGATTCTGTGATTCTAAGCCTTTACATTAAGATGAAGATGCATAGAGTTCCTTTCATGGCACAGTGGGTTAAGACCCTGACTGCAGTGGCTCAGGTTGCTGTGGAGGTACGGGTTCGATCCCCAGCCAGCTGCAGTGGGTTAAAGGATCCAGAGTTGCTGCAGTTCTCATCTGTCTCTGATTCAGTCTCTGGCCTGGGAACTTCTGTACGTTGAGGGTGTGGCCATAAGGAAAAAAAAAAAGATGAAGGTGGAGAAGAGGAAAATGATAATAACAGCAACAATAGTTAATAGCTGCTGCTGATTATAAGACCCCCAAACCAGTGCTAAGTGCTCAACTGTCAGAATAAAGACTGACAGCCCAGAGAGGTTAAGCAACACAGGTCACACAGCTAGAAAGATGAGATTTTTTTTTTTTTTTTTTCTTTTTAGGCCCATACCCATGGCCATGGAAGTTCCCAGGCTAGGGGTCCAATCAGAGCTAAAGCTGCTGGCCTGCACCACAGCTCATGGCAATACTGGATCTCTGACCCTCTGAGCAAGGCCAGGGATCAAACCCCCATCCTCATAGATACTAGTTGGATTCATTTCCAATGCGCCACAGCGAGAACTCCAGCAAGATGAGCTTTGAACTCGGGCCTTTCGACTCTGAAATCTTGACTCTTTTAGCCCTAGTCATAGTGAATTTTTTTTCTGCAGCAAAGTACTTGCACTGTTTGTTCCTTTGAAGGGCTTCTTGCCATAGTGACAAACGATCATTTTTCCATAAAGTCATGACAGAGTGAGGTGCATACCACCCGCATTATTGTATATTCCCTGAGAGCTGAATTACGGCTCAATTAAGCCCCTCCTGGGTGATAATGACATAGTCAACGAGCCTGAAGAGCTTCAGCCTTTGATAACGGGGACAGGGAGATGGCTGCCCGCTCCTCTGCTCTGATCGCCCACCTCCGCACTGGCCTCGCCGTGCCAGGTGGAGAAGGGAGGCAGAGGAGATGGGCAGGCGGACATGACAGAGAGCTGCTCCTGGCCGCCTCTTCCCTGCCAGGCTTGGACTTCCAGACCCAGACAGCGCTCCCACACCTGCCCGCTTGCTCCAGGTTGGAAAAATACATCAATGGCTTTGTTATACTGAAGTCTAAATAGTGGCAGTGACTTGTCCTGGCAGTGAATGAGCCACAGGAAGGGCTCCCCTTTACCCAGCGAGGGGGTCGGCCGCATTCTTGTCAACCTCAGCTCACAGCTGAGGACTGGGGCTCGGAGGTGACGGGTGTGCAGCGGCCATCGGTTGAGCTGAGCTGGAGCCGGAGCCAGGCTCTACACGGGAGTCTCGTTTCTCCTCCTCTTCTCTCGCCCTCCCACTATCGCGTCTCACTCCGCTGCCTGCCTCTCTTTCTCTCGCAGTCATCGCCTGGCCCTAGCTCTGTCCTTTGTCTGTGATTAGAACTCGGGTCTTAGCACCAGAACGGGGCTCACCTGCACTGCACGTGTTAGCCAAGGCATCGAGGTGCGGCCACTTTCCAGGAGTAGAGGGAGGCCACGCTGAGGGCCTGCTGCGTGTCACTGTGCAGCACATGGGCCATGGCCTTAATCCTCAATGACAGCAGCACGGCGTCCCCATTTCCCAGATGGGAAAACTGAGGCTCCCGAAAGGTCAGCCGACTGGCCAGAGATTGAACAGCTGGTCAGTCAGCAAGTTGGCAAAGCTTAGATTTGAACTTGGGTCTCTCTAATGCTCTCATCTGAGCCCTCTGCCCACCTCCGTTGGAATCAGCAATTGAGGACTCCAAAGCATGACCCTGACCAACTTCCAGCCACGAGAACATCGCCTCTGCCTCCACGCCCAGCCCTGCATCAGTCAATAGTAATTGTCAACAGCATTGATAGCGGTGGAGGCTTTAGCTGAGGTCCTGGTGAAGCATGTGCAGCCGCCGTCAGTAATAACCTTTACGGGGTCCATTAAGCCAACTTCTGACCCTGAAGGTTAATGTCAGCAGCTTTTATGTCACTGCTTAATATCCAAAATAAATACAGAATTGACTGGGTAACGTAAACACAAATCTTCCCCCTCAGGGCCGTCAGGCGGGGCCAGGGCTCAGGCCTGTCCTGCTGTGGCGGGGAGGGGGCACAGCAAGGGGCAGCTGGCCTCATGCCAGGCGCACGATTGGTATCTGATAAATGTCTTCTAGAGAGTAGAATTTGCCGCTTAAATTCTCTTTCCGAACATGGGGTCAGGTGGACACTGTGTCTCTTCCTTAGATTCGTTCCGTGACGTGTGCTGTACCCATGCCCGGCTCCTTCAGTCGACCGGTCATTGCTGTGGAATCTAGACACGTGGCAGGGGGGTGGAGCTGTGGCGGCTTTGTGGCACCGTCTATGGTGGAAGTGTTGCAGACGGGCTGGCGGGGTCAAGGGAAGTGGTTTCAGAGTCCAGCGAGGAGCCTGGGTCTGAGATCCTACGTGTTCCCGCTCTGCGAACTTGAGCAAGTCGCCTCGTTTCGAAGCCAGTGTGCCAGGGGTGACTGGAGGCCGGGGAAGGGGAGACGGGGGCTGAGTGTTGTGTAGGTACCTCGTTTCAGTTTGGGATGAGGGCTAACCGCGACGGGTACACGGCCGTGGGAATGTACTTAACGCCACCAAACCGTACACTTAGAAATGGTTAGAAAGGTGATTCGTGTTTTACCGCAATAATGAGAAAGTACCCAAACAGCACAGCATCTTTCTCCCTTGATGCATCGCCGTGAGCCTGTGTATACTGCGACGTTTGCGGAGCAGCTAGTCTGTGTTGGCCCTTACTTCATGCTAGCTATTAATATTAATTGTCGAAAGAACCGTGGGATGACAGTAAAAGGAGCCATTCGTTGTGCCCCGAGGGCACAGAGGCTCATTTCTTCATGCCCCTCACGTGATGTACCTGGACCCCCGGTAGGGTCGCCCTGAGTCCCCGGGCGGGAGGGAGCTGAGAGAGGCATTCCCAGAGGAGGCAATTGCAGCGGCTTGAGAGGCCTGCTGGGCCTAGGGGATCGTGAGGATTTACTCCCAGAGGCAAATCAAGAAATTCACTTAGAAAAGAAACAGGGAAAAGGGATCACAGTTACCCCCCCAAATTATCAAGCAGCCTGGGTGTCAAAAGGGAAATTACTGGTTAACCTAATTAGGCAGCCAAATTGCTTATTGAGAGTCAGTAGATTAGGTGAGCATCTTCAAGCTCAGTGAGAAGGAAGCTCATTACCGATTTAACTCCATTTATCCTCTACCCTCCCTGGCCCCATGCTCATGAGACTTAGTTTTAAAAATCTGTAAGAATAGCTGCCATTAATCCCCTAAGAAGCCAGGGTCCTGCAGCTACCCAGCCATTGTACACGAGGCTCCCTTTTCTAGGTCGGGAAGCTGGGCTCCTTCAGCTGGGGTGGGATCACACCCCTCGTATTTGACTACCCTTCCGCCCCATGAGCAGGCACACACTCCCTCCCAGAATGCTTAGGTGCCCAATGTTTTTAATGAGTCAGAGTCTCTTTGGGGACCAAGTTCTCCACATACCGAGGTCCCTACTTCCCCAAAATGGATTGAGAAGGGCCTGGGAGCATCATCAGACCATCTGAGAGTCTGGGAGCCTGGAGGGCCCTTGGAGACAATGAGCCTGTTGATTTGTAACTTTTCCCATTTCCTAGTCGAGAAAACTGAGATTCAGAGAGGTTAAGTGACTTGCTGAAGATTGCACAGCTAGTCAGTGGCAGAGACAGGGTTTGAATCCAGATCTACCTCGACCACCCCTCTCTCCGGTTTGTTCTGTTTGCTGAATGCCAGCAAAATATACACAAGCTGGGAAGTGATTCTAGCTGTGTCCAGAACATAAACTTCTTTGTCAGCGTTAGAAGCTACTAGAAAAGAAGTTGAATCCAGAACCTGTTAGAGCTGATCAGGACCTAGAGATCCTTCCAGGCCACTCCAGTTGTGACCTGCTGGAGAAAAGACGTTTAAAGGAGAGACAGTAGAGGTTTCAGGGAAGAAGTCCAGCCAGCAGGAATCAGAGAAGGTTTTCGGGAGAAGTTCTGGTCTCTGGCTTTGACGGACGGGAGGGACTTTGCCAGGTGAGGAGGGGGAGGCATGGAGGGCGGCTGATGTCAGTGTGTGCCAGGAGGCTGGCCCTCTGGTGCGGGAGTGTAATGCGGGGACTGAGTATGCAGGAGGGAAGGTTGGAAAGTGAGGCACCTCCTCTGTCACCTAACAACTGTTTGCTGAACACCTACCCTAACTACTGTTTGCTGAGCAAATACTGTTTTAGGGACTGAGCTTCCACCCTCATCAAAACAGACAAAACTGCCCGCTCATCAGTGGGGAGACTGATAAACCAGTGTACACCTGCAACTGTATAGGCTGTTGGAAGATGATTGGGTTGCAGGAGAGGGGCTAGGGAATTGCTAGGGTGGGAGAGGGGCTGCAGTTCTAAATACAGAGGCTGGAGGAGGCTGCGCTGAGAAGACGGCCTGTGAGTAGGCGAGGGAGCTGGTGGTGAGCATGTCTGGCGGAAATGCCGGCCTGGCAGCGGGAAAGGAAGGTGGCAGGCGCTTGAGGCAGGAGAGTGTCTGGCTTGTTGGAGAACAGCAGGAGGCCAGTGTGGCAGGACTGGGGAGGAGGTCAGAGAGGGGACGTGGAGTAGCGGGTGCGTGCCGGCCGTTGTGTGGGGTGCCACGAGAGACTCTGAGCTGAGGAGTGAAGGGGCCTAATACTTGGACAGGATGGTTTTGGAGGCAGCATTGAGCTCTAGCAGTCGAGGCTGGAGAAGGAGGTAACCACGGTAACCCCAGAGCGAGGATGGGACTCGGGCCAGGCGGCGGCACAGAGGCCTGAGGATGGGATCTGTACCTGGGCAGGCGAACAAGCTGCCCTTCCCTGCCCCACCCCAGGGCCTCATTAGCGGTGACAGAGACCTTAATTCTCCCAGGTTCTGTGACCAGAATGGGGTCCCATACACTCTAAGGGGCGAGAGCTCACATCTGACCCTTCTCCTGGCCTCGCGGCTCCTTCAGTCTGGCTGCAGTGTCCTTTAGCAGTGGCCCGTCCCATGCCACTCCTCCCTCCCTCTCTCTCTCGTAGCCCGTGGCCTTGGTTGTGAGCCTCACACCATACTCCCTCATGCTGCTGCAAGACATCTGGGCGTCTGACTTGCTACCAGACTCCCACTTCCAGCCTTGCCAAGCCGCCCGCAGGAGACTTTTGGTGCCGTCTTTTTTGTTTATCATCTTGGCTTTTCCGGGTCCATAGTTCCAGCCCTTCCTCGTGCTCAGCTTCCTCAGACTGCCTTGGAGGCATCTGACATGGGGGTCTCCTCTCCATAGCGCCACCTCTGCCAGAGTTGCCTGTGATCTGGGAGCTGTTATCTGACAGCCACTTAATATCGTCCTTGTGAGTTCCTGGGAAGAACCATTTAAACCCATCCCAGATCCACTCCGCACTGGTGTGCTCTACAGCTCACCCTGGTGGTCAGTACGTGCTATTACAAGCACACCCTGCTGGAAGTGTTTCTAAAGCTGGAAGGCGGAAAAAAAGGAGACCCAGAGTTGCAAAGCTACACTAAATTAAGATAGACTGCATTCTAGAAACTAGGTTAGGAGCTGCTAGACTGCATTCTAGAAATTAGGTTAGGTGGGTGCAAGAGAGGGCCAGCAGGCCCGCATTTTGCTTTTAATTTGAGCCAACGTGACTTTCGGTTCCACTGAAGCCATGATGTGCACAAGGACCAACTTCCTACTGAAAGACACGTGCAAGGCATTGTTTCCCACCGCAAGCTCAGCTTCGTCCAGGGAGCATGGCTCTTGGCCTGTTTGAGCTTCATATAACCCGAGATACATCAGGGAAGAGAAGGAGCAACCCATGGTGGGGAAGGAGTTTCCTGCCGGCAGGAACCCAGTTCCAGCGTTGGGCTATGTGGAATCTGGGGTGAATCTGATTGCAGTTGCAGGCTCTGTCACCAGACCCAGCGTGACCTTAAGCAAGTTCCTGCTCCTCTCTGGATGTTAGTTTCCCCATCAGCCCAGTGGGGCCGTTGGACTCTCAGGTAGCAAGGTAACTGGGAAGGAAAAGGGACCCTGAAGTCACACTCGGACTCCCTGCTCAGCCACTCAGAAATCGGGTGATTGTGTGCACATGACGGAATCGCACTGAGCTTTAGTTTCTTCATCTGCAACATGGGAACGAAAGCATACCCGCTTCCTGAGGTTGTACTGTGCCTGAGTGGCTGGGTGCGGGACCCAGCGCGAACGTGTGTGGACATCTCACTCAGGGAGCAGGTCCAGCGGGATTTGGCTTCCCCCAGCCCATGGATTTTTGCCACCAGTTTAATTTCACACTAATCAACACAGGTTTATTGGCCCCAATATAGAAATGACTCTTCTTTCCTTTGACTTCGGGCCAGAGAGAAGCATGCAGAGCCAGGTATGGGGAAGGGCTCCTGGGGGTTCGTATGGCTTTGGTACATGAAGCATAGTGGGGACAGGGTGACAGCGATTGCTCATGGAATCCCTCAAACCAGGCTCAGGGCAAAGCTCACAAAATCTGTCTTCAGGGAAGAGGTGTCCGAGAAAACCAGACCCTCCCCCAAACTCTTTCCAGTGTGTTCTTTTCATCAGCTTCCTCTGATGATGGGGAGCATCCGTTGGGAAGAAAAGGCACGTTACTAGCCTCAGGTCTGACTCCTGGCTGCATGAACTATTTAAGGAAACAGAAAGAAGTTTATTCTGGCTGAGCTTAAAGGAATTAAGAGTCGAGGCCAGAGAGGAAAGCTGGGCTGCCACCCCGTGGAGGATGGCTCTGAACTGCTGGCTCAAGAGATCAGCCTGTCCTCTGAAGGCAAGAAACCCCCAAAAAGATTTAAGCAGGGAGAGGTCGAAGGTGGCCAGTACCTTCCCTGATTCCGATGAGGATATCAGGCCATTGCATGGTTGGTTTTTCCCATTTTATGGATGATGAAACTGGGACCCCCATGCTATAGGCAGAACTGTGTCCCTCGCTAAAGTCTTTTTTTTTGGTCTTTTTCGGGCCACACCTGTGGCATATGGAAGTTCCCAAGCTAGGGGTCAAATCGGAGCTATAACTACCAGCCACAGCCACTTCCACAGCAGTGCAGGATCCGAGCCACATCTGCAGCCTACACCACAACTCCTGGCAACGTCAGATCCTTAACCCACTGAGTGAGGCCAGGGATTGAACCTGCATCCTCTTGGATCCTAGTCGGGTTTGTAACCGCTGACCCGCAATGGGGACTTCCATCCATCCGTCCCTAAGTTCTTATGTTGAAGTTCTAACGTCGTGCTGTTTGGAAATGGGGTCTTTGGGAGATAATGAGCTTTGGGTGAGCTCGTAAGGGTGGGGCCCTACTGATGAGATTAGTGCCTTAGGGAGAGGAAGCGAGAGTTCGAGAGTTCGCTCTCTCCACACACACACACACACAGAGGAGGAACCACATGAGCAGCACAGCAAGAAGGTGGCCGTCCGCAAGCTGGGAAGAGCCCTCTCCGGAACGCGGCCGTGCCAGCGCCCTCCACAACTGTGAGAAAGTATACTTCTGCTGTTTAAGCCCGTGCTGTGGATTCCCCAAGCTAAGACAGGCCCCGAAAGCGTAAGTAACCTGCCAGCCCGGAGGTCACAAAGCTGGGACGTAACAGGGCGAGTGGAATCCTGGCTTGTGCCCCTGGCCGCATTGCCTCATGGAGACAGGAGTGCAAACATTTCACTGGATGACAGCCAATGCACTTTGGATTAAAAATGTGCCGATGTGTTAGACTATGCTCTCCAGAAGAACAGCAACACTCACTTAAAGGCCCAAACTGTGGCTCCAGATTGCCTGGGTTTGAATCCCAGCTCTTCTTTTTATTAATAACTGTGTCACCTTGTGTTACACAAGGCAAGTTTCTTAATCTCTCCATGCCTCAGTGCCCTTACCTGTAAAATGGGGATGATTCTACTGTCTCCCTCATTGTGTGGTTATGAATTAAGTGAGTTCAGAGAGTTCAAGCACTTATAATGGTGTCTGGCGCGGAGGTAGCGCTCTATAAGCAAATCGTGTTATTGTTATCGACTGTACAGCATTTTGTGATTTTCAGTGTTTTCATCTTCTGTTTAACACTGGCAACAGCCTTTGAGGTGGATCAAAGTCTCATCATTGTTGTAAAGTCCTCTGAGGTCACACAGCTGGAAAGCGGCAGACTTGGGATTCAACCCCAGGTCCCTCTGGCCCCGCACCCACGCACTGCCGTTCACAGCTACAGGCATACCGCAGAGGCATTGCCGACCTGGTTCCCAACCACCACAATAAGAAAATAAAGCAAGTCGCATGAATTCTTTGTTCCTCAGTGCTTATAAAAGTTATGTTTATACTACGTTGTAGTCTATTAAGTGTGAAATAGCATTATGTCTAATATATATTCTATAGTTATATTTTATACTATACACACATACCCCACCTTACTTTAAAAATATTTTATCGCTAGGAATTGCTAGCCATCAGCTGACAATGCAAGGCTGCCACACATCTTCAATAGGTGAAAAAAGCACTGGGAAGGGCAGTGAAATGAGGTATGCCTGTACATCTGGCACTGGTCCGCCTGGCTCTTGCTGCCAAAGATGCCTCCCCAGCTGCCACGGCCAAGTGTGACAAGACTGCAGCAGCCTGACTCTCCTCAGGCCGGTGTCTCCCAGTCTGCTCTGTGAGAAGGCTCTCACCCCGGGCTCTCTGTTCTGGAAGAAACTTACCTTCAGAGAAATAGCCGAACCCTCTCCCTTCCAAACACTGATGAGAACTTTTCTTTCCGCTACTGCTCAGCAGCCTGGCTCCTAAATGAGTTTGCTGCTCTTTGCTTTGTGGGACCTTAACTGCAAAACAAACTGCTCTCGCGAATGCACCTCCAAGGAGGAAATAATCATAAGGAAGTAAGCGGATTCCAAGTGTAGGGCAAACGAAGGCCAGTTGTTTGCCGTTCCGGCCGCTGGCAAGGACGGCAGCGAGAGGAGAGGGGAGCCATCGTGGGTGTGAAGTGGGCTGGGACGAGGCAGAGGAAGTTCTTCAAACAGGAACCAAGTTCCTAAGTCAGAAGTTAGCTTGGGACGAGCGAGGCTCCCCGGACGTCTCCCGACCCGTGGCCTCACCTGCTGGCCGAAGGAGAGAAGCTGCTTAAGCCCAAGGATTCACCCTGCTTTCTACCTGCATCCACAACTTTCCGTAATTTACTACCTCTGCACTAGAGTTAGTGCTAAAAGATGCATTTTAGTTGGAGAAAATATCATGTCGTTTTCTTTCTCTGGCTCGAAAGCACGCTCTTCTAGGGTCTCCTTGGGCACGTGTCTATAATTATTCGCACTCAGGGAGAGTGTCAGAGCTCAAAGCCCCGTGAAAACCTGACAGTCCATAAATTACCCTGTCTCCTCCTCAGTCTGGGGCCCCTGAGCCCGCACCCCAACTTAAACCCCTGACAGCGGACCTTCAGACTCAGAGCCTGTGTCGAGGGACGTTTGAGGCTTTTTGAGTCACTAGAAGGACTATGGGACTCAGCACGCAGTGGGACTCAAGGTTAAGGTGCGTCACGGCAGAAGGACACAGAGCAAACCAGCAAAGGGGAGAGACGCCCAGGGCGAAGTGCGGGGAAGCCGCGCCCGAACTCCTGAGCGGCCTGTCCTGGCAGGGCCACTCGGCGCGAGCCCGGTTCCTTCAGCAAATAGCTGTGATCCCAGAAGGGCTGTCTATCAGGGAAGCTCAAGAGAGACCTCGTGGCCACAGATTTTTATGGGGGGCAGATCATGTAGGCACCCTCTGCCTAGCACGGGTCAAAATGCCAGAGTCTCGAAGGAAAGCAGGTATTTAGCATAAGCCTCATTATTTGTCCCCACACTCTAAGCACCTTCTTATTTTAGAAGGTTTTATATCAGGTAAGGAATTCTTTAGCAGCCAAGGTCGCAGGTGCTGGCCAGGAGCCAGCCTTGCAAACAGGCCTCTCCGAGGGTCTTAGGCTGCTGGGTTGACTCGTTTCTGCACAAGCGTCTCGTCCTCCCCACCTGCTTACGCATGAGTGACCCCCAGCATACACTTCTCAGGAGAGCGGTGCTGTTTTTTCTGTTCTTGGTCATTCACTTGGTGACAGTGGTTATAAACTTGATCGGTAAGGAAGTGCTTGATAAAGCAAGCTCAGTGCTAACGCTGAAGGAGTGGACACCAGGAGAAAACCGAGGAATCCCAGGCCAGGAGGGGCAGGCTGCAGAGTGGGCAGTGCCAGCCTCATGCCCGGGGAGAAAGCAGACGGGGCCAAGGGGGGATCTGAGGCTACGGGAGTTGACTAACCCCTTCCTGCAGAAGGTCTAGCTTTTCAAAATGAATGTTTAATTTTAAAAATTACAAAAATAAAACCCACCAAGAATGGAGGGGGGAAAAAAAAAACAGAAGAGAAGGTAAAAGGATGGATCTTAGGGAAAAGAAAGGTGTTACATGATCTCACGACCAGGCAACACTCCTGGTCTGTAGCGGCGTTGATGGATTGCGGGGCTGGGGGAATGGGGAGGCTCAGGCCCGGTCTCTGGCCCCGGGGGCCCGTGCTGGGGAGAGGACAACACATAACTAGGGAGTGGCCTGCAGGGTGCTGCGTGAGTGACCCCGGGTGGCCAGCGGGCACAGAACCAGCCGGAGAAAGACGGCCCTTCTTAGGCAACTGAATAAACTGGTTCCTAAGACCTGCAGCTCTGAGCAGCCATCAGGGAGAGCTGGGCCAGGACCACAGGGACAGGAGCGTCTGCCGTGATGGGCTGTCCCGCCTGCCAGCCCTGGCATGCAGCTCTCGGGAGTCCCAGCGGCAACAGGCAGCTTGGAGGCTGTACCCTGCCCTACAGAAAGTAGCTAGGGGACAAAGCTTTCTACCTGTGGTCAGGTGTGAAAGAGTCCCAGGCCCCTCTCTGCTCGGCCAGGGCAGCATCCAAATCCCTTTAATGACAATCAGCCAAAGACAACCAGGGGGAGTTCCCATTATAGCTCAGCAGTAAGGGACCAGACTGGTATCCGTGAGGGTGCAGGTTCCATCCCTGGCCCTGTTCAGTGGGTTAAGGATCCAGCATTGCCATGAGCTCTGGTGTAGGTCGCGTATGAGGCTCAGATCCCGCGTGGCTGTGGCTGTGGCGTAGGCTGGCAGCTACAGCTCCGATTGGACCCCTAGCCTGGGAACCTCCACATGCTGGGTACGACCCTAAAAAGACAAAAATAATTAAAAAAAAAAGAAAAGTACTATTATATTAAGGACTGTTAAATAATTACTTGTCTGACAATAGGCATATTACTCAATAAAGCATAAAAGTAACTTATTGAATATTCATTATAGCTCAGGTACCAGATGAGCCTCTTTGAACATACAATCTTGTTTCATCATCTTACTGTCTCAGCAAGATTGGTGTTTGGGCTTTTAGCAGTTACGGAAATAGAGGCTCAGGAGGATAAAGTGACTTCTGGAAGGCCACCCATCCAGCAAGTGGCAGAGGCCAAGTTCACACATGGATCTGACTCCACGACCTGTGCCTCCTCACTGCCCCGGGGCCTCTTGGGCCTGGACAGGAGGGCTTGCCAGGCCGCAGCTGTGACTGGTGTCTGTCCAAAGAGCATGACAGCTCTGAGACAAATCCAGAGTGTGTTCACAGACGGGGAGCATGGGGGATCCACAAAAGTGTCCCGCACTGCAGGAGCCCAGGCCCCAGCAGCATGGTGGCTCCTGGTGGCCGCTGTCACAGCAGCAGCCCAGGCAGGAAGGGGGAGCCCGTCCACTGCTGGTTCCTGCACAGCTGGCTGATTCACATGACAGAGAGCCTCCCATTGCCGAGTAACCCCGTTTTCCACCACGACCGTGTCTTAATGAAGCGTAACACCCACGGCCCGGAAGCTGGGCAGAAGCTGTGAAGTCAGAGTGACGGCTGACCCACCATTCCCTTCGGCACTGTTTCATGGGGAGGGGAGCAGCTGGGGGGACTGGGAGACCTGTTGAGGTCGGTGCCTTGGCCGGAGGTAGTGTCCGTCCTTCTCTCGGTGATCCCTTTTGTATTTGCCTGGAAACCTCCCCCAGGTCTTTGTCGCTCTAGGCGCGACCACAGTTTATTTACCTGCTATAGTCGGGACCCGGCACGTGGCGCTCCATCGGTGTGTGTGGCTCGGAATAAGTCCTCGGAGCATCCTCCTGATGGACGGTCATGGCCGTGTTGCGGAGTTCCAGACTGAAGCCCAGCCAGGGGAAACAGGAGGACAGGACCAGCACTGGTCGGATGCTGTGTTCGTTTGCTAGTGCTGTGGAAACAAGGTGCCACCAACTGGGTGCCTTGAATCAACAGAAGTGTACTGCCGCACAGTTCGAGGGGCTGGAAGTTTAAAACCCAGGTACCGACAAGGCCGGGTTCCCTCTGAGCCCTGCGAGGAAACCCTGCCCTGTCTCGTCCTCGCTTCCAGTGGGCAGCGGGGCCTCATTAGTACTCCCAGCTCGTGCTTCCCACTCAGTCCCTGCCTTCATTGTCACAGGGCTTGTCCCTTAATGTCCCTGTCGTCCCATGGCTGACTTCTTATAAGGACACTGGTCATATTGCATTAGGAGCCCGTCCTGCTCCCGTCTGACCTCATCTTAACGAATGGCATCTTATAATGAGTATTTCCAAGGAAGATCACCTTCTGAGCTAGCAAGGGTCAGGACTTGTCTCAGTCTGCTCCGGCTGCTGTAAAAAAAATACCGTTGACTGGGTGTCTGCAACAACAGACATTTATTTCTCACAGTTCTGGAGGCTGGAAGTCCAAGATCAAGGTGTGAGCGGAGTCGATGTCTGGCGAGGGCCCACCCCCGCTGCTTGTCCCACGGCGGGAGGTGCGAGGGAGCTCTCCAGAGTCTCTTTTAGGAAGGAGGCTCCACCATGGGGACCCAGGCACCTCCCAGAGACCCCAGCTCCTCATACCATCACATCGGAGGGTTAGAATTTCAGCATGTGAATTTGGGGGTCAGGGGGGCACAAACATTCAGACTGCAACAGACCTCAGCTCCTCTTTCCAGAGAAAGCATTTCAGTCCCTAACAGATGTCCGTTAGGTCCCGGGAACCGTCTCAGCCTCCCGCCACCACCGCTCAGCAACCCAGCTTGCAGGTGAGTGTGTTGCCGCTCGGTGCCCTGGGAGCCGTAGACAGGAGAAACCATTTTAGTCTGAACGATGCAACAGCTGTGAGTCTCCCGCTGGAGCACAGGGCCCCCCGAGGCCTGGCTGCGGCGTCCCTTTCCGCTCCCCGGCGTGTGCCACGCATGGCCAGGCGAGCCGGGTCAGGGGACCAAAGCTTAGGCTTCTTCAGAGTGAGCAGGTCCCTTCACTGGAGGCGTGGAGGCCGCAGGTTCCTGCCTGAGACCGTGGGGGGACCCTGTGGCCTTCCTGATAATGATGGGGTGCGAGTGCGTCCACACGTGCACTCGCGGCTGTGTGCAGGCACCCGGCTGGGTGTGCTGCTTCCAGCATGTGTGGGTTGAGGCCTGCGTGTGAATGTGAGGGTGACGTGTAAAGCAGGGCTGCAGGTGACAGTGTAGGAGCACGCCTACAGGACAGTGTCTGCGTCGTTATGTTAGTGGAGGAATAAACGCGTGACGGTGTGGGGGCTCCACGGATAAGAGCGTGTGGATCTGACTCTACGTGATGGTCTGTTGATGCGTGTCTGTGCCCCAGTGAGGAAGCGGGCGGGGATTTCCACCAAATACCTGCTGTATTTAGACTCAGGCAGCGGGCAAAGGTGAAGTCTTTCTCCCATTAAGATGGGGAAGAAAGGCTTTGGGGACCTTTTTTGACTTTGGGGGGGGAAAAAAAGGTCAGCATCATCCAGTTAGTGGTTGTTGATTAGGAACAGGTCCCAGGAAAGCTGCTGCGCGGCAGCTCCAATAAATCACTCGTTAACCGACGGCGCTGCCTGCCTCCACGCCCGCTTCTCTGCAGCGGGAGCCCCATGGGCAGCCGGGCCAGGGCCTCCCTACTGTAGATTTATCAGGATGGGGGCGGGTGCAGCTCTCCCGGTCCGCCCCCTTCCAAGAGCATCCCCAGGATGCACTGGGCAGGAGGGCTGAGCCCCTGTTCATTGGCTTCTGGATTCAAGTCCAAGTTTCTGTGCATCAGGACCCTCAACCCACCCCTCCGGGCCTCCTTGGCTCCCTCTCTCAGTATTCTGCATCGATTCAGGTTCCAACTCGAAGTGTCTCCTCCCCACCGCCTCGCACACGCCTGACAGCGTGGTCGCTAGGCTTCTACCTACGTAGCTCGCAGAGGGGAGCAAGCACGCAGTGTGTACGCAGGAAATACATTCTTGCCTGAGCAGCTCCTGCCAACTTTCTCACCAAAACAGTATCCACCAGCAGTGGTTTAAAGTATCGAATGGAGAAAACCACCATAGACTTTCCTTAGGGGGTATGAAAAAGAGTAACTGCTTAATGGGTACAGGGGGTTTTGTTTGGGGGGGGGATGGAAATGTTTTAGAATACATAGTAAATGATGGCACAACATTGGGAATGTAGAAAATGCTACCGCATTGTACGCTTTAAAAATGTTTAAAGCATTAAGTTTTATGTTCTGTTTTTCTATAATTTAAAAATCTTAAAAAACTACAGCACTTTACTCCTTCAGCACACATGGATTGAAGGTACCTGTAGAATCAGGCCCCGGGAACACAGACGTGTTTGGGATTAGTGGCTGTGGACAGACACACCCCAGACTGGTACTTCCTGTTTTCACAGCCGTCTGTGTAACCCTCAAAACCCCGGGTGGTTGCCGTGCTGGCCTCTGCCCTGTAGTGAGGAGACTGAGAATCACGAAGGCGGGGGCCTCGGCCAAGGTCACGCAGCTCCTAGCGGTGGAGCAGGACATTTGCCCGAGTCTGTCTGCTGTGAGCCCCTGGCGATCCCAGTACCAAGGGCCTCCTCCCAGTTTCAGGCCCGGTGCTCACCAGCTTACTAAGAACCACACAGCCGGCGCCGTGTGCATGGCCAAGCAGACCCTGCCAAGTTCAGTTCTTCCCCCATCTCTGTGGGTTGAGGGCCCTACCGGCTCTCCTCCTCAGGCTCCCTGCCTTTCCGGCCCCCCTCTCCGCCCGGTCCATCCTCAGCACCTGCCAACCCGCTGATCTTGTTATTCTGATTAGCTAGAGGCTCCCTGCTGGATGTTTGTATCAGTGCCCTGACCTCCTTGCTTAGCAGTAATTTCAGGAACCTGCGACTTTGGAATGCCATTTTTTTTTGACGTCATGACCATTTTTATTTATTTTTATTTTATAATGATTTTTATTTTTTCCATCGTAGCTAGTTTCCAGTGTTCTGTCAGTTTTCTACTGCACAGCAAGGTGACCGGGTCACACATGCATGTAGATATTCTTTTTTCTCACATTATCATGCTCCACCATCAGGGACCACGCCCAGTTCCCAGGCTACGCAGCAGGATCTCGCCAGAGGCAGGAGTTTGCGTTCTTGATATTGGTGTCTCTATTTGAAAACAGGTAGATTCAGTCCACATCTCACAGCCTCTGCTTCGGTGCTTCACTAAAATGTGTTGAAAGATTTCAGGATAATTACTGAATATTTCCTCCACATGTAAAAAGATACTTGGTGAAGGAGGCTCTTCTGTAGCCTGGTTGGGGTGTGGCGGGGGTGGTGAGAGTCAGCCTTTGGCTCTGGTTGGGGCGCAGGGAGGGGCCTCGGGAGCCCCCATCTCGGGGGCTGAGTGCAGGTGTTACCCTGGAAGCAAGAAATTCAGAGAAGTGGGACTATGGCTCGGTGGAAAACTGGCAAAAATATGTCACCGGTATCCTTTCTCCAGGCTCCGGGCCATGAGCTAGGATCTGCATGTAGTTTGGGTTGGCGTCAGTACAGAGATCCTTCAGAGCGAAGAATCAAGAGGTTAAATCCTGCCTCTGGAACCAGACGGAGATCAAGAACCATCTACTAGGGTGGGGGAGCAGAGGGTATCAGGCAGTTATTACAGGCTGCTTTCTTATTTTTTTTATTAAAGTACAGTTGATTTACAGTGTTGTGCCAGCTTTGGCTCTACAGCAAAGTGACCCCGTCACACATGCATATACGTTCCCTTTCTAATATTATCTCCCATCATGGTTGTTGGCCCCTAGAGATTGGATGTAGTTGCTGTACAGCGGGACCTCACCGCTTATCCGTTCTAAATGTAATAAGAGTTCGCATCCGCTGACCCCAGACTCCCTGTCCACCCCACTCCCTCTCGGCTGCTTTCTATCGACTCCAGATCTCATCTTCTTTTTCTTAGGCTTCTTTGTCCGTTCATGCATTCTTGCAGTTCATTCATTCATCACATGCTTACGGGGGCCCTAATACTTCCAGGCCCTGTTTCAGTGACTGCAGCAAGAAACAGAATTTCTGTAATAGTCAACATAGGTTCATTTGCAGATGAGTAACAACCCTCATATCTCAGGGGCTTAATGGCATGTATTTCTCGTGTTAGGACGTACTCGAGACACGTCGGGGGTGCTGGGGGGAAGGTTTCTCTGCAGTGTCCCCAGGACCCAGGCTGATAGAGGCTCCATCATCTGGTAGCTGTGCTCTCTGGAGCAAATGGCCCTTTGGGGTCATCAGCCTCCCCACCCCCAGCTGCAAGGGAGCGGGGAGCCAAGTTGCTGCCCTGTGCCCAGAAACTGAAGAGAACCCCCAGACGAGCACCAGAAGCCCCTCCACGGCTTAGCTTAAGGAGGCCTGGGTATGAGCAGAGTTGAATACCCACCCGTCCTTACGATGTTTGCATCCAGCAGATGAGATGAGGAAAGAGACGCAGCGGCTCGGGGAAGTCATGGGTGTGTGGAGAGGGAGAAGGGAGGTGCGATGAGAGCTGCCAGGAGGGAGCCTTTCATTGGCATCTTCCGCGGTGGAGGTGGGCTGGGTGCTGGCAGAGCAGCTGGGACGTGCGCGCGTACCTGGGCGTGCGTGTGCGGTGTGACCACTGAGATGTAGCGGGGGGCGGGGTGCTTGTGTGCCAAGAGGTGAAGCGAGACAAGCAGGGCCTTGGGCAGCCTCTGTCGGTGTTTGAACCTCATTCTCTGGGGGAGGGAAAGCCCCCGAAGGGCTTTAACTAGGAAGGGGTTTGATCCACCCTCTGTGCATTTTTTGGAAAGATCACCCTGGGCTCCGTGTGACAGTGGAAAATAAGAGACAGACAGCAGTGCCCCAGATCAGATCAGTGGTCGGGACAGATTTGAGCGGTTCTTAGGCTGAAGAACTAATACAGCTCGGTGACTGACTAAACATGGGCCGTGGGAGAGGAAGCAGATACAGGCTTTGACGGGGGTGGCAGTGCGGCTGCGGAGTGGCGATGCCGGAGGGCGTTTGTGAAGCCAGATAATAAGCGGAGTGTTGGATACGGTTGAGTCCGAGGTGCCTGTGAGCCTCCGAATCCAGGTGTCCATGGAACACCTGGATGTCGGGGCCGGAAGGGCACGTGAGGGTCTGCCGACCCCTCAGAGTGTCCGAGAAATTACAGGTGTGGGGATGACCTCAGCGAGAAGAGCTCCATCTTCCAGGACCTCAGACTGCCCGTCCCTGGGTGCCTCTGGCACTGCCTTTTCAAATAGCGCTTCGACCTGGGTGCCTGCGATATGGGGTCCCTTCCGGCTGACCAGCTCCCCAAGCCCCGGTTCCTCAGGCTGAGAGAAGTCACCGCTCCCTGGGCTCCCGAGGCCCCCGCTGTGGTCTCTACCAAGTTGCTCTCACCGCCCAGACCCTGAGTCCCCAGAGGGCCAGCACTTGTTCGTCTGGCCTGGCACCCAGATGCTTAATCAGTGTTTCATGAACAAATGAATGATTCACCACAAACTGCTCAAAACTGTCGGGTCCCTTGTGAGAACATAAAGAGGACTTCCATTTTCCCGACGCCTTTAATAAATTATGACTCCTCAGATTAAAATAAACATTTGTTTTAACTTCTACCAACCACGTCTCTGGAGGATTTGACACCTTTTCATCTTCAAAGTGCTTTCAAAACAAGAGCCAGCTTCCTTCAAAGGCCACTCTTCGGAAGGTGTGGATTGGAAACAGCCACAGAAATGTATGAACTTTGAGGAGCAGAGATGCCTCAGGCCAGTTTTAAAGAGAACCTTTTCTAGGACAGAAAAGCAAATGCTTTGATTTTTTTTTTTTTTTTTTTTTGAGTACCCTCAATGTGGCAAAGGTTATGTAAAGGAATATCTGTTACTTTGTTCTCTCAGTGCTCCTGCGAGGTAAGTCCTCTCATTCTTATGGTCGACATAAGAAAACTGAGTTCAGAGAGGGACAGTGATCTGCCCGAAGACACACAGCTGGTAAGAGGGAGAACTGAGAACCAGTCTGAAATCCTAACTCCGAGACCACTGGCCTGTTGCATCACTGTTTTCAAGGTTGGTCTGCAGGTGACCTGTATTAGGCACACGCGGGGTGGGGTGTGAGTTCTGGGGCCCCAGGCCACATTCACTGGATAAAACTCTGGAGCAAGATGCTTGGGAATCTGGATTTTTTTAAACCTGATTTTTTTTTTTTAAATTAGCCGTTCTTAAAAACTGGAGTACAGTAAATTTATAGTATTGTATTCGTTCCAGATGTACAGCAAAGTGGGGAATCTGCATTTTAAATGAACTTCCCAGGGGCTTCTGATGCACCCTGAGATTTGATAACCTACGTTTTACACCCATAGCGGGTTTCTAAAACTTGGAGTTTTGTTTAAAGGGATGAGGGAAAAAACAGGGCCCTGCAGGCCGTGTGCCTTCCACAGGACTCGGCAGCCCGGGCCTTCAGTGCGCTCGCGGGGGCGTCTTCCTCCCGGCTGCCTTTCCAGGCTGTGCTGGCCAGGACCGAGAGTTGCATCTGTCCGCCTGCTTTGCATGGCAAGGCTTAGGTTGATGTTTTTTCTCCACTCCATATGGATTTTGCAATTAACTCACTAGAAAAGTAAATCAGAGGGCGCCTGGAATAATAAGAGCAGGGAATGCCAGGCTGCAGCCAGGGAGTCTGGGACTGGATCCAGTGCGTGACGAAGGTTGCTGGGCTGGTGCAGAAGGAGGCAGGAGGCCAGAGGTTGGCAGGTCCCTGAGGCAGCGGCGGTGGCGGGGGTTGGGGGGGGGCTGGACAAAGGCGATCGATGGGGAAGGAGGGGAGGAGACTACCGGTCGGAGCACACCTTGTGTATGTGCAGCATCGTGCTCAGGGTCTACTCTCTGTCTCACCCACGCTACACGTCTCTTTCTTTGGTCGGTATTATCACTGGTCCCGTTTTATAGGAAAAGACACTGAGACGTGTCTTTCCAGCTTCTCTAGGAAGCCATAATTCCCCCGCATTGGCATCTCTCCTTCCCCTGAGCAGCTAGAGTCCGGATTTCTTCTCACAAGCGGGCAATCTAAGGACAGCTGGGGGCGTTGAGAGCTGATCCCGAGGAACCTGGCGCCTCATCTGGGAAATGGGATGGTGGCTGTGCTGAGGTGTCAGGGCTGCTGTGAGTGCGGAATCTGACTTCTTAGGTGGGAGCACGTCAGACACTGCCAGAGCCCCAGTAAGAATTTGCGGTATTATTCCCTCCACGTTGCTCTCCTAAATAAGCTCCTGTCGCAGAATGACTGACACTTCTTTCGGAGGTCGGACACCACTGGGTTCTCAAGGAACAGGGGCGCTAGCTCAAGGAATCGGGTTTATAGAAGGGTTGTACGTGGACTAGTAAAGCAGCTGGCAAGGAAATCAAGAACAAGTGCCAAACCAGCCTGGCTTCGGCTGGACTGGAGCTCCCCGGAGGTTCTGGGTTCCAGGGTGGAGGTTTTAAGTCTTTACCTGATCCTCTGGTGCTCCAAAGGTCTTTCCAGGAGAAAGAAATTGCAGTTGCAGTTTCAGAAAGAATCTGATGGGCTGAGCCCGTCTGTACGCGCCAAGCTATAGGTCAGAAACAAGTGGGTGGAGTCAGGCAGGGCAGTCACGTGATGTACACCTTGTCTGCCTAGACTCAGAAGGCACCAGCACGCTGCCTGCTTCTGAAAGGGCCGTGGGCAGCCAAGCACAAGGTGGATCTCTTTGTCCCAAATGGCCCCATCTAGACTTTTCACTCCGGAAGAAGCAAGCTTTTGTCTTCAGGGCCCTTTTCCGTCCTTTCACACTGGGCCTGCACTCAGTCCTCAGAAAAGGCTTCCTGGGTGAGGAGGAAGAACAAAGCGGATAAAGATGCAAAGAGGTGGTGTTTGCTCTGCCCGGCTATGGACTTTTTATAGAAATGGCTTAACTGAAAGTGTGGGTGCCTGTGACCCCATCTGAGGGGGGTCCCACTCCTGCCCACGCGCCAGGTAAGTAGAGTTCTCTCCTGGGAAGAAACTCTGCTGGTGACCTTCGGCATTCCTTCTGTGTGATGTCCACATCCAAATGTGTTCAGTTGACAAGTCAAAAGATGTTTTCTCCTCTTGCTTCCAGAGTTTAAAAAGCAAGCTGGCTTCTTCTTGATTCTCACAGCTTCCTGAGCCTTAAAGATGTCGAAATCAGAGCCAGGCTGACCATTCTGTCTATGTACAGAAAATGTCGGGCTAGGGTTTGTCCTCTGTTCTGTAGCATTCCCTCTGCTGTCGTCACAGCTCCAAAACCCTTTGGGGGCTGGGCTGTAAGGCAAGTGGGTATGACTCAGCAAAGCCTAATAAGAACAGACAGACACCAGGAATCAGAAACACACTCTGGCTCTGGTTAGGATTATTGTTTCTTTGCCTAGCTAAAACACAGAGCAAGGGGGCCAGGACTTTTAAAGCAAGCACGAGCTAGACTCAAGGGTCACCCCTTTCCTCTAGAACTGTTCTGTCCAAGGGAACTTTCTGCGCTCATGGAAGCGTTCTGGAGCTGCAATGTCCTATACAGTAGCCTTTAGCTTCATGCGGTCATCCAGCCCTTGAAATGTAGCTAGTGCAGTGGAGGACGTGAATTTTGTATTTCATCTGATCGATCTAATTTTAAACCTAAATTTAAATAACCATATGTAGTTAGTGGCTGCCATATTGGACAGCACAGCTCTCAGATAAAGAGTTTTTTTCCAGCTCTTTAAGGGAAAAAAATAGTAACTTGTGCCCCTCTCTCCAAATCCTAGCACAGTGGCTGCCATGGGCTCAGTGATACTCAAACGAATGAATGGGGTAGGCACTGGTGGTGGTGACACGGAGAGAGCGTTTGTGCACAAGGTAAAAGCACAGGATTTAGAGTTGGTCAAGACCTGAATTCAAATTCTGGCTCTGATACTTACTTACCTCTGTGCCCGTGAAATGTTCCTAACATCTTTTAGCCTTTTTCATCTGTGAAATGGGTACAGGGCTTGCCTCTCGCAGAAAATTATGTTATGGAGAATAAATGGGAGCTCCTGCTGTGGCACAGCGGGGTCAGCGGCATCTTCAGAGTGCTGGGTCGTAGGTTCAATCCGAGGCCCGGCACAGCGGGTTAAGGATCCGGCATTGCTGCCGCTGCAGCTCAGATCTGATCCCTGGCCCAGGAGCTCCCTATGCCATAGGGTGGCCAAAAGTGGGAAAAAAAAATGAATAAACAGAATTGATATATACAGAGTAGTTAATGATGTGCCTGGCATAAAATAAGTAGTAGCTTGGAGCTCCCGTTGTGCCTCAGCAGTAACAAACCCGACTAGTACCCATGAGGATGTGGGTTCAATTCCTGGCCTCACTCATTGGGTTGAAGGTTCCAGTGTTGCGGTGAGTCATGGTGTAGGTCGGCAGCTCAGCTCTGATTTCACCCCTAGCCTGGGGACTTCCATAGGCCGCGTGTGTGGTCCTAAAAAGAAAAGACAAATTACAGTAATAAGTAGCTTCATAGAAAAGACAGAGAGAGGAAACAGCAGCCCTGGTGACTGCCAGACTGTGACATTCCCACCAGAAACAATGCTCTGAAGAAGACGTAGGCAGAGCCTCCCAGTGACCATGTTCAGGGCATAAACATGGCCAGTTTGTGACCACAGAAATGACAAAACACCCGCCTCTCCTGTCTGCCACCATGCCCCTCGGAGTGAGTGCTGCTTCTTTACCTGTCGCCAACTCTAGCCCGGCTGTAACCCCTCCCCCATGTGAACATGCCCGCTCATTGCAATGTCACCACTTCTTGAGAGTACACAGCCTGGAGCCAGCCCCTGCTTCCCTGGTTCCTCTGTGAAATCAGCCAGCACAAGCCCAGACCCGGCCAGAGGCCCCTCCCGAGTCCAGGTAAGCCTGGGGTGCCTCCAGCACACTGAAGACAGCTGTTCTGTGACTACAGAGGTCATCCCGATGGCCTTGGGGCAGTCAGTGACCTTGATCGGAAAGCTCAAATCTTCCTTTTCCGTGGTGATCCCTGACAAAAGCATAGTCGCCAGAAATCCTCATACCTTCTTCTGGCTTGTGTGTGAAGGGCTTCCTGCCGCCTAACCGCTAAGTTAAAACTCCTGTACAAGGGACTTCCGGTCGTGGCTCAGTGGAAACAAATCTGACTAGCATCCTTGAGGATGCAGGCTCGATCCCTGGCCTCGCTCGGTGGGTTAAGGATCCAGCGTTGCTGTGTGCTGTGGTGTAGGTCGCAGACACAGCTCGGACCTGGCGTGGCTGTGGCTGTGACGTAGGCCGGTGGCTAAAGCTCCGATTCGAACCCCTAGCCTGGGAACATCCATATACTGTGGGTGCGGCCCTAGGGGGAAAAAAATGACGAAAAGAAAAAGAAAACTCCTGTTCAAGGCAGGACTTGAACTCAAGACATCTGTAGTTAACGGCCAGAGCTCTTGACCAACTCTGCTTCCCTGGAATAGGGTTCTGTTTTCTTGCAGCGAGAAAAGCGGCAGAGGGCCAGGAGATGGAAGCGCCAGAAGGGTTTCCTTTTTCTCAGCCGAGGTGGAGCTCAGGGAGGGCTTGTGGCCTGTGTGTTTGGCTCCACCTCTTCTTGTCGGTTCACACAGCACGCAGGACAGACATCGCCTTAAACTCTCGTATCAGTGTTTAAATAAGAAGGGCCAGTGAGGAAGTCCCGGCCAGGAGTGTCCAGGAAAAGCATTGAAGAGAAGGTGACAGTTGCCCTGGTAGTTTTGTCGATGAAGGAGGTGAGGAAGAAGAGCAGCCTCTGTCGGAGATGGTGTCTGAATTCTAGAGCCCCAGAGGAGCAGTGTGCGGGGCTAGGGTGGTGCTTGATGACTTGGGACTTGAGATACAAAGAATCGGAAGCACCTGGGAGACGTCTAGGTAGAGGCCATTGCCCAGCACCTAGGGCTGAATATGGGATCTCGGAGACATTGATTTCAGTGTGGTCGTGCACTGTCGCAGCCCTGCATCCATCCGCTTCCTCGTTCAGGGGAAATGTACGCAGTCCCTTCCCTCTAGCCCTGTGCTAGAGGCTGGAACACATGGATTAACAGCACAGAGGTCTCA
Source organism: Catagonus wagneri (assembly GCA_004024745.2). Lineage (NCBI taxonomy): Eukaryota > Metazoa > Chordata > Mammalia > Artiodactyla > Tayassuidae > Catagonus > Catagonus wagneri. The sequence goes on from PVHT020000037.1 coordinate 3,286,569, forward strand.
GGTGATGGTGGCCCCCGGCTTTGCTGGCCTAGCTTTGGATCTTGCGGAGGCTCTGGTTGGAGCGGTCTGGACATATGTTCCTATTATGTTTTCCTTGGCGACGCCACATAGAAGGCAGGCATGTTAGCCTTGAGGCTAACTCTCAAACGTCGCTTCTCAGACACAGGCTGTCCTGCTTTGTTCCACCGTAGGAGTTGTTTTCTAGCACCATGGTTCCAAAGCGATTAGGAAAGCCCTCAGCTTTCCTGAGGATCCTCATGCAGGTCGAGTTCACGCAAGGTGTATTAGAAGTACGTATTTAGTTCCACTGTCCCTTGTCATTTCTTTGGTTATCCCAATGAATTTGAATGAAAACGGTGCCAGTAAGTGTCCACTGGCTTTCTTGGGCAGGTTTCAGTTGTTTGGGAAGAGTGATATTTATATACAAATCATGAATAATCTCTCACATCAGCAGAGAACATTCGAGATGCGGCGGTCAATTAGGAAAGTGTCTTTCCTAGAGGATTTGGACTAAGCTATTCTGTAGCAGCCACAGCTAAAAAAGTGAAGCAGAATGAAAGATTGTGTGCTTAATGGTGGACACTGTAAGCCACGTGTTTTTCAGATTCTTATTGGGCGGTTACTAACCAAGTAGAAATCCTAGCTCTTCAGTTCTAAGAATATAGTGGCCAGAGGGAAATTCTCATTAGACCTTCCTGTGAGAAGCCTGGTCATCCGATTAACTCCTGAGGCACTGCCCCGCTGCCACCCCAGTGTGTGTGTGTGTGTGTGTGTGTGTGTGTGTGTGTGTGTGTGTGTGTGGTGGGGTCACTATGAATCGCCAGCGGGCTGTGGTTTGAGAACCATGCTGGGTGGGATTGACCGTGTGGTTGAAGGCTCCCTTTATATGTGCAGCAGCTGATGTCAAAAGAGCCTCCTATAGGGGCCACCCCTGAGGCCGGGGTGACAGGTGACAGGAGAGCAGGGACAGGATGCTTTCACTGCCCGTCCCATCTCCGTTCCCCGGGCTGCATCCACCGCTTTGACTCAGTGGCTGAAAAAAGCTTGGCCACTTCAGCTAAACTGGCATGTCTCATCTCGCTGTGCCTCTTTGGGGTTCTCCCCTACACTGAGGCTGAAACGTCCTCACCTCTGCTACCTTTCATGTTTGGGGGTCAGGCGTTCATGCACCGCCTTTTAGGAGTTTGGCGCCCTGGTTCCTGTGTCCTCTGCGTGTTACTTCTCTGAAGAAAAGGTATGAACCCTGAGTAGCCTCTCTTGTGGGACCGAGATCCCCAGGAACCTCTGTATCCCAAGACTTGAGGAAGAGCCATCTCAGCCCACTAAGCACTGGGCTTAATCCTGGCCAACGAGGAAAGCTGGTGATGCAGAAAGTGTGGGTACCTGGGAGAAAATAGCCGGCTAAGAGTTTATACCAGTGTAGGAGAGGATGCAGGATCGGGGCTGCCGTGTACCCCGGAGCCTTGCTCCCCCAAGTGGACCTGCAGCCTGAGCTGGTTAGAAATAGAGACCCTTAGCCCCACCCCACACCTCCTGAACTGGAATCTGGTTTTTAATTAGATCCCCAGGTGGTTCGTTCATCCACATATTGAAGTTGAGAAGCATTGCCCTCGACTTTTAGGAAAGTTGATTTCAGAAACTTCAGAGAAAATGTTAGGTTGAGTTTGAAGGCCAGACACTTGAAAAGATGATTCAAGAGGGTTGAGAAATAAAAGAGTGAGTTTAAGGCAACCTTTTTATGTTTTTAAACATCAGCTGCTATCATATGGAAATAAATAGGAAAACGTTTGTATAAACACAACATTCAGTAGTGGTTTTCTCAGGAGACCAGTGGGATGGGGCAGGAAGGAGCGAAGGGAGGCTTGCATTTGTTTTCAGCTTGCTTCTGTGTTGCTTGCGTTCAAATACGTGAATACGTGTTAGTATTATTTTGGAGATAAAACATATGCAAATTAACTTGTACTTAAAAAGAAGACGGGACACGTGATTTTGGTAAATGTAAGTTTGACAGCACACGGAAGAATAACCCCAGGAAGCCTGGGCATTTCTCAGATGAGCTTCAATAGAAAGAAAACACACTCTCAGCCTCGTCCCCGATGGTGGAATTACAAGGTGATTTTTCGTTTGTTTGCTTTTCTTGTTTTCTTTTTTTGTTGTTGTTCTTGTCTGAATTTTTAGAATCTTCTGCATTGACTGTGTATCACTATAGAACAAGAAAAACTGACCAAAAATGTTTCCAAGAAGAATTACTAAAGCAGGCTAGACGTAAAGCTCACACAGACAGAGAATTGGCTATAACAAATGGGAAGCTCAGAATTTTTTTTTTTTTTTTTTTGGTATGTGAAAGATAAAAGCAAAAAAGAATGTTTCAGATGCTGTGGGTGTCAATTCTGAAGCCTCTGCTGTGTGCCAGCTCATCGTCTGCAGGATGAGCGCCTTTGCCATTGCCAAGCTGAAAATAAGATGAGGAGTTCTCTCATAATGCAGTGGGTTAAAGGATCAGGTGTTGTCACTGCAGTGGCTCAGGTCGCTGCTGTGGTGAGGGTTCAATCCCTGGCTGTGGGTGGGGCCAAAAAAAAGAAAATGATATGATTGGAGTTCCTGCTGTAGTACAATGGGATCAGTGGCTTCTCTGCCTCACCTGGAGGCAGGTTCGATCCCCAGCCTGGCTCAGTGGATTAAAGGATCCAGCTTTGCCACAGCTAAGGTATAGGTCACAACTACAGCTTGGATCTGATTCCTGGCCTGGGGACTCCATATGCCATGAGGCAGCCAAAAAAAAAAAAAAAAAAGAGTTGGGAGAGGTCAAATACCTGGTCTGAAGTCAAGAGAGTCACGTGCCTGGTCTGAGGTCAAGGAAGGAGCAAGCTGGCATTCAGGCCTCAGCTTGTCCCTCTGTGCTTCGGACCCCTTGATTCAGAAACGAGGAAAGCAGTATTGTCAGCTATGACACCTAGGTACAGGCCAACCAGAAGGCCCCATGTCCTCATCTGTTCTGGAGCCGTGATGGTCCGTGTTTTCGGGGAGTTGTTCTTTAAGAACAAGGAGGCAGTCTCAGTCCGTTCGAGCTGCTATAACAAAATACCATAAACTGGGCAGCTTATAAACAACAGTAATTTATTGACCACAGTTCTGGAGGCTAGAAGTCCAAGATCAAGGTGCCAGCATGGTCAAGTTCTGGTGAAAGCCCTCTTCCTGGTTGCTCGCCGGGGCCCTCTACCCGTGTCTTCACATGGCAGACGGGGTGAGGGCACTCTGAGGTCTGTCATCCTATAATAAGGGCCCTAATTCCATTCAGGAGAGCGCTGCCCTAATGACCTAATCGCCTCCCAGAGGCCCCACCTTCTTAAATCATCACGGTGGGCATTAGGGGTTCAGCATATTCCCTGGCAGGGAAGTGACAGACAGACAGACGGACACACACACACACACACACACACACACACACACCACCCCCACCACCACCCCCGCCCAGCCCAGGGTATACACACACACACCCCAGCCCAGGGTACACAGACACATACACACACTCTCTGTCTGTCTGTCTGTCTGTCTGTCTGTCTGTCTCTCTCTCTCTCTCTCTCTCTCTCTCCAGCCCAGGGCAGCTCCTGAGACCTCCCCCCAGGACCCTCTGGGATTCTACTGAGCACAGTGTGAAAACCTGTTAAAGAGCAGAAGTTCTGCAAGTTAGTTCTGTGAAAAACTAGTCCCACCCCTGTGGAATTTGGATTGTGGCTCAGCGGTTAACAAACCTGACTAGTATCCATGAGGACTCTGGTTCGATCCCTGGCCTCACTCAGTGGGTTAAGGATCCGGCGTTGCCGTGAGCTGTGGTCCAGGTCGCAGACACAGCTCGGATCCCACGTTGCTGTGGCTGTGGCGTAGGCTGGAGGCTGCTGTAGTTCTGATTCAACCCCTAGCCTGGGAACTTCGTATGTGGCAGGTGCGGCCCTAAAAAAAAAAACAAAACAAAACAAAAAAAAAGGAAAAGAAAAGAAATAAGAGAAACTAGTTCCCCAGATGCCCTGAGGAATAAAGGTTTCCGAATGTACATGGAAGCCTCTGCCCGCCGGCTCTGCTCCTGGAGACACAGCAGCAGGACACACGGCCAACAAGCCCGGCTGTCCTGTGTTAGCCTCATTGCAGGGCCTTTTCTGGGCCTGTTTGACCATGGATGGCTTTTTCATGAAAAGCCCGTTAACAAGAACAGTGTTCTGAAGAACAGTTTTTGGAATGCTTTTTCAAACCCCCTAAAGATTTAACTTTTTTTTCAATTTTTTAAGTCAAACTTCCACAATAGTATCTTCTACACGGTGGTTTATGATTCCTTGAGAACATCTTGTGCTTTGAAGAGATTTCTAGAGAGCTAAAAATGTCTCTAATTATACCCACAAGGAGAGTGGGATCTCCAGAACGAGCCTCTGAGGGCTGGGGGTTAACAAGGATTCCGCCTTCGTGAGGCACCCGCGTAGCATCGGGGGTCACGCTAACTGCGCTGCAAGTTCCGAGAGCCTCTGGGCCGCCACGGGCCGTGGGGGAGGGATGACGCTGTTCAAACACTGACCTTCATGCACTCTATTCCGGGTGGTGGTTTTTATTTTTAACTCGTTCAGTGCACATAATTAAAGCTTCTTTGAAATTGAGCACTCGCGGGTGCATAAAATGCCAAAGTTTCCGCCACAACTGTAATAGCTAATGCCTCTGTGTTGCTTTGCAGCCTACAGAACCGCTTCCAGGTCAGTGTCCTCAGGACAGACCTGAGAGAGCTGGGTGTTATTATGCCCATTTCACAGATAAGAAAACTGAAATTCTGCTAGTAAGTGGGAGTGTGTGACCCTACCCTGCCCCCTCTCTCTCCTCTTCCCGTATTTTTTTTTTTTTCTGTTACACTAAGTTGCCCACTGTCAGTAGTGATTGCAGCAAAACCCTGGGTTTCTTAGAGTAGATTTGATTTCAGGCAATATGAAAACGCAAGTCCATTCATTCAGTCCTTAGCAGAAGGTAGTTTATTTGTATCTTTGGAGGACTTTTCAAAATAACTCCTTAAGTCCACAAATTAATTGGTTCATTTATTTAGATTTAGGATTAAGCTTCTGGTGCTCCGATAGCAAAAACAGCTTCTTTTATTAAATGTCTGTAAGTTGTGAAAACATCATGAGCCGAAGCTCTGATGTGACAGATTCCTGCCCGTCCACATAGGCATCTTCAGGGTTTTTCCTGAAGCATAAGAAATATATCGTTTATGTGGCAAGAGGCAGCCTGATAGAGCAGGACAGCTTGTGCTTTGGTGCCATATGATCGTGATGCTCCGAGTGTTCTTTTCCTTATCACTGAACTGGGGAAACGGTAACACTTTACGTACAGGCTTGTCAGGTGGACTACACCTGTGCTGAGTGCCTTGTGCCTAGTAGGGAGTCAGGAAATTGTAGCATCCTTCCTTCTTTGGCCGAATCTGAACCCTGAGGTAGTATTTAGTCCTCCATCCCCAACTCATCCCCCCCATTGCTCCTCAGCTCTGCGCCTTCTCCCCCGGGGTACCACTTCCCCGATGTCAGTAAGTATTCGTTCTGCATCTGCCGTGTGCCTTCCTCTGTGCCAGCCACTTGGGACAGGTCTCGCAGTCCAGTGCAGGAGACGGACAAGTTCATTCACATATCGGGGGTGGGAGAGATGTATGTAAGGTTCAATGGGTCATCAAGTGGTGCAGATTTAGTTCTCCTTGAGATGGGGGATTAGAGACACTTCAGAGCGTGGGCGATACAGAACGGAGTCTTCAGAGATGAGTAGGTGGTTGGAGGGTGGAGACAAAGACAGTTTTCCTGCTCTGTAACTTGTTAAGCTACCCCCCCCACCCCCGCTCCAAATGAGCTGATCGCTGGCGTATTCTTCCTGGACAAATGAATAGCAGCTTTTTGTAACCAAAGTAAGTCTGGGGAGCCTGGGGTGTGGGGAAGCAGAGATAATGCCTGTTTTTCTGGGGCTAAACCTTTTTCGTAGTACCACCTTTCCTTGGGACAATGCAGGGGGGTATCTTAAATATTCATAAAGTCTTCTTGGTCTTCGGGGTCCCCCACAAATGCTTAAGGACATCTTGAAGCAATTACCTTTCCATCTAAGGTGAATTATTCATCAAAGCAACGGGTTCCCTTCAGAACCTTCTCTTAGGCTCTTGCTCCCTGAATAATGATCAGCCTCGGATGAGCAGCACCTGATTGTTACCTGCGCATTTGAAAGGCTTTCCCAAAGCCATGTACATGCGTTACACGCTCCTCAGTATTTCAGGAGGCACTTTTTGGAGACTTAAATCCCCAGAGGCTCTCTCTCATAGAAGAAGCACCAGGCTGGCAGTCCGGAGATCTGGGTTCCAGGCTCAGCTCGGCCACTCACTTCCCATGTGACGCTGGATGGTCATTTGTCACTTCTCTCTTGGGATTTCAGATCTTCATTTATTAGTGAAAGGGGCCAGCGAGACCAGAGCTCGGGGCCCCTTCTGTCCTAAGGCCTGAGTTTATACATTCCAGAAGGACGGAGGGAAGTCACAGCGGCACAGTGGCCCTGTGGGTGCCGTGGCGGTGGCTGGCCTGATCCTTGGGCCTCTCGCAGGGTGGTACAGCGGATCGTGTTCACACTGGGCTTCTCAGAGTCTCACATCACCGTCGTTGGTTTAAGGGAAACATTTAAGATGACAGGTATCTGCTTTTGCCTTTCAGGGCTCAACAGGTATTTCTTGATGGCAGTGATCTTAATTGTGGTGACTCGAATAGCTCAGGATGAGACCCTGGACTCAGGATTGGGGGTGAGGGTGGGTCCCCTAGAGCTACGATGCAGTATTTCTCAACCATAATGTTAGGGTTGGATAATTTGTCATGGGGCGGGGGGTCTGTCCTGTGCATTGTAGGATGTTTATCAGAATCCGTGGATCTACCCACTAGGATGCCGGTAGCAACCCCCCTCACTGTGACAATCGGAACAGTCTCCAAACACCACCAAAGGTCCCCAGCAGTCAAAACCACCCCTGTTGAGAACCAGCGCCCTAGAGTGAAAGGAGGAGCAGCATTCACCCGTGTGTGCCCCGAGACACTGATCCGTACCCCACACATGCCCCGCTCGGTCCAGCCTTCCCCTTTTAGCGTCTGTGCCCACCTCACAGATCACCCTGTCCTCCCACAGGAGTGGTCCTAAACCCCTCCCTTGGACCCCGAATCCTGTCCCCATCCACTCATTCAGCAGACATCAGCTGTGTCCAGTGCATGCCTGGATTCAGACGGGATTCTGAGAAAGCGGTGATGAGCCCCAGACTCAACCCCTGGGTCCCCAGCCCCTCCTCTCTCCCTGAGTTTAATGCCTGTGGCTGGCCTTCCCGTGCCTTTCAGGAGGCGCCTTGTCCTGGCCCCGGCTTTGAGGCCCCAGGCCTGGACTCCGGCAGGTGCAGCCTTGCCCCTCAACCCTCTGTGCCTTCTCCCTCGGTGGGTCACCTGCACATCTCTCCTGGAAACTGGGTGCACTCCCAGCCCCACCAAAATCCTGTCTGTCTCGGGGGTTTAGCTCAGAGGTAGAACATCTGACTGCAAAATACTGTCTCTGCAGTTCCCGCTGTGGCTCTGCAGGATAGGAGCCCAGCATAGTGTCCGTGAGGATGCAGGTTAGATCCCCAGTCTTGCTCTGTAGGTTAAGGATCTGCACTGCCGCAGGCTGCAGGGTGGGTCACAGATGTGGCTTGGATCAGGTGCTTCTGTGGTTGTGGCATAGACTGACAGCTGCAGCACTGATTCAAACCCTAGCCTGGGAACTTCATGTGCTACAAGTATAGCCGTTAAAAAAAAAAAAAGGAAATACTGTCTCTGTATGTGGGTATATGGTCAGTCAACAAGATGTACTGAGCAACTCAAGTGCCAGAACCCGTGTTTTCTGTACTCTTATGTCTCTTTGTTTTCAATTTTATTCAGTAAGTACCTAGGAACGTCTCCTGTGTGTCAGGCTCTGTGCTGGGTACCGAGTGAGCAAAACCAGATGCGGTCCATATCCGCGAAGACGTGGGCTGGATTCCTGGCCTCGCTCAGTGGGTCAGGGATCCGGCATTGCCGTGAGCTGTGGTGTAGGTCGAGGCTCGGATCCTGAATTGCTGTGGCTGTGATCGGCAGCTCGAGCTCAGATTCGACCCCTAGCCTGGGAACTTCCAGATGCTGCGGGTGTGGCCCTGAAAAGCAAACAAACAAAAAAGGACCTGGGGATTTCTCAACATGAAAGCTGTTAACGAAGTGGGTGGCATTGTTAACAGGGCTTCCTGGAAAAGAGCCCACCTGGCTTGAGGAAGCCACTCGTCACAAATGCCAGATCACTCTTGTCCCACTTTCCACCCTCCCCCGTTTCGGTCGCCCTCCAGCTTTGTACCTTGTGAGCTGATATTCCACCCGCCAAGGCCCCCGGCAGTGGGGCTGGGAAATGCGGAGGCGGCTTTGGAGCTCTCAGTCCTTCAGTTCCCGGGGGCTTTGGCCTCCGCGGGGCCTCCGGGGGTGTCTGGGAGATGCAGTAGATGGCTGTGTTTGGACAAGAGCAGTTTAACGATCCAGAAAGCAGAGGACATGGGCAGAAGAGCAACTAAACCAGCCAGACCCCGCCCTGGGAGAGGGGGAGACTCACTGCGTGTGGCGGGAGGTCGAGGGCCCAGGCGGAGCAAGCTCGCTGACGCCGGACGAGCGGTGGTCACCGGGGCCCCAAGAGCAGACGTGAAAGCGGGTGAATCTGGCAGGCGGAGGAGGCCGGGGGAAGGCTGCAGGTCTGGAAGACGCCCTGAGTGTTACTTCTCTGCTAGACTTTGAGCTTCCAGGGGGCAGCGGCTGCATATTGATCAATTCGTCTCCCCAGGCGGTGGCGAAGGACACCGAGAGGCGGCTGGCCTCCTCGACCTGCGGTGTGGGCAGCCTTGGGCCTGGGTGGAGGTTGTCAGGGAGCTTGATGATGATACAAACCTGCGTGTCTGAAGACATGAGGGAAGGCTCTTCGGGTCTGCAAACACACATGTAGACGTCAGGGAAGAGGATGCAAAACCGGAGTGAATTCTTGTGATGAAATAAGAGAACTTAATGAAACGTCAGCCAGGTAGTTGGCCATCTCAGGTCGCTTTCTCCTATTCTTTAGGGCTCCTGTTCTCAGATCTTAGGGTGCACACGTACCACCTGGGGTACTTGTGAAACTTGCAGCATCCTGGGCTCCCTGCCCAGAGACTATGGTTGTCGAGACTTCTAAGGCGGGACTCAAAACCCTGCACGTTAGTTAGTGTGCCCGGGTGGTGCTGATGCGGCAACACTGGCACAACCCCCGCCCTGGCAAGGGGCTGCCGTGGATGCTGCCATGCCTCTCCAGGTGTCCCCAGGACGAGGCCCTCATTTTCCCAGCTGGGGGAGTGCTGGGAGCTCGCAGTTCATACCATTTCTTTCCCGGGGCGGGAGCTACTTACCCAGCCCGGGTTGACCCTGCAGGTTGCCTGGGTTTCAGCGATTCCTCCATGGGGAAAGGGGTTGGGAGTGAGGATTCTAGAAAGGTCCAGACTCCTCGGTCCCACTTGAGACGACTCCCAAAAGCCGCTCAGCTCCAGAGGTCGGAATGAGATGGGCCAAGGCTGGCATTCCTTCTCACACCGGTCTGAAGTGTGCCTGCCTCGCAGCAGGTTTTCTGGGAAGGCCTCTGAGATGGGGCTTTGGGGCAGGGGGAGGTTACTTGCTCGCAGGAAGACCTCCAGGGAGGGAGTGAAGAGAAGCTGGACTGGGCAGAGGTGGCTGCAGTGTGGTTACCACGCCGGCCTTGGAGGTGGAAATCGAGGCTCGCGATCTTCAAGACCTGGCTGGCTCAGACACTTGGCGACCGCGTGAATCTCTGCACGGAAGTCCTTAACTCGGGGAAAACTGCTCGCCTTCTGTGGCTCGCAGATGGAAACCACAGACCTACCGTCAGAAGCATTTTCTGCCCTAACCTCTTCCCCTGAATTGCCCGAGGTTCCCCCTTTTAGATCTTTTATGTCTGGATACGTCTAAGTTCGAGTCTCTTGTTCGGTCCACATTCACCCTTTCTCTGCCTCCTCAATCACCACTCAGCCTCTTCCACTACATAAGTCTTGGAGCATCTTTGAAATTAAGATCTGTCTCCGTTCTTCCCATTTCTGTATCAAAAAGTGGTGGAGGGAGGCGACCTCGGGATGAAACAACCCACCAGAAGACCCAGAATTATGACACACGGATCTAGTGCCACCCTCAGCGTCCTCCCCCGACTCGCACCTCTCTCTCTCTCCTGATAGAGACCGACAGACAGATCTGGGTCCATCATGCACAGGCCCCTACACAGAAGGGTACCAGAATCTATACAGAGTGGCCGTCTCTCCACAAGTTTCTTTGGCTGGAAGGCTCCCAAAAAATTGCATCTGCATGGCTCTTATCCAAGCCCAAGATGCTCTGACCCTCCTGCATAATCGTGTTGATTAAGCCATCCTGGCACGGAGGCCCACAGCAACTCCGTTGGGTTTGGGGATCAGACTGCCCACCTTTTGAGTCACCCTAACAAGTCATTGGATTCCCTCCGCTGGAAAGCTGGGTAAGAATCTCACCTTTCTGGGTGGTTGTGAGGATTAGATGTGACGAGTCATAGAAAGGACCCGGCAGTGCCTGACCCAAGGCAGGCGTCCTAAAAAGCACTGAAGTATTACTTCTAAGGCTGTTGCCGACGGTCCGAGAGGGCTGAACCATGTCTGATCTTGGAGTACCTTGTCCCAGCTGCTCAGTTCTACCAGGTTTCTTTGGCAGAGAACAGTCCTGCACAGCATAGCCGTGGTGCTCTTCGTAAAGCTAACTTCCACGCAGCCCGCTGGGCGACGATCCTTTGCTGCCTGCTGCCTGATTACGGTCACAGAGGCATTTTCGTCGCTGTCACTTGAACCCTGCCTGCAAACACTTGTTCTTGTTGCTCCCTGAGCTAACAGTGCCTGGCCGGTGGGCAGCCTCTTTAAGTTGGTTTTACTGTAGTTTCTGTTAGATTCTGTCTCTGGCCTCATACCCAGGGTCAGGAAATACCCTTAATGGATGTTTAACACAAGAAAAGTCAACAGCATAGATTTGAGGTGGGGGTTTTTTTTGGGGGGAGGTGGTATTTTTAGGGCCGTAGCCACGGCATCTGGAAGTTCCCAGGCTAGGGGTGGAATCAGAGCTGTAGCTGCCTGCTACAGCACAGCTCACAGCAACGCCAGATCCTTAACCCACTGAGCGAGGCCAGGGATCGAACCCGCGTCCTCATGGATACTAGTCGGGTCCGTTATTACCACTGAGTCACAACGGGAACTCCTCAGGTGCTCCTTTCATAAAAACAAATGAATAACTACGTGAGGGGATCACATGTAAACCAGTCTGACTGTAGTGACCGTTTCCCTCTGTACATGTCATTCTGGTCGTCAGGTTATATCCCTTACATACGGTGTTTTGTTTTGTTTTGTCTTTTTGCCTTTATGTAGAGCCGCACCCGCGGCGTATGGAGGTCCCCAGGCTAGGGGTCTAACAGGAGCTGTAGCCGCTGGCCTTCGCCACAGCCACAGCAATGTGGGATCCGAGCCGCGTCTGCAACCTTCACAGCTCACGGCAACGCCGGATCCTTAACCCACTGAGCAAGGCCAGGGATCGAACCCGCAACCTCATGGTTCCTAATTGGACTCGTTAACCACTGAGCCACGAAGGGAACTCCCCTTACATACAGTTTTCATTGAAGAAGAAATACATACACTGCGCTGTGATTCCTCTCAGTCCTGGGACACTTGCCTTCCAGTTAACGCTTGGCCAGGCTCTGCCTGGAATCCTTCTCACACCGTGGTGGCTGACACCATCACCCTGTGCTGCTGGCACATCGGGCACTGAAGGCTTGCAGCATCGAGGAATATTGAAGAGATCTGAATGCATCCATTGTATTTCTGCCTCAGGGAAGAGTAAATACACACACACACACACACACACACACACACACACACACACACACACACCCCCCCCCCCGCTCACTCACTCACTCATAAGCAGGGTGCAGGGGACCCAGGGCTAGCCATGACACTCACAGGCAGACTCATGTTCCATGTAATTATGGAATAGGGTCTGTTTCTGTTGTCCCTGTAGAATGCTCAGTTAGCCTCCGTTCAGCTGGGAGGGCTGGCAGCCTGGCAGCTCCTCATTAGGGCTTCCAAGCCCGAGCTGCGGGAACGTTGATCCTGGCCGCTTGACCTTGAGCAGAAAATGCTCAGGTTTGGGAGTCAGAGCAGTTTGAAATAGTTACTGCCCAGGTGACTTTAGGCAGGTTACCCTCTGAGACCTCCGTTTTCTCGGCTGAAGAATGGAGATAATAATAATGCCTGTTACAGAGGGTGCTTGCTGAGGGTTAGATGAGCTGTTTTACCAGCAAAGAGTTTGACGGCAAGCTCGGTAAGTGGCAGCCACTTACCCTGTCTCTGTGGCCTTGGGCAGATCTCCCAAGTTGAGGTCATAATCCTTGCCCTGCAGAAGCGTTTACAAAACTTCATAGAGCTGGGGAGATGTGCATTACTGCTATTATCCATCAAGAAGCACAGACCGGAGTTCCCATTGTGACTCAGTGGTTAACGAACCCAACTGGCATCCATGAGGATGGGGGTTCGATCCCTGGCCTCGCTCAGTGGGTTAAGGATTTGGCGCTGCCATGAGCTGTGGTGTAGGTCACAGACACAGCTCGGATCTTGTGTTGCTGTGGCTGTGGTGTAGGCCGGTGGCTACAGCTCTAATTAGACCCCTAGCCTGGGAATTTCCATATGCAGTGGGTGCAGCCCTGAAAAGGCAAAAGACGAATTAAAAATAAAAAATTAAGAAAATTTAAAAAATTAAAAGCAAACACCATCCTTAGGAACTGTGAGACCACACTTGCTGTTTGAAGGCATCCAGATGTCCCCCACTGTACTGACTGAGTCACTCATTCATTCATTCACCCCGATGTGATTCCCGGGTGTTGGTGGGGGCTGTGGGGTTCACATGCACGTGACCCAGACCCTGGCCCAGGAGCTCTCAGGCCAATATGAGGGACAAAGAGACACTTAAATAAAGTCCTACAGCGCGAAGTGGCAGCTCTTTGAACTGGCGAAAGTTCCAGGAATCTTCCCCTGTCTTTTCCCTCCCCTGGTGTCCTCCGAGAGCTCTCAGAGCATCTGTGACAGTTCTCTAAGTGCTGCCTCTGGCAGGTGTTGCGGGAGTGGGGGTGGCATCTGTCTTTAAAAGGCAGTTCCTGGAGTTCCCGTCCTGGCCCAGGGATTAGCAAACCTGACTAGTATCCATGAGGATGCGGGTTCAATCCCTGGCCTTGCTCGGTGGATTAAGGATCTGGCGTTGTCGTGAGCTGTGGTGTAGGTCACAGATGCGGCTTGGATCCAGTGTTGCTGTGGCTCTGAAAAGGCCAGTGGCTACAGCTCTGATTGGACCCCTAGCCTGGGAACCTCTATGTACCGTGGGTGTGGCCCTAAAAAGGCAAAAAGAAAAAAAAAGGGTAGTTCCTAACATCCTCCTCCCTTGCCTTGGAGTGAAGTTGGTCCTTTTGGCCCCTGGGGCTTAAGAGGACTGGCCCCAGCCCCAGCCCCAGCCCCGCTGCTTCCTGGTTGTGCAGCCCCTGACTGGGGTTTGGCTTCTCAGAGCCCCAGTTTCGGTCCGTAGGAAATGGGACTCGCGTTCAGTCTTGCTGCAGGTGACCTCTGTGGTGGTACAGGAAGGCACCGTACACCTGTGCCGAGGCCTTACTTTTCGTAATAATGCAAGCAGCAATATTTATCAGTCCCTTTCACACCCAGGGCTGTGCAAGGATCTCTGGGGGATGCAGAAGAAGCAGGCAACAGAGTCCCTACCCTCAGCCACTCACCTCACCAGAGAGGAAAATGAACGCGGACGGTCCAGGCAGAGAATGACAAGATGCAAGGAGACAGATCTGGTTTGAGGGTGTAAACTAGTTTTCTAGGTATTAATCTAACTTTTCTGGGGCGGTAATGCTTTACTCCAGGGATGTGTTTTCCTGGATGTGAATGAGTTTATATTATCCCACGTCTTTCCACTGCGTAGACTACCCACCCCGCCTCTCTGTCTCCTGGAGTGCCTGTGATCAGAGGAGTTGAGCAATCAGGTGACCAGTCCGTAAACCAGGACCTTAGAAGCCTGTGGAGGCTGGAAGGGACCCGAAAAACCCCAGGGACCAGCCGCCTCTCTTTACAGGTGAAGATCCTGCAGCACAGAGAACAGAGGTGGGGTAGACACCGCACAGCCCAAGTCAGGGACAGAGAGAACCTAGAACCCAGATGCCCAGGCCGCCAGCCCCGCTCTGGACCTTCTCCGGGCCCTTCCTGATGCCCAGCCTTCCGGCTGCACGAGGTGGAGAAGGTCTCTCTATTTAGGGCACCTCTTAGGTGAGCTTAAAACCTCATAGATGATACAGCCAAGTCTTCATTCCCCTATTTCCTAACAGAATGATCTAGAGAAGTCATTTAACCTCCCTGAACTGTGAAATGGTGATAATAATGACCGATGCTTCTTCCGTGGTGCCACTGTGCAGGTTAAGTCTCTGGCAGGGACACCCAGGAGACGCCAGAGACGGAGGCTCACCACCCCAGGGAATAGGGGTGCAGGGTGTCACCCAAAGTTCAAGTCAGGTCTGCCTCCCGCGTGTCAGCCCAGCACGGACAGCCTTCGGGAGCAGCTCCGGAGAGCCGCCCATCCTGGCCCACCAGGCCCCCTGCCTAGACCGTGGGTTTCGGTGAAAAGTAAGACAGCCTCCTCCCCACCAACCAATTAAGGAGCAGTTTTTCACTGCCACGTTAATTAACCGTGAAGCAGATCATTGTCATTAGCTTGCAGGAGCTGAAAAATCATTAATAGTCCTGTTCACACTAGTTTTGGGAGCATTCATGGTGATAAATCTCGATTTGAATGCAGTTCACCCTCCTTTTCGTTTTATCCTGAATGGGAGGATAGAGGCATTTTCTTGACACTTTGGGGATTGGAAGGGCCTGGCGGTGATACCTGGGGCTAAGTAAATATGTAGAAGAGGTGAATGGATTATTTTTAATAGTTAGACACATGGTGGAGTAAAGGAGTGAAGCAGACAGGCGGGGGGTCAGAGGCATAGGATTAGGAGTCCTCATTCAAGCCCAAATCTCTGTCGGGCAGGCCCCTTCCGTGCCAGGGCTCTGAGCCCGGGCGGGCCACTTGACCTCTCTGAGCTTCCGTTTCCCCTGAGTTAAACGGGGACGCCCATCCTCATCTTGCAGGGTCACTGTGACACTCAGATGATGTACAGGAAGCGCTCAACATAGTAACTGACTCACAGGCATTCGGGAAACGGCAGGTGCTGTGCTCATCACTGCTGTCCTCTTTGTAATCACCGCCTCGGTGTCCTCGTGTCACTATCACTGTCCTCTTCCTCTGCCGTCATCACCGTCCTCTTCATTGTCCTCATCAGCCCTATATATATATATATTTTTTTTTTTTCAACAAAGCTTCACAGACGCTGATCTCAGTTGGTCGTTGTCCTTATGGGAACTCTCCATTTCAGCAAAACGAAGTCCTCTCTTTGGCGTGTGCGTCTTTTAGAAACCTTTTCTTTGGAAATAATTGCATTTCCGTACAGGACCCGTGCTTCTGCAGTCTGCAGAGGGACCACGGCAGCCACTGCCACGTGGAAAGGTTTTCAGGGCCGAGTGAATGGAGGATGTGTGAGAGTGGGGACGGCTCTCCCCGAGCCCCGGGGCTGATTATCTTGTCTGCCTTTAATCACAAATCGGCACAGAGATGCTTTGCTGGGTCTGTTTACTGCAGAGCCGAGCCCAGTGGCACGGCCTTTGAAGGGTTGAGGATGAACAGCTGTAGAGAAGGGCACCCTGGGGTCCCGGCACGAGGAGCAGACGTCCCTTCCCACCTTGGGTTTGCATTTACTGTCGGGCCACTCCGACCCTCAGTTTCTTCATCTGCGAAACGGTATTTTTACAACATCTTCCAGGTTTTTTTGTGACGGGATTAAATAAATTAATCTGGGCCAAGAGAACAGCAAGGTGCCTGACACAAAATAGGTGGCTGGTAAATGTCCGGTGACTTGGTGGAGGCCAAAGGATGCTTGGATGTCCCTAGCATTTCATGTTAGGGCTCAAGCCCACCCTCTCTCCCTCAGGTGGCTTATCTCCTCTTCTGTGCTCCTGGGTTCCTCGGAGAATATGCCTCGACATAAGAATGACTGAGCCGGACTATCCCCCATCACCCTCCTGTGACGCTCGTTCCTCTTTTCCTTTCTCGATCCAAAGACAAAAGGATTTTTCTTCTGCACATGGTTTGGCCTCTAAAAGCTGAGGGACACGTGGAGTCGTGGTATTCTAGAACCAGGTGGTGCAGCGAGCCTCAGATGCCCTCTAATCCTAATCCCCCTATCCGTGAAGATGGCCCACATCCCACATTTCTTCTTCAGATGCTTCGGGGGGGTCCTGTGTTGTCATATGGTCAGAATTCCTCATCTGCAGCTGCTTCTGTGGACATCCTCTTTGTGCCCTCTCCCTATTGCGGTGTGGCCGGCTCAGCTTCCAGCCGTGCTTTCCTTCCCCTCAGGCTTTCTCTGGCCTCGAGGAAGCCAGCTTTGCTCATGTGTGCAGCAGGTCAGAACTGACAAGGGATGACACCCCGGAAGCGTGCCCAGCTGGTGGTTGGTGGGTGTTGGTGTGTAAATTACCCAGTTCCCTCACTGTTCGGGTGGAATAATCCAGAATAATACCTGTTACCGGCTGCCTTCTCTTCCCTGTCTCACAACCTCATTCGTTCCCCTGTATTTCTTTGACTCTCAGATATTCTGCTTGTACCTGGCTCCTTTTTTCAGGGTTTGCTCCTGGGGAAACATAAATAGGGGGACCCTAGTCTCAGATACAGGAGGAAGCACTGGAGGAAATGTGACCAGTCACTCAACAGAAATTTCTAGAAGGTCTGTGAGTGAATCACAGAATGGCCCCTGCCTTCAGTGGCTTATATTCTTGGGTGGAGACTTGGGCACTTTCAAGTTCAGTGTGATGAGGCGCTATGAAAGGACTACCTTCCGGGTTTCTTGGAAGAATCAATAATAATCAGTAATGTGTATAAAATTTCAAATGATTCATTAAAATTCAGCCAACATCTGCGGCATCGTCTGTTGTGTGCTAGGCTCTGGGCTGGCCCAGGGGAGATGGAAAGATGTGACTAAGATGCGTCTTCCGTCCCCGAGGCGCTTGCCCTTTGTTGGGTGTGTGGGGGGAGTGGAAGCTGGAGAGGTCGCTTCAGCACCGTGTGATCTCTAATTGGTGACGTGCAGCCGGCTGCAGAGGGTGTCGTGGGAGCCAGGGGAACAAGGCACGTGTTTGGCAGTAGTTGTTTTTCTTCTTCTCGGGAACCGTCACTGTGGACCCCGGTCTAGCTCAGAGCACAGCATCGAGCAGGTGCTCCACCCACGCTGGTGGAGTTAACTGCGTGGCTCAGCGCAGGAGGAAGAGCCTCTGGCCGCGGGATCCCTCCGCCCAACTGGGAAACGCCCTTCTCCTTACGTCCTTGATCTTGAGGCCCAGGAGGTTTGAACATTGTCGGTCAGAGTAGATAACTTGGTCAAAAGTACAACTTTTTTTGCTTTACAACTTTTAAAAAAAGCCCGAAAAATTCACATGTATATTCCAAAGTTTGAAAGCAGTTAGATGAGGGGTGGGGAGAAGGAGTCAGAGCCGCAGGCTTTTGTTCGTGCTTGGCTGATGTTTAATCTGTTGGTTGGGTCGTAATTAAGAGTACAGCTCCGGAGTTCCCGTCGTGGCGCAGTGGTTAACGAATCCGATTAGGAACCATGAGGTTGCAGGTTCGATCCCTGCCCTTGCTCAGTGGGTTAAGGATCTGGCGTCGCTGTCAGCTGTGGTGTAGGTTGTGTAGGTTGCAGACACGGCCCGGATCCCGCGTTGCTGTGGCTGTGGCGAAGGCCAGTGGCCACAGCTCCGATTAGACCCCTAGCCTGGGAAGCTCCACATACCACGGGTACGGCCCTAAAATGACAAAAGGCAAAAAAAAAAAAAAAGAATACAGCTCCAAGGACACATAAACTCCTCCGATCAAGCCCAAAGCCGGTGGGTCTTCCTCCTTATGTATCTTACAGTAGAGATAACCTTTTCCTTATTGAAATATAATTGCCAAATGTGGTAGTTAATATTAAAAGAGAATTAGCAACATGAGCTCGACATTTGGAAAGAAATTTCTAATAGCGCTTTTTACGCCTGCAAAATTAGTGTTCGGTGCCAGTCTGACCGTGGCGTTAACTGGTGGCTGAGGCTCCTGAGAGGCCAGTCCCAGCTGCCCTGCGCTCCAGCAAGGGGACTCTCTTTGAATCTTTTGGGTCGGTAAAGTGGCCTGATGTCATTAGTGCCTAAAAGACGGGAAGCTTGATGATCTTGCACGCGAGGGGCGCGTTTGGTCTGTTCAGTCTAACGAAGAAGTGGTGACTTCTGAGAAAGGATCGGGGGTGGGGGCGTGAAAGGATGAGGGCGCTGTGGGGTCCCCACAAAGCTTGAAGGTGGGCAGGGGCATTGAGATGAGCGATGGCGATGGAATCCCCGTGCCCGGTGCCTGGAGGCCTCGCACACACCTTCATCTCCCACCTCCTCTCCCGCCCTCCGGCCACGGCAGCCTCAGCTTTTCAAGATGCAGCTCAGGAGTTCCCTTCGTGGCTCAGTGGTTAACGAATCCGACTAAGAACCATGAGGTTGCGGGTTTGATCCCTGGCCTTGCTCAGTGGGTTAAGGATCCGGCGTTGCCGTGAGCTGTGGTGTAGGTTGCAGACGCGGCTCGGATCCCGCGTTGCTGTGGCTCTGGAGAAGGTCGGTAGCTACAGCTCCTGTTAGACCCCTAGCCTGGGAACCTCCATATGCCGCGGGTGCGGCTCTACATAAAGACAAAAAAAAAAAAAAAAAAAAAAAAGTCTCACTCCCGAGAATTCCCTTTTGAGCCTTGAGGCTGGTTTGAGTGAGGCGTTGCCTTGGCCTTGCTCACCTTTCCCGCCCTCCCTTCCAGTCCCACAGTTTAATAGTGTGCTGTCTGTGTCCCCACCCGCCTCGAGCCCCCTCCCAAGACCTGGCAGAGTAGTGGTATCGCACTGCCTCTGCCTCCTCAGCTGCCGGCACAGCCCCTGTGGGTGGTGCAGAAGGCAGCACGTAGCAGATGATCAGGACATTCTCGCCAAAATCACAAAGGCGGTCCAGGCTGTGAGACCCTTGGCCAGCCCGTTCCCCTCTCTGGGCCTCAGCGCCCCCCTCTGTGAAGTGAGGGAATTGCACTTGCTCATCCCTAAGACCCTGCCAGCCCCAGGCCGCGGATCTGAAAGTCTGGCTGAAAAACTCAGCGAATGGTATGTGGATTAGCTTGGTTGGGACGAATCACCTTCATTCCTCCCTCCCAGGCCTGCTCAACTCACATTTCACATATTAAACCCACCCTGACTATTGAGGGGCGCCCGGGAAGGTGGAAAAGCGAGTAAACATGTCCAGAGTAATCTCTCTCTGGCCTCTCTTTCCTCTCAGAACAGAGATAAGCACATTGTTTCAGTCAGGCCTGCTTTCCATTTCCTTAGAACTATCTTTTGGAAATAATCAGCTTACTGGTGAGCCAGGCCAGGGGTGTGTGTGTGTGTGTGTGTGTGTGTGTGTCAGTGAGAGAGAGATGTGTCTCGGGGTAGCGGAGGGGTAGCAACCTTGATCTCTGAGCAGCCCCAGTGAATGAGGGGTCCCCCTGGCCTGTCACACCAAGTGGGTGTTGTTGTCCAAACTGGGACGACACTTCTCAGAGTGTCGCCGCTAACAATTACACTGGGACGACAGGCACACGGCACAGTCATCCCAGGCCAACTGGAAAAGGTGGTCATCCTAGCTGGGAGGCTCTGGTGGAAGAAACACACGGTATTAGAAGTTGCAGCATTCAGCAGTCAGGCTTTCATTTCAGGGTGGTGCAGCCCAGCCTCGCCCGCGCTTGGAGCTGTCCCCCAGCGCTCCGTCCTGTGGCTTCCCCACCCCAGCTCACGGTTCCCCAAGGATGAGGAGGACCTCCGTCCCTGCAGCCGAACCCGCTACATAATTAGTAGAACCCAGTGCAAGATGAAATTGCTTGTGCAAAGGTTATTAAGAATTTTAAGGCAGGAGTTCCCATCATGGCGCAGTGGAGACAAATCCAACTAGGAGCCGTGAGGTTGCGTGGCCTCGCTCAGTGGGTTAAGGATCCGGCATTGCCGTGAGCTGTGGTGTAGGTTGCAGATGCGGCTCAGATCCCGCGTTGCTGTGCCTGTGGCGTAGGCCGGCAGCTTCAGCTGCAGCTGCAGTTAGACCCCTAGCCTGGGAACCTCCATATGCCGCAGGTGCTGCCCTAAAAAGCAAAAAAAAAGGATTTTTAAGGCAGCAGCAGAGCACTGAGTCAAGGGTAGGACCTTCTGAGCCCGGGCCCTGTAGCGCTGCACCGGCCCCCAAGCCCATAAAGCTGGTCCCGCTCCCAGCAGCCTGTGCTGTGTTTGAGGAGCTCTAGCTCAGGAAACATACTTTCTCTCCAGCCTGCTTTCTTGCTTGCATCCATTATATTTCTCATTTAACTTTTTGGGATATGAAATCCGTTCACATGATTCGAAAGTCAGACAGCATAACGTGGTATGTGATAAAGGTTTTACCTCCCCCGTCCCTCCCACCCAGGTCCAGGTCCCAGCACCCCCCATCCCCCTCCTGTGGGTAACTGCCTTTTAGTTGTTGTGCATCTTCCCAGGATTTCTTTATGGAAATATAAATATATATTCTTACATTTCTCCCTATTTTAATACCCAAGGGGTGCATGTTAAACAACGTCTGTGCCTCATTTAGAACATTTTTCCTGGAACCCACTAACTAGTGGCTTGTCTCCCCAAAGGGTTCCTCTGCTTTGGATCCACACAAAGC
Source organism: Catagonus wagneri (assembly GCA_004024745.2). NCBI lineage: Eukaryota > Metazoa > Chordata > Mammalia > Artiodactyla > Tayassuidae > Catagonus > Catagonus wagneri. The sequence goes on from PVHT020000037.1 coordinate 3,307,546, forward strand.
AAAGTCAATTCTTCCTCCCTGGCAAAGCCCTCCAGAGATGTGAACATGGAGGCCAGTTCCCCACCCACTCCGCTTTTTTAGCCTCACGGTCTCTTATCCAGACTGTTCCTATATCCAGACCCTTCACAGGGTCTGAGATCTGGACCACTCTTATTTGTGACTGAGTGTGTGGGGCCTCGCGTTGGCCGACGGATCCAGCAGGGGGGCCTGCCCTGCTCAGCGCAGAGAGAAATTCATCTCCCCCGTCTTTCTAGTCACCCAACCTCTGTGGATCCAACTTAGTAGTAACATAGCTCCTCTGGGCATTTACTCCGTGCCAGGAACCACGAATGTGCCTACAAGCATGACTTCTGCCTTCACAACAACTCTCTGTGAGGCAGGTTTTATAATCATCCCTTTATACTTAGAGCCTCTGAGGCTCAGGGAGGTAACCCAGGAAGCAGCAGGGAGAGGGAGGATCCAGACTCAGATCTGTCCATGTCTTCTTGACCTGGCTTTGGCCCACATCCCCTTGCAGTCACCTTGACCCCTGGTATGGCACTGGTAGCTGAAGGCTTCCCCCCGGGACTTCCTCCCCCACATGATATTAACTGTAAAGTTTCATTCAGCTACTCTTCCCTGAGCCTGGTGAGTCCTGTCTCTTTCGTGATCTGTCCTGTCATTTAATTGTCTCTACCTTGACTCTCGAGGTAAACGCAACCATTACCATGCTTTAAACGCCAGTTTCATATCTTTAGCTCAAGTCCCTTCTCTAAACTCCAAATTTCTATCTCCGTTTATCTGTTGACATTTCTAATTGGATGTGTGGTAAGCCTTCTCAGTTAGCATGCCTGAAACAGAACTCGTAACCATGACCCCCAGTCCTGTGTCTCCCTGGAGCCTTTCCCATTTCAGCAGATGACGCTAGCTCCCCACTTGCCCAAGTTCGAGCCCTGTCTCATCTTTGATGCCTCCCTTTCTTTCAGTTTCCATGTCCAAATCACTGATAAGTAAGCCCTTTTGGTTCCACCTCCAAAAATATATTCCCCAACCCATCTTCCTGTCTGTCCTCATAACCTTAATTCAAGACTCCGTGGTCTCTCACCTCAACCACTGGGCTACCCCGTTTATTCTCCTGCTTTCCACCCTTGTCTCCGACACGGCAGATCTTCGAAAGTCGTAAACTGGAGCACTGTTTGGTTCCTGCTTAAACTCTTCCATGCCTTCCCTTTGTTTTCTTAAAATCCCAGAGCCTTGGCCAGAGCCCACGTGCCCGTCCGCGTCGGTGAGTCAGCCTGGCTCCGTCCTGCCACCCCACTCAACCTGCCCTCCCCACACTCACAGGTCCTTGACGCATCAAGCTGTCCCTGCCTTTGGCCTTTACACATACTGTTCCACTTCTCAGAAAGCTCTTCCATCTGCTGTGGCATTCTTTGTCCCTTTCATTCTTTAAGCTTCATCCTAACAGTCACCTTCTCAGAGAGGCCTTTTCCAACATCCTGGGCTGAGTTAATAGCTTGGTACCCTCCCTCAGGTACCCTGTTTATTTACAGCTGTTAGCGCACTGCAAGCATCCATTTTTGGTTGTTTGTTGTGTTTCTGTGCGTTGTCCATCTCCTCGCCAGACCATAAGCTCCGTGAGGGCAGGAGCCACATCTCTTTCATTCAGCGTGATCTCTGTGATAGTGAACACAGCGCTCGACACACAGCAGACCCTCAAATACAGTGGAATTCTTTCTGCTCTTTTCTTTGGTTCTTTCTCATTAATAGACTTACTCAAAAGTTGTGGTATAAAATTTTATTACCTGTTGTTAATCGAATAATTTTGGCACTGTGGGGGAGTTGAACAATAAATATGCCTCAGATCTCTCTCTCTCACAAACACACACACACACACACAGAATGACTTTTTTCTTTAGGAATCAGCAGGCTAGCTTTTCCCATTCATTGGTGATCCATCCACATGTAAACCGGAAAGAGGTTCGTTCACATGTGGATGGAACCTGGAAGAGGTTCACGCTAGCAACCCTTGCAACTTTGTGCTCTATGGAGCATCCTGTGGTTACAGTGGTTCCTGGTAGCACTCAGTTAAGCAAAAGTCATGGCAATTCTAGTGGCTTAGACCAAGGATTCAGGAGCCAAACTGCCCGGGTTCAAATCCCAGCTCTGCCTCACTCTATCCATCTCCCCAGCGAGGTGATAAAAATTGCACTTACCTCCTAGGGTAGCTGTGAGGAGCCCACACATCCATATGCATGAAGTATGCAGACAGTGCCTGGCAGGCATAAGCGCTTAGCAAGCGGCTGTGACCATTAGCGTTATTACTGGCACCGAGTTGCTTACCTACATGTATTTTCTCCCAAAGGCCTAATGAGATATTTTTATTTCGGTTCAGTTCAACATATATTTCCTGGGGCCCTCTGCCAGGGCCCAAGATACAAGGATGAATCAGGCCCAGAGGGGCTCCCAGCTTCTTGGGAGCACCACACAACTGGTGTCGAGTGAAGCCATGAAAAAGTGTGGTGTCTGAGTGGATCGGAGGATGCATGAGTGGGTCGCAGAATGCTGAGTGTGCTGGTATATCCAGGCGCAGGATGCTGAGCGTGCCGGTATATCCAGGCGCGGGAAGACGTACAGAGTGCATCATTGTTCCCCTATGTGACAATCCGCCCGAAGGGGCCAGAGGAGGGTTCAAGTCCAGGAAGGGGCGGTCTGCCCTGTGCAGAGCTCAGAGCTGTCTGCAGCTCCTCGGCCATCAGCCTCGCTGGGTGTAAAAACCTCAGCCCCGGGCCAGGGCTGAGTAAGTCTCTCTAGCCGGCCCTCGCCGGTCGTCTTAACTCCCAGAGCCCGCTTTCTCTGTGGCTGTAACTCGATTTGCAAATAGACAGGTAGAAGGCAGTGCTCCCCGAAGAGGGTCTTGCTTACTCATCCCCTGGCCCTGAAACGGCTGCCTCTGGCCCTCGAGGAGGAGCCCAGGTGGCCCATGTGCAGTTGGACCATTTGGGGCCTAACAAAGTGACGAGGCCTCTCCCTGCCCTGGACCCAAGAGTGCCGCGGTTACTGGCCACTGAAGGCCGACTCTACGGAGAACCGTTTCAATTGATTAGAAGGCGCATATGCTGTACTGGTTTAGTTGAAGGGCATTTTGGAACAGATAGCGCTGTCACTGTGGGCCTTAATTAGATAATAAATTAATAGATTCTCAAGTTCCGGTGACCTCCCCCGCCCCTTGCCGGTGCCAGCAGGGAGACGGTGGCTTCCTCCTGCGTTGCTACTGAGCTGTGGGGAAGAGGGGACAGAGTGGCGGGGCGGTGGCTCCCTGGGTCCTGTGGGCTCTGGCCTCCTGGAGAGAACATTTCAGTGAGATGCTGAGGCAAAGGGCGGCTTCTCATTGGAACGTGGAAATGGCACCGGGCGTGAGCCCCGGACTTGCGCCGTTGCTATCAGTTCTTTGAGCAAATGTCTATGGACCGTGTCCTTCGTGCCAGGGACTGTGCTAACTAAGCACTGGAGAAGTGACAGTAAAACCCCTGCCCTCGTGAGCAGAGAAGTAATTAAATAAGATTGTTGGAGCATGTTAGGTAGTAAAAAAAGGACTGGAGAGAAAACATGGAAAGGAGGGAAATGGGGAATATAAGGTCTCCAGCGGGGAGGCAGTTGGCAGTTATTATTTTATTCATTTTTTAATTTTCATTATAGTTGATTTAAAGGGTTCTGTCAATTTCTGCCATGCAGCAGAGCGACCCAGTCATACATATACATTCTTTTTCTCACGTTATCCTCCATCACGTTCCATCGCAGTGGCTGGTTATAGTTCCCTGTGCTATGCAGCAGGATGTCTTTGCTTATCGACCCCAAATGCAGTAGTTTGCATCTACTGACCCCAAGGAATTTGCAGTTTGAAATAGAGTGGTTAGAAAAGTAACTGAGGAGGTGACATTCAAGCAAAGGATTAAAGGCGGTGAGCGGGTGAGTCAAGTGGGAAAGGACTTCTCCCAGCACCTGTGCGGGGACCCGGAGGCAGGGGAGCGCCTGTGAGCCGGAGGGAGAGCAAGGAGGCCCCGTGGCTTTAGGGAGCACAGGAGAGCAGAGTGGCGAGGAGGCCAGAGTGGCAGGCGCCACAGGGCAGCTGTGTGGTGGGGCCTCAGCACTGCCTTCAGGGCCTGGGCCACAACTGCGTGCGAGGTGAGGAGCCTGTGGTCGGGCTTCCTCTTCGTAGTCGATGTTTATAACCGATGTTTAACCTGGGCATCCGGCAGAGAGCAGCGCCGCCTCCTGCACCCCCGCGCGGATTGATCTCGCAGTCCTCTTTCCCACCGTGCCCGATTTGGTCACCCGCCTTCCAGGAGGTCCCCCAGCCCCTCCAGAGAACATGCTCGACTCCAGCCGTTTCCCCTGCCTGCCTGCGCCAGACCTGCCCCAACAGGGTGAGAAGAATGACCCGGGGCCCGGCGCCCATCCCAGAGGGGTCAGTGGAGGGCTGGGCGGGGAAGGAGTCATCAGAGAGAACCACAGGACGAGTCAGAACGACACCAGAGAGGCCTGGGGAGAGCTTCCCCAAGGGTATTGTGACGGTAGGACAGTCACTGTGTGAAAGGGTGCAGGAGCGCGAGGAGACGTTGCGAGTAGTGGGGCGCCGGGAAGGGGTTGGGACGTCAGGTGTGGTTGCTCTCGGTGAAGGAGGCAAGGGAAGGAATCCAGAGGGCGCTTAATCCGAGCCCCGTGTACCCTGAAGGATTATCCTGCGCTGAACGTCCACGCTGAAAGAGGCAGGAAAAGGTAAACCGCATCACGTATGTCATTAAGGGCAGTGGCAGTTACAGTAGCAAACCTCACAATTTTCAGAGGCCTGAGCAAGCATCATCTTTTCTGCGGGTCAGTCAGGTGCAGGCAGCCTTTCTTTGGGGGTTGATTCAGAGACCCAGATTCCATCTAGCTTGTGGTTCTTCTATCTTCTGGAGCTTCAGAGCCGCCTGCAAAAAGAGGAGAAAAGAGTGAAGAAGGCAGACCTGCTGCCCTACCATCTGGGCTGAGAAGGTGTTCAGTCTCCTACAGGAGTTCCAGCGTCTTGGTCCCACCTGGACGCAAGGGAAGCTGGGAAATGTAGTCCCAGGCTGGGCAGCCGCTTTCAGCCACGGTTCTATACTCTGGATGGAAGAGTGTCTGTGTGATGGACAGTTAGACTCTCTCCTGTGTGAATATGCCCAAAACTCAGTCACCTTATTTCATCTCCTTTATACCTCATCCAGTACTACAGACTACATTGACCATAAGAGCTACGGTTCTTCGTGTTTTCAGAAAACAGTATCATTTCTCAAGAGCTTGGAGGTAAATTCAGGCTGATAAGCGTTTATTATGTGCTTATTATCAGACAGGGGAAAAGTGCTGCCTCAATTTCCTCCTCCGGAAGTGAGGGTAAATTCTCTCCCTGGAACAAGGTTAATACAGGATGGAGTGGGGAATCGCCTGGCATGTGGCAGGGGTGCAGTGAGCATCACCCACCCACCCCCTTCTTTTGAGATTTTCCAGGAACACCCTAAGGGCAAGTGGGAGGGTCCAGCCGCCACCCCTCTTGTGTGGAGCCCTGACTTGGAAAACCTTGGCCCACCACAAGGCAGAGAGTCTCCTGGCACAGGGGGGCCAGCGGGGGGAAGGCATGGGGGTTAAAGAGAGAGGGGGGATTCTCTCAGTGACTTCTCTGGGTCTCTCCAAGCCAAAGATCTGGAAATGGTGGTGATAAGAATTCAGCTGCATGTTTCCCAGGACAGAGGGGCCCGTCCCATTTTCCCTGGATTTATAGACAGTGGGCCTGTAATCAGCTATGCTCCTCCAAGGGCCAGTGGCTTCAGTTTTCGTTTGTCAGGAGGGCTGTGGCAGGCCACTGGGCTGCTGCCTGCCAGCTTTTATACAAAGATGTGTAGAGGTGGGCTATCATCTGGGGTCCCTCTCAGGGTGAAGAGGGTTTCATTGAAAGGAAGGAAACTGAGGGAGGCCCTTGTGTCAGAGTTTGGCTTCCTGAATCAGAAGGGCAGTGGGAGTCAGTGGGTTTTTGCACGGGCAGTAATGGAAGAGATGGTCCTTCCTTGGGGAAACGATCTGTTTTTCTCCATGCTTAGCGATTGTGCTGGTGATTTCACTTGCCATTGTAGCCTCTAAATTAGATTCATTTCTCACCCTAAGTTTCTCCTAATTGCCAGGGCAAGAGGAAGGGTTGATGCTGGGCACCAGGCCGACTCCCTGAGGCTGGGCAGAAGCTGCCAGGCAAGGGGGATCAGACCCTAGACAGGGCAGCTGGCCCCCGGGGGAGGGAAAGGGCTGCGGGCAGAGGATCTGGCCCCATGTTCCACGCTCGGGAGTCTAGGCACATTGGCCAAGGGCCTCGAGAAGTTAGTCTTAGAAGAAAGTCTCACAGAAGCAAAGCAGGACCACCCCCCGAGAGCCTCAGTCAGGTCACCAGAATGGGCACCGAATGGGACTCTTTTAGGTTCTCCAGAGAAACAGAGCACACAGGATAGGTATGTATTAAGAGACTGATTATAAGGAATGGGCTCATGGAAGCCAGGAAGTCCCACGATCTGCCACCTGCCAGCAGGAGACGGAGGCGAGCCGGTGGTGCAGCTCCAGTCCGAGTCCACGGGCCTGCAGCCCAGGAGCGCCCGTGGTATCATTGCCAGTTCAAGGGCAGGAGACCGAGGTCCCAGCTCAAGCCGTCGGGCAGGGGGAGAATTCTCCTTCCTCCACCTTTTCGTTCTAGCTGTGCCCCCGGAGGGTTGCATGGTGCCTGCCCACCTGCCCTGGGAAGCGCAGTCTTTACTCAGCCTGTGGATTGCAATGCTGATCTCATCCAGAAATGCTCTCACAGACGCACCTAAGAGCACTGCCTAACTATCTGGACACCCCACGGACCAGTCAAGCGGACACCTGAAATTAACCATCACTATACCAAGGCCAAAACAGACGTGGAAACAGGAATGAGAAACTCCCATGTAAGCGCTTTGTGAGCAGATGGAAGCGGCAGCGGTGCCTCCTCTGTGATCCTGACTCACGCAGTCATTCGGGGAGCAGGGGGTCAGCCTCATGGGAGCTACAACCTGAGCGGTGCTCAGCCAGAAGGAAACAGGACAGGGACAGTGCTCTCTCTGTGGAGCCGCGCAGGTCACAGGTGGCATTGAACTCCCCTTGGCAGAGGCCGGAAGATGAGGAATTCGTTGATATTTGTTCCAGATTCAGGGACTTAAAAAAAAAAAATGAAAGAAAGAAAAGGGAATATTCTAATCGAGCTCACTAAAAATGGCACACATCCTTGATAAGGAGGAGCTTAAGACAGTAACACACAGATTAGGTGTCAGACATTCTCCTGTGGCCTTTATTGATTTCTCACAAACAGCTCTGAGATCCATTACAAAGGTCCGAAGACTGAGGCCCCGAAAGGAGAGGTCCATTGTCCAAGGGGTTAGTCAAGGGCGCAGTCTGACTCTAAAGCTTGGGTTCTCTCCTCCAAACCACAGTGGGCCAGGTGCCCAAACGGAGATTCCTGCTGGCTCTGCACATAGCCTTCTCATGCTCTGCGGTCACCTGGCAGATTGAGGGGGGCTCACCCAGCACAACGTAAACCCAATGAAGACTTCTGCCTTGATCTCCCCGAGCCGTCACTGAGCCCCAAGTGCCTACCCTAAGTCCCTCCGATTGCTCACACATCCCCTGCTCACTGCCTGGGAATTCCTTGGGGCCTGAACCTTATTTTAACTCCACGCCCTAATGTTCGGCACATAAAAAGCATCGTGTAAAAGGTAGGCAGCTGGGTGAGGAGCCAGGAAAGAATGACGTATAAAGAAATTGAGGTTCAGTGTTCCTTTGCAGTTAATGAACCCGAATAGTATCCATGCGGACACGGGTTCGATCCCTGGCCTCCCTCAGTGGGTTAAGGATCTGGCGTTGCCACAAGTGGCAGCGTAGCTTGCAGATGCAGCTCGGATCCCGCGTGGCTGTGGCTGTGGTGCAGGCCAGCAGCTGCAGCTCCAACACGACCCCTAGCCTGTGACCCTAAAAAGAAAAAAGGGAAAGAAATTGAGGTGCAGAAAAGCCTAACTGGGAAGCCGGAGACTTGGATTCCAGACCAGCCCTACCACTAACTTTCCCCAAGCCCCTGGTCAAGTCTCAGAGCCTCAGTTTTCTGATCTGTAAAATAGGGTTGCTCAAATAAACGATTGCTGAGATCCCTTCGCCAGCATTAGATGATCCTGTGCCCTAAGAATCAGGATTCCTGGGTTCAAGGATTGACTGTGATTTTTTTTTTATAGAATTTAGGAATCTGGATCTGAGGTACTGCTGCCATGCCCCTAGCAGAGGGTGTTTATTACCCCCTGCCTTGATGTTCATCAGGAGTGTACTGGGTGATTTCCTCATAGGCTGCAAACTCATTGGAGGGTTGTGTCTTATTTCCTCCCCCCTCCCCAAGATCTGAACATTCAAGATCTGTTTTGGCCTTGGTATGGTGATGGTTTATTTTGTGTTGTCCGCTTGACATACACACTTGTGGAAAGAATCCAATACCTGGCTGAGGGCCTGCAGCTAAATTCGGGCCCAGCCTGGGTACCCCGCGTACCTAACCAAAGTTTAAACCTCACCCCACCCCCTCCCCACTGCTGTACTCAAAGCTGGGGCTTGGGAAATATCCTTGAGGTGATCGGTGTGCACGAGTTAAGTAGAAACCCATGCATATTGGCTTTGAGTTTTGCTTGAAAAGTTTCCCAGGGCATAACAAATTGCTTAAAAAGTAATTTTGTAGCAAATGTGGTAGACAGTTCTCTCTATAGTAAACAGAAAAACACTGAGACTCCAATAGAACAAAAGACGCGCAAACAGATGATAGAGCAATGAGCAAAATGTTCAGACTTGCCGTTAATCCAAAAATGCAAATTAAAGCCCAATGAGATGGCATTTTATCCTTTGCATATTAGTAGACGCGTTAACTGAAGACGGCAGTGTTGACAAGAGTGTGGTAACAGAGACATTCTCGTGTAAGATGGATGTAAAAGTATAGTAATAACACCTTTATGGAAAGCACATTGTCCAGGATGCTTTAAAATGTGACATCTCTTGGGGAGCAAAGCCTTATGTCGCCGGATGTTCCTGGTATCATTATTTGTAACACAAAATCAGAAACCAGCTCCATAGCCAACAATACAGAAAATAGAACTACCACTTATGCTGTATCAACCTAGTGGAATACTATAAAGTTACTGAAAATAAGGTCTACAGAGTGATTTTCATGACTTCTACATGTTTATCATAAAATGTGAAACTGGAGTTATAAAACTGCATCACAGCTATGCCCAAATCATGTCAAAAATACATGGGTACGTTTAACAAAATGTTAACGATAGTGTTGAGTGAATGATGTCATCACCACTCACTTTTCGAGCTTTTTGTTATTTTACTCTAAAATGTGTGTTTTCTAAAGAGTGGAAAGGAAGAAAAGTTTGCTGGCAGCCGGAGCGTGTAGGACCCATTCGTCTCTGCAATCACCAGGGACCGGCTGCTAAGGAAGCCCGTTAAACCCAGGGTGGCAGCGCCCCTGTGTTGAAATCGCTCCGTCTCTGGAGCATATTTTTTCTTTACTGAGGAAATTGCTTTCCATAAAACCAGCTCTCTGACACCTCCGAGTACCAGGGAACCATGCGCGCCCGCTTTCCTGGGGACATTCTCTAATGGGGATCTCCATCACGCTCCCACTTGGCGCTTCCAACACATCCCAGCCAGCCATAAAAATGTTTAGCACCCCGTATGCAAGACTGATTGCAGCAGCCTCATAAAAATCCCATTCACTGAGCCAGAGCTGCAGGTCTAAAACTCTCGAGCCCCCCGCTGTCCTAAACCCAGTGGCGTGGCGCATTACTAAGTGATGCCTGGTAAGTTAGAACTGGATCCTGGGCCAGACGAGGGAAAAATAAGAAAGGGGCGGGGGCAGCCTGTGCCGAGTGTGCCCTGTGTGGTCAGGACCAGAAGCCACCTCTGGCTGCTCTTTGGGGCAGGGTAAGTGCACTCGGCCAAGCCAGGGAGAGGATTTAGGGATGATGGCCATCCTTTGGGAAGGCAAAGGGGATGGGAGGTATGTGGGGTGAAGGAGTGATCTTTGGGGGCATCCTGCCCCCAAGTACACTTCAGCTCACCTGGAATGGAGACCCCCCCTTCCTGGCTGCCCCTGGACAGGGGTGGGGGCACACGGACTACTCAGCACCCATCTACCCTCTTGGGGGGACTCTCCTGACTCCCGCCATGTGGTAGGTTTTGGCACCCCTCCAGCAGTGGCGGAATGGCCTATGTCTGAGCCAGGAGCCCAGTGCCTGCACACAGCTTGCAGCTCTTCAGTTATTGGGCTCCAGTGCTCAATACAGCTGCTTTTTTCCACACCCATTAGGGTCCAAGTGGCGCGGGTTCCAGACCCTGCTTAGCCTCTAGTCACATTTGTCACAAAGGGCAAGTCACGTGCATGGTCTGTCTTTCAGCTCCAATTTTCTCATCAGCAGAACGGGGATAATAAAGCCCTATGTTCTGTTTTGCCACTCCCCACCCACATCCTTTCTACTCCTCATTTTAAAATGTTATCATAAAACATTTCAGTGCTCCAATCAAGTAAAATCATTCAAATAGCACTTAGGAACTCATCAAGTTTCCAAAAAAAAGGGGAAAAGCTCCCAGCATTCCATTTGCATTTTTTATTGACTTCCCTGCAACTCTATTCTCTGTAACAAAGGACAGCAAAGTATGTCTCTGAAGTAGGACTCAAGGTTTGTGTCATGTATCTAAATTTAGTAAGTTCATATCCCAGATCTTACACATCCTGTGTGACTTTGAGTAACTTACTTAACCTCTCTGAGCCTCAGTTCTCTCATCTATAACGTGAGAATCATGCCAACCTCATAGAGTTTGGTAGAGGTTTAAGGGCATAATATATTAAAACGCCTGGTATAGTACCTAACCTAGGTTAGGAATGCAGTAAATGATTGCCCTGCGCTTCCCCAAGTGTGGCTGAGACTTCTGAGTACTGCTCAGAGCACCACTTTTAGGTCTGTTTATGTCGTAGTTGCCCTATGAGTGTTTAGGGTAATATAAATGAATATTCAACTTTTATGGTTTCTGACACTGAACATCAACACACCTGCAGGTCTCCTGATCAATATGGTACCACCTATTTTGGGGGAGTTGCAAATTCTAATTGAATGGAGAGAAAGACAGGGAAATCAATTGATTAAGGAGGGGAAAAGAGAATCAGTGGAAACAGTATTCTTGCTTTCTCAAAAGTGCTCCTTTTCCATGAGAGGGATAGCTAGCCTATCATCTGGCCACTGCAGGTCATGCCTTGCTAAACCAGGAGAGGGATGAAGAGGTCTCATAATTTCCTTATGTTGTCGATTACTAATGTGTGGTAAAAAGGCATACCTTGCATGATTTCAGTTCCTTTATATTTATTGTTATTTTTCTTGTGGCCTTGCGTATGGTCTATCTGGGAGAATGTTCCACCTTCACTTGACAGGGATGTGTGTCCTGCAGTCCTTGGGTGGAGAGTGTTCTATAGATATCTACTAGGTTGTTATAGTGTTGTTCAAGTCTTCTATATTCTTTCTGATTTTCTGTCAATTGTTGAGAGTGGGGGTATTGAAATCTCCAATTATTAAGGTTAAATTATCTATTTTTCCTTCAGCTCTGTCAATTTTTCATTCATGAATTTTGAGGTCTTGTCATTAGGCATATACTCATTTATAATTGTCATATTTTCCCAATAAATTGTCCCTTTGTTTCTCTAACTGTTTTTTGTCCCAGATCTATTTTATCTGATATTATAGGACCATTCCAGCTTTCTTAGGGTTTCTGTCTTTATAGTAAATTTCTGATTCTTTTACTTTCAACCTGTTTGTGTCTTATAATCCAAGGTGTGTCTCCTGTAGATAGTGTATAATTAGACCTTGCTTTTTTATCTGGTCTGACAATGTCTGTCTTTTGATTAGGTCATTTGGACCATTCACATTTAATAATTTTATTAATATTATTCAATTTATATTTGCCACTTTGCTACTGTTTTCTGTGTGTCCCTTATCTGTTTTTATTCCTCTATTCCTGTTCTAGGTCCTCTTTTTAATGTTACATAAAATTTTCTAGCATAGCATTTTAATTCTTTTGTTAATTTTTTTAGCCATATTTTAATGTTTTTTTAGTTGTTGCTCTAGGGACTATTTTATGCATCTTAAATGATCATAATCCATTTTAGATTATTACAGATTTGCTTTGCTACAAGATGGCTCTAATCCTTCCTCCTTCTTTATGCTATTATTGATATATAATACACAATATATTATGTGTTATTGTATAAAATATATATTGTATAATATATATATGTAGCCTGTATCCATAATATTACTCTACATAATCTTATGTTTTTAAAAGACGTTAAGAAATGAGAAGTATATGTATATATATACATATATATTTAACCCACATTTCCATTGCTGATGCTCTTCATCCTGTGGGTTTGAGTACGTCCTGGTACCGTTTCCTTTCAACTCGAAAGACTACATAAGGCAGGTCTCCAACAGTGAATTCTCTCTGTCTTTGTTTATCTGGGAATGTCTTTATTTTGCCTTCACTTTTTAAAGATAGTTTTGCTGGATGTGTAATTCTCGGGTGACAGTTATTTTTCTTTCAGCTCTCTGGTCTCTGTTATTTAAGAGGGGAAGTCAGCCATTCATTATATTGATGCTCTGCTGTAGAAATGAGTCATTTTTTTCACTTATTTTCAAGATTTTCTCTTTGGCTTTAACAGCTTGACTGTGCTGTATCTATGTTTGGCTTTCTTTGCATTTATCTTATAAGTAGTTCATCAAGCTTCTTAGTTATGTAGATTGATGTTCTTTATCCAATTAGGGGAAGTTTTAGCTATTATTTCTCCCAATACTTGTTCTCTCCCTTCTCTCTGTCTGCTTTTTCTGAGGCCTTAGTATATGTTTCTTGGTGTGCTTAATGTCTTTTCACAGCTCTCTGAGGCTCTGTTTATTTTTCTTAAAACTTTTATCTCCCTGTTCTTCAGATTGGATAATTTCTCCTGATCCATCTTCAAGGTTGCCTTTTTTTTTCTTTTTTTTTTTGAGTCTGCTCTTGAGCTGCTCGAGTGAATTTTGTTTCAGTTACTGTGCCTCAACACTAGAATTTCCTTGGCTCCTTTTTAGAGTTCCGTCTCTTTATTGAGATTCTGTATTTGTTGATTAATTGTTACCATACTTTCCTTTAATTCCTTAGACATGATTTCCTTTGGTTCTTTCAGCAGTTTTAATAGCTGCTTTGCAGTAATTATCTTATAATTTCAACATTTAGGACTGCTCTCATTCAGTCTCTAGTGCTTTTGTTTCTGATTAAGGGTTATACTTTCCTATTTCTTTGTATGTCTTCATTTTGTTGTTATTGAAAACTGGACATTTTAGTGACTATATTATAGCAACTGTGTGTTCTGATTTTCCCTCATGAAGGTTGTTGCTACTGTTTTTTTGTTTGTTGTTTTTTTTTCTGTTTTTGTACAGAGCAAGCCTTAGTTAAATCTTTGAACTCTTTCTGTCCCACAGTGTGACCACTTGTGTCTTCATTTATTTATTTTTTTCTTACCTTTAAGCTTATGTCCACTTAGCTTAGTGGTCAACCCATGATTGCATAGAGATTATGCTCAAAGACATCAAGCCAGGTGTTCTGCCAATGAAGCTGTATGTGGGCAAATGGAGCACATCCAGTGTTCAGGTCATTTTTAAGTCTTTTCTGGCTTTTCCCTTTCACTTGATCCTTTTGCATCTCCTCTCTGCCTACACACACCTTTGGGGTTGAGCAGGGGTGTCTAGATGGCTTGGGCCCTCTCCGAAATCTACTATTTGTTTACATCTCAGCCAAGAATAGGCTTTCCCCAACCACGACCTTGTTCTTGTGGAGACACTGATCGTTCCTACTTGCCTTAGCAAGGGCACAACCCACTGCTCCTGGTCACCTGAGCCTCTTCAACCTCAGCAGCCAAATTGCCAGTCCACATGGTGGCCTTACTCTGGAAGAACCCCTGTACTGACTAAAGATGGGAAGAGCCCAAGGCACCCACATCACTGAGTCCCACTGTTCTTGCCTAAAGTTCAGTGTTTTTCAAGCGTAAACACTTACGAGACAGTTGTATGCCTTTGGTCAATTTTCAGAGCATTAAAATGGTAGTTTCATCAGTTTTGTACAACTTTATAGTTCCTTTTGAGGGGAGGAAGTTTGCTAACCTCTTTACTTTGCCATAACCAGAAATACATACTATAGTTCTTTTTTCTTTTTCTGTCTTTCTTTTTATGGCCACACCTGCAGCGTATGAAAGTTCCCAGGCTAGGGGTCTAATCAGAGCCACAGCCGCAGGCCTGTGCCACAGCCACAGCAACACCAGATGTGAGCTGCGTCTGTGACCTACACTGCAGCTTGCAGCAACACCAGATCTGAGCTGCATCTGTGACCTATACTGCAGCTTGCATCAACACCAGATCTTTAACCCACTGAGCAAGGCCAGGGATCAAACCAAGATCTTCACGGACACTATGTCAGGTTCTTAACGACTGAGTCGCAATGGGATCTTCTATAATATAGTTTCTAAAGTCCTCTTATACTCATGGTTTCATGTGATTTCTGAATGAGATAGGCAGAGCAAGTTTCTTAGTTCCATTTCAAGGATAAAGAAAATGAAGCTCAAAGAGGGTAAATGACTTTCCCAGTGTCCTCCAGCTTGAAACTGGCTGAGCCAGAACTCCAGCTTGTTTTTCTGTCTTTCAGGTCTTTTTCTACTATATTATGGAGCCTGGATGGGGCTCCATGGAGCACTGAGGAAGATGACTGTCTTAGCTCAGGCTGCTATTAAAAAATACCTACCGTAGACTGGGCAGCTTTAACACAGACATTTATTTCTCACACTCTGGAGGCTGGAAGTTCAATATCAAGGTTCCAGCAGATTTGGCTCTTGATAAGGGCCTTCTTCCTACCTAGCAGACAGCCACCTTGTCACTGTATTTTCACATGGCCTTTCTTCAGTGCATGTGCATGGAGAAAAGGAAGTCTCTGTCATTGTCGTTGTCGTCTTCTTTCTTCTTCTTCTTCGAAGGGCACTGTTCTCATCGTGAGGGTTCCAACCCTGAGATCTAATCTAAACTTAATTACCTCCCAAAGATTCTACCTCCAGATACCATCACCTCAGAGGTTAGGTGTTCTACATAAGAATTTGGAGGGACACAAATATTCAGCTCATAATGGAGCTACTCCATCTTTCTCTTGCTGCCTCAAAGCCTAGAAAGTTTCACTGGGTCCTCATGTTCATCAAAAACCAAATTTCAAGGGTAAAGAAACAAAGGATGAACTCCAGCCATGGATGCTAAAGCCCAGGGTCTGTCTTCTTCTCACCATTTAGATGAGAGCTGACAGTGGGACTTCCTTCCTCCTGTAGCCAACCTGCTGTGCTTCATCTGTGGGTAGCTCCTGAATTTTAACGATGGTGCATATTTTGATTGGTGTTAATATTGTTAACAGTCATTTTCTTCTTCCAGCTTCCTCTGTTAAGCCATCTAGCAGAGAAAGGTGACATTTGCCTTAACATCCAGGGATCCATAACCCCCCAGGTCAGATTATTATCTTCTGTGCCAAAACAAAGACTTAACATTACTAATTTTGGAGCCTGATAGGATTTTCCTGACTTTCCAGAGAGGAGCCTGAGCTCTGTGTTCTTAGGAGTGACTGCTTCTACCTCTGAAATAGCCCCAGAGCAGTCAGCAGGGGGCAGGTTCTTATGGGGAGAAAGTGCTGGACTTCTCTGTTTTTAATGTGCTCTATGACGCTGTATGTTATAGCCAATTCCCTAATGATGCAGGCTGTCATGTATTGAGTATTCACCATGGACCAAACATTATGGGAGGAGCTTTACATATAGAACCTGGATGTCTCCTTATCTCCTCAGCCTGTGGTCTCACTGTTGGTAGTGATCCAGATTTCTGGGTATTCCCCCTCAGTGCCCTGTGTGGGACCTCCAGCTCATTGAAAGTCTTGCTCAGGTCTTTCTGGAAGACTCCAAGAGCCTCACATGTTCTCAAGAAGTCCGCTCTGGTTCCTTGACATCACATTCCTTGTTAATAGTCTGTCTGTCTACGAGCCACTTGGAAGGTAGCCCTGTGCCTCTGCCTTTCCAGCTGGAGCACACGGCACCATTCTTCTACTCAAGGGGCTAGCCCTACAGAGTCCCAAAGCTGCAGACCCTCAAACTGTCACACTCTTCTTGTGGAAACTTGCCCTCTGTCTACTGGTGCCTAATAGAAATGCGGAGACAGAGTTTTTGGGGAAAGAGAAAAAAATAGCTCTGTTGCTTTGCCAAGCAAAGAAGGCCACAGCAGGGTAATGCCTTAAAGACTTTGCCCTCCCCTGGGAGAGATTAGGAAGTGGCTTTATAGTTTGGGAATAGAAAATAGGGCCACAGATAAGTATCAGTGTAGATGCAAGCTTTCATTCTTCTTCAAAGTTGATGTTTAGTGGCCCCAGGACTGGTTCTGGTCGTTCTCCTCTCAGTTTCCATTTATCGTGGGTTTTAGTTTTGCAGAAGTACTCAAGACATTGTTACATATAACCCTGGAAGAGGAACCAGGACCCTGCCCCAAAGCTACACTATTGTTTCTGGTCTGCTCCTCCCTCATCTCTGCATCCCCTCACTTCCCTGATTAGCAGCTCTTTGAACTTGCCCTTTGGAACTCAGGGAAGGTCATAGAGGCTGAAGCTTATTCCCTAAGGACAAGAAATGGGGGACACAGAAAGGCTTGTGCCCAGGAGTCCCACAGGTCCCTGCTCAGTTTAACTGTCACACTGCACCGTGAATACTCCTTTCCCCAGAGAAGGAAGGAGAAGGGTCCTCTTCCCAATGTTGTACTAAACCTTGGTCCCTAGGCTCCAACGCACCTCTGCTGGAGTCCAGAATATAATAGTTTCTTCAGCTTTCTGATGAGGCTCAGATGTACCCTTGGGCCCTGGCAGGAGAGCTAACCTCCCTAACTCTGCTGGTGTCTTTGCTGTATAATAAACTACTCAGAACTCAATAGATTGTCTTGATAACCACGTATTATTTTTCACACAGGCTGTTTGGGCAGTTCTGTGAGTCCTGCCCGGAGTGCTCCTGAGGCTGCAGTCATATGAGGGCTGGGTCTTGAAAAGGCAGAGGGGCTTTGCTCGTATGTCTGTTGTCTGGATGGAGTCAGCTGGGAGGTTGGTGCCTCTGGCTCCCCAAGTGATCTTCCCTCTTGGCTCGGTTGGACTTCTTTTCATGACAGCTTTATCTCAAGAGAAAACATTCAGTAGGAAGGATGCAGAAGTTATTGGTTCTCTTAAGACCTAGACCCACAACTGCAATCCCCTGTGATGCTCAATGGGTTGTGCACTCGCAGGGCCAAGCAAGATTCAAGGGGAGAGAAAATAAACTCCACCTGTTGATGGGGTTAGTGACAGATCTGCAGCTATCTTTAATCCCCTGTCATCCTCCCAGTTCTTGAGGCTGTTCCCAAGGACACCTTCCTCCTGTGGGATCTTGTCACTCCATGTCAATCAGCTGAGTCATTGAATGTCTGTGGCGCTGATGACGCTACATGAGCAAGCTCAGTTTCGGCGCAGTGGGAACGACTCCACAAATTTCATGACTATCTTAGCTCAGTCCAGCAAAGGAGGTCTTGTTATTCTCACATTTATAGATGAAGAGACTAAAAGTCAGAGAGATTGAATGATGTGACCAAGGTCACAGCTGGTAATGGCCAGGTCAGGGTTCAAACTCGTGTCATCCTAACTCCAAAGCCCCCCTTTTTGTTGCCCCTGTTCTGCTTCTCATATCTCTGGGTCTCCGTTGCCGCCAATGTAATTGTAACATTAGATGAAGGACAGAATGATTGTCTAGAACCATTATAGCTCTAAAATCTTATTTTCCTTCCCCACCTACCATCTTCCTGAGGAAACAAATCTTCACCTGCTGTATGCACTGCTTTTCTGTATTTCTGTTGGCAAGATTTTTTACACCACAGGATTTGTTTCTGTGTCTGCTATTTTTTTTTTTTAATCCAAATCGCTCTTATGAAAAAGTCCTTCAAATTCCTGGTGGGGAAGAGTTAAATTCCAGCAGCTCTCCCCAGCCCCATACCTCCCTGGAATATTTAGTACATTTCCTGCCAGCTCAGTCAAGGGTAGCAGTTTTCAGGGTAGCTCTCCCTTGCTTAAGAGATTTCCATGGCTCCCTTGTTGCCATCGGGAGAGACTCTAAACTCTTTACACGGCACACAGGGCATCCCAAGTTCTGCTCTGCCTCTCCAGACGCACGTCATAACCGCTGAGACACTTATGGTCACCTGTAGGTGCTTTGTGTCTCCGTGTCTTTGTTGCGATTGCCCAGAAAGTGTCCCTCCACTCCTTCTCTTCCTAGTTAACTCTTACCCTTTCTTGAAGACTCAGTGCGTAGATCATAAAGGAAGCTAGACCTGAAAGTCTGTTTTTCTCCTCCCGTAGAACCCGAGGCCTGGCGTTGTCATCTCACTCACTACTTAATGTTGAAACTTCCTATTTATCTCTCCCCCTGCCAAATACTGTGAACTCCTTGAAGAGAGGAATTATGTTGTATTCTCCTAACACCAGCTTCCCGCACCAGCACGGTGTCTTACCCAGAGCAGGCATCCAGAGAATGGTTGAAAGGAACACAGATCGGAACAAGCTGTAAACTTGGTTAGGGGAAGGCTCCATTTGTCTTATTCATCGCAAAATCCCCAGTGCATGACAAACATCAGGGGCTCAATAAATATTTTTGCTACTCGTGCTGTTTCTTCTGCCTGAAAGGAGCTTCCTCCTTCGTTGCCTTATGTCCAAATCCTACCTATTCCTTGAGTAACTGTTTCAGTTTCCCATTTGGTACCCCTCCGCTTTTGACCATGACAGAGTAGTTGGAACTGGACTGGCCATCCTACCATAAACAGTTGTAAAAATGGGCCAAATACATGAAATGACTGCTTTCAGATATTAGGCAAAAGGCAGCCACAAAACTATGGTCTCCAAGAGAAATAAAACAAGTAAAATGATCTGTTGGTTGCCCTAGCTCTCAGTTTAGAGGAACTCGATGAAACTGGAGGGGAGGAGAGGTCAGACAGAGCACAGCATCCTTAACGGGTTAAAGGCAACTGGTAAGGATGGAATTTGTAGGATGAAGTACTAATAAGAAAGAGTAAAGAAATCCACATAAAGATCCTCATGAGTCTCTGGCCAAAGACTAAGCTTCACATGTGTAGGGAAAGATCCCAGGAGAATGGACAAAGAACACCTACTGAGGAAGGAGCGACTACTAGAGAATGAAATTACTCCCAAGAAGCTGTATGCAGAAGCTCACGCAAGACTGAGAGATGTTTAAGTTTCAGCAATCTACAGTCAAGATACCTTGTTGAACATCTCAGGCTTTCTGTAGACACCCCCAAAAGGACATGCCTTAGGAATAGGGTTAGTCTACACAGAGAATAAAGACTACTTTCAGCCTATGCTAATGAATCCAGAATAAGCCTTAAAAAGATCAAACTCATCTACAAGTTAATTAAGTGCCTACCTAAATAAAAACTCAACACTCTTTAAAAGAAGACAACAAAAGTCCAGGTCCCAAACATCCTAGCATCCACTTACAGTTTTTGTGGATTTTTATATTGTTTCCTTGTTTGAAACATATTTTTCTGTCATCTCATTTTGTCTGACCTTCAGTATTTGTGGTCTCCTTTCTGCAGGGTGCAGGGTTTTAGTTCCTCTGGCTTCTGCTGTCTGCCCCCTGATGAGTGGAGCTGGGTCTTATCCCTTTGGTGGTCAAGGCCTCGTCAAGGGGTATGTTTGGAGGTGGCTGTTGACATGGTTGGTGTGTTTAGGCAGCCTGTCTGGGTTTAATACTTTTTTGTACAAGGGCTGTTTTTAGTTTAGATGCCTGCCACCTCTTGCCTCAGCGTCTGCTGGTCATTATCCCCTTGGTAGGAGATGTGACTGATGTGGTGACCATAACCTGTCCTGGATATTGAATGGGGCCTCCTATTTGCTCTGCGGTTGTCACAGCCCTGTAACGGGGCAGGGTCTGCTCCTGTGTGGGAGTAGGAGCCCCCAGATCTGCGTCTGCACTGTTGTTCTGATCTGCAGTGTGGAGAGGGTGGGTTTGCAGCACTCCCTCTGGGAAAGAAGCCACTGGGTATTCCTCCCTGGAGCTGTTTACCTGTGAGCGTGCTCTGTTGTGTCATCTTCCATCCATTGTGCAGATGCACAAAGTACACTGTTGTTGCCACTGCTTTTGGCCCCACCTTAATCATGGGTATGTCCATAATTGGCCCTGGTGTCTCCTAGTCATTGTTTGCATCTGGCCACAAATGCAGATCCACGAAGGTCAGGACCTAGGGCTGTAGTTTGTGTACTTACCACTATGAGAGCTATGGAGTCGGCTCATACTCTGACCAGGTCCAACCTATGCATGTACATACCCGCAAAGTCCAACCTAGCATCCGTAATGTGCAGTAATCAAAAATTACCATATCTGGGAGTTCCCGTCGTGGAGCAGTGGTTAACGAATCCGACTAGGAACCATAAGGTTGCGGGTTCGATCCCTGCCCTTGCTCAGTGGGTTAACGATCCGGCGTTGCCATGAGCTGTGGTGTAGGTTGCAGACACTGCTCGGATCCTGCGTTGCTGTGGCTGCGGTGCAGGCCAGTGGCTACAGCTCCGATTAGACCCCTAGCCTGGGAACCTCCACATGCCGCGGGTGCGGCCATAAAATGACAAAAGGCAAAAA
>PVHT020000037.1:3328484-3420732 GCA_004024745.2 Catagonus wagneri
AGTGGGTTAAGGATCCCGCTTTGCTGTGGCTGTGGCGAAGGCCGGCGGCTACAGCTCCTGTTAGACCCCTAGCCTGGGAACCTCTATATGCCGCGGGTGCAGTTCTACATAAAGGCAAAAAGACAAAAAAAAAAAAAAAATTACCATATCTGCTAAGAAGGTGGATGTAGGATCCATAACTAAGAGAAAAATAAATCAATAGAAACAGAAATCACAGAGATGATGCAGTTAGCAGACAAGGACTTTTAATGGTGGCTATAAATATGTTCAAGGAGTTAAGGGAAAATATGAATGCAATAGGTGAGCAAATAGAGAATTTCAGTTGAAAAATGGAGCCAGATGGAAATTCTTGAACAACAGAATTTGTGCAATGAAAATTTTAAAGATGGATGTAATAGCAGATTAGACACTGTAGAAGAAAAGATACATGAACTTGAATATGGGGCAATGAAAATTATCCACCTTTGTAGCTCCTGTTGTGGTACAGTAGAAACAAATCTGACTAATACACATGAGGATGTGGGTTTGATCCCTGGCCTTGCTTAGTGGATCAGGGATCCAGCTTTGCCATGACCTGTGGTATAGGGGCTGGTGTTGCTGTGGCTGTGGTGCAGGCCAGCAGCTGTAGCTCCAGTTTGACCCCTAGCCTGGAACTTCCATATGCTGCAAGTACAGCCCTAAAAAGCAAAAATTAAAAAAAAGAAAAAATATCCACCTGGAGCAGAGGAAGACCAAACAAAACAAAACAAAAAAACCAAAAAAATTAATAAATAAATAAAACAGAAAAATGAGCAAAATCTCAGTGACCTGTGGGACAGTATCAAGTAGTTTAACATGTATTTAGAGTCCATTTAATATGTGACTAAAAGTTTTTAGGATTAGAGGAGAGATGAGAGAGAGGAGGATGTAAAAGTATTTGATGAAATAATGACTGAATTTTTTCCAAATTTGTTATCAGCTATAAACCCACATATCCTAAAAGCTCAACAAACCTGAAGAGGAGTAAACACGAAGAAAACCATGATAAATTTGCTGAAAATCAATTATAAAAAGAAAATTTTAACGGTAACTAGAGAAAGACACAAGTTCTTCCTTTTCCATAAACTGATTTCTCCATCAATAATGCTTCGTCTTCCTCCAGGCTCATATCTTTGTGTCTGTGCCTTATGTCCACTCCAAGATTTTGAGCTTTTCTTTCTTTTTTTCTTTTTTTAGGGCCACACCTACAGCATATGGAAGTTTCCGAACGAGGGGTGTAATCAGAGTCGCAGCTGCCGGCCTGTGCAACAGCCACAGCAATGTGGGATCCAAGCTTTATCTGTGACCTGTGCTGCATGTGCAACAGTGCTGGATCCTTAACGCACTGAGCGAGGCCAGGGATCAACATCCTCATGGATACTAGTCAGGCTCTTAACATGCTGAGCCACAACAGAAACTCTAATGCTGAGCTTTTTGATGGCGAGGAGTCCATCTTAGTCTGATACTCTCACAGCATATTGCAACATCTTGCCAATAGTAGTTTGTCAATGAATGTTTGTAGAATGAATGAGGAACATGAATGAATAAAGATAAGAATAACACAGGTTTGTTATCAAATCCTGCACCTCTTAAGCAAACACTTGCTAAGGTGCAGTAGGGTCCAGGTCATCCCACAAAGATACCTCCCCTTTGAGAATAATATATTTCAGACTACAAAGTATATTCACTGAATGTATGGCACTGTGGTAAAAGTCCTTTATACACACCTACTTAGAGTCGTAGCATGAGAAAACTAAGGGGCAGACAGTTTAGTAAATCACCTAAGGTCACGCAGGTAGTGATGACATTGCTAGGATTTTCTGTCAAGACTGACTTTTTTAGAGTTGTGCTTGTCACCATTTTGCTCTCCTCCCTCCTCACACCCTATTTTTCGATCATATATTCTCACCCTTCTGTGCTTTTGCCTATCTTCCTTCTGTCTGCAATGCCCTTTCTCCCATGGACCTGTTCAAGTCCAGTTCCTCGCTCAAGGACACATCCAGCGCTGCCTCTGGCAGGAAGTGGGCTGATACACCACCAAGAATCCTCAGTGCCTATGCTGTTTTAAGCCATACGAATTCTGAGATTCGTGAGATGTTTTCTGTCCTAAAGAAATGCACAGCCCAATCAGATAAAGTGTCCTGTGACAAGTGAGATCAGTACAGGAGAGAAGGGAAGTCTGGGGACTTGGAGGCCCTAAACCAGCCTGGAGTGGTCAGGGAAGGCTTCCTGGAGGAGTAATAACGAAGATGAGTCTCAAGGATATGAGGACTAGCCAAAGTATGAAATACTGCAGTAAGAAAAAAATTCATTGTGCCTGCATTTGAGGACACAGTGGCGCAGAGGCCAGAGTCCTTGAGACTTGGGGGGGGGGCAAAGTTCTCTTAGAAGCTGAGCTTTCTTCCTAGTTTCTCTCCAGATTTTTGTGGGTCTGAGTTCCTGTCCTTTCGCTAAGCAAAGTCTGCATTAAGTTTAACTCTGCTCACCGGAAGGCACAAGAAATTAAATTCCTTTTGAATGGATCTACTTAAAAGAGTGAGAAGTTAATGGCTCACAATTTTTCAAATTTAGGGAAAAATCCATAGTTGTCCCAACTTTATAGCTGGGTATTACTGGATAATCAAACACAACTATTTTCTCAAAATAGAGTGGGATTTCCTTTCCCCCTTCCTTGCTCTTCCCAGCTGCCTCCGGAGCAGCGGCAGAGGGAGGGGAAGCCAGGGTTTTGCCTGGGTCCAGGCGCATTGCTCTTTTTATTCTAGACTGTGTAATTGGCCCTTGCAGACAGAGGTTAATTTCCCACTGTGAGTTCCCTACCAGGGTAGCACAGGGCGGGGGCAGGGGTGGGGGGACCGGAGGAGAAATTACTTGCAGGAGCCACCTGGTCTCCTCGCAGGGCTGAGACAGAGGCCGCGTTAGGAGCCACGAGAGTAAGGACTTTGGAAGTGCACAGACCAGGGTTTGAGCTAAGCTGTTTACTAGCCAGGTTCCCGGGCTGGTGGTCTGATCTCAAGGCTTCAGTCTATTCTTCTGCAAAATAGGGGTTTAGTACCCAGTTAACCATGTCCATATACCACAAGTGCGGCTCTAAAAAAGACAGGGGAAAAAAAAAACACCTCTCTATTTCACTATCCACCAGTGTTTCTTAGTAGGAATCCACTGGCATTTTGGGTGGACGTTTTTAACATCCCTGACTCCAGGGTGTTTCCTAGGTGTCAGAGACAGTCTCCTTAGTCATCAGAAACCAAAAACTGCCTCCAACAACTACAGCCACACCCAAAACACACACACACACACACAAACACACACGCACAAACACACACTTTGCACTGTCTGCGAAAGCACCACCATGTTACAGCCTCACCCAACACACACACACACCCATTGCACCGTCTGAGAAAGCACCACCATGCTACAGCCTCACCCAACACACACACACAAACACACACTTTGCACTGTCTGCGAAAGCACCACCATGTTACAGCCTCACCCAACACACACACACCACACACCCATTGCACCGTCTGAGAAAGCACCACCATGCTACAGCCTCATCTCCCAGGCCCAGAGTGTAGCTTCTGCGCCCCATGTGTCCTAAAAGCTTTGCTCGACAACAAATGTTCAGACGGAGAGTGTTAGTGTTAATGTTTGTTTATTTTTAATATCTTTTTTTGGTAATTACCCAAGTAATACATGGTGGTTGAAAAAGTCCAGCACTGGAGAAGTGTGACAAGTAAAAAATGGAAGTTCTCAGCCTAAACCTTTTAAACATTTATGCTATTTTTATTATAAAAGTAATAAAGCCACATGGTTAAATATTCAAGCAGCGCTAAAGGGTATGAAATGAAAAGCAGACGCCTTCACCATCAACCCCATCCTGTTGTGAGCAGTTTTAGTGCATCTTTCTCGAAATATCTTTGCAGAATCATATCTGTATATACCCTTTCCAAATACAGCTGGAATCATATGCTCTCTTTGCTATTTCGCAAGTCGGTGCTGGTCTGTTTTTCCGCTGAATAATATATCTTGTACGTCACCCCTTAGCAGGTCTTCTTCATTCCCAACAGCCTCAGGATGCTCCATGGAATAGAGGGTCCTGGTTGTTTACTTGTCCTCACTGAGGCGGATAGTGCTGCAGTGGACACTGTTGTCAGGACCGAAGTCCTAGTGGTGTTTGGTTTGGTTTGGCTTGGTGGTTAGCTTATTGAAGTATAGTGGGTTTACAGGGACGTGTTAATTTCTTCTGTACCGCAGAGTGGTGCAGTTCTACGTATACGCGCGTCCGTTCCCATGGGGGTTATCGCAGAGCATGAGTAGAATCGCCAGCACTCTGAGGTCCCCGCTGACCCTCTGTTGCATGTGCCTCAGGGTATATACGCCAGTCCCAGGCTTGCAGTCCATCCATCCCCACACCCTTCTCCTTTGGTCGCCAAGTCCTGTCGTTGAGCGTGGTACTTAGAGGCTAGAGATCCAGCAGCGGTGGGAGGACACATTCAAATGCGGCCAGACCGAGCAGGAGAGGCTGGAAAGGCACGGGACAGGCAATCAGGATCCCCAAGTCCCAGACTCAGCTCAGCCACCCTGTTACTCCGTGACGCTGCAAGTCTTCTTTGGGCCTCAGTTAACGCAACTGTAAAATCTGAGGGTGTGGAGTTCCCGTCGTGGCACAGCGGAAACGAATACGACTAGGAACCATGAGGTCGCAGGTTCGATCCCTGGCCTTGCTCAGTGGGTTAAGGATCCGGCGTTGCCGTGAGCTGTGGTGTAGGTTGCAGATGCAGCTCAGATCCCGAGCTGTTGTGGCTGTGGTGCAGGCCGGCGGCTACAGCTCCAATTGGACCCCTAGCCTGGGAACCTCCATATGCCACAGGTGCAGCCCTAAAAGGCAAAAAAAATAATAAAATCCGGGGGTGGCACAAAATGACCTCTACACCTGTAACGTACCTGTGATCTAAAACCATGAAAAGAAGTTTTAAAGTGATACCGTGATGGAGTTCCCTGGTGGCCTAGCGGTTAAGCAGCCAGCATTGTCACTGCTATGGCACAGGTTCGGCCCCAGGTCCTAGAACTTCTGCATGCTGCAGGCGCAGCGAAAATGAATGCATTTTAAAAATAAAGTGATACTGTGATCCTATAAAGGAGGCGGAAGTGCGAAACCGTTTTTATACTTGGCGCTGGGCCACGGCTGCATTCATCAAGTACCGCAGCTTGGAAGAGCGGAAGCAGTCAGGGAGGGGCCTCCTTGGGACGCGGGAAGAACCCACGTGAGGTTAGTGCAGAGGAACTGGAGCCCTTGAACCTGCACATGAGAAGGCGGGGCTGTGGTTTAATCACTCTGTGGATATGCGGCCCGCCTTCTCTAAAGAGTGTTCTTAACACTCCGTCTTCATGTTCTCAGAAGACGAAGCAAGAAAAAAGGAGCTGAAATGAAAGCAGCGGAAATGTACGGGGGATGGAAAGGGACTCATTTGATGATTGGAATTAAACAAAAAGTAGAAAGCAGAATTTGCTACCAAAGGATATTGTGTGAGCCTCCATCTCTGGATATATTCGAACGTAGTTAAAACATCTGCCTAGAGACAGGAGAACTGGGCCGAAACTATTGCTAGGCGCTTTCCTCCGCCTTGCGATTCTCCCACAGTCTTTCAAGGCTAAGTTCTGATCAAAATGTTCCCTCTGGTTGTTAATAGAATCAGGCAAATCTTGACATGAACGATTAACATTCTAATGAAGAGAGTTGGTATCAAACACAGCTGTTGATGAGCTCTGGGATTCAATAGGGCTAGTTTATTAACAAGAAAGTTGCATGTTTTTGGACTTCCCGTTGTGGCTCAGCGGGTTAAGAACCCATCTAGTATCCAGGATGATGCAGGTTCGATCCCTGGCTTCGCTTTCTGGGTTAAGGATCCGGTGTTGCCGCAAGCTGAGGCCTGGGTCCTGGATGCGGCTCGGATTCAGCGTTGCTGTGGTTGTGGTATAGGCTGGCAGCTATAGCTCTCATTTGACCTCTAGCCCAGGAACGTCTATATACTGCAGGTGCAGCCCTAAAACAAACCAAAAAAAGTTCTAGATTTTTATTTCTCCTTTGTAAGAATTTGACATGATTCAGGCCTAGGAGATTAAGGTTAAGGGGATACAGCTAAAGAATGCAACAGCTGGCGTGTAGGCCTTAGCTGCATGGATATAGCACCAAAAGGAAAAGTTAAAGGGAATCATGAAGTTTAGGGAAGAGCTAAATACTGGGCTCTGTATTGAGAAACAGCCACCTGAGTCTTGGCCCTCAGGCAGGGCAGACATGATCAGCCTTGTGATTCCTTTAAGACTGAAGCTCAGCTGTGAGGGCTAGTTCCCATTTAATCCAAACAGCCCTTCTCTTATGTATTAGTTTTCAACTGCTGTGTAACAAATTAACCCAAAATGGAGTTCCCATTGTGGCTCAGAGGTAAGGAACTCAACTAGTATCCATGAAGATGCAGGTTCAATCCCTGACCTCGCTCAGTGGGTAAAGTGTCTGGCATTGCTGTGAGCAGTGGTGTAGGTCGCAGATGTGGCTCAGATCCCAAGTTGCTGTGGCTATGGCATCAGCCGGCAGCCGTAGCTCTTATTTGACCCCTAGCCTGGGGAACTCCATCTGCTGCAGGTGTGACCCTAAAAAAAGGCAAACACAAACAAAACTTAACCCTAAATTGAGACACTTAAAGCAACGACAGTATTTATTATTTCACACAGATTTGTGGGTCAGGAATTCACCATTGGCTTCGCTGTGTGGTCCAGGAGAACCCCACATTTTCATGACATTGTGTCTGCCCCCCATTTGTGGAGGACGAATAGCTAAGAAGAAAAGAGGGAGCTGCCCCCCGTGTCCCCCAAAGGAGAATCCCCTTGTCTGCAGGGATTGTCTCTTCTCCTGACACACCCTAGAGGGAGGCAGGGGCTTGAGAGGAGGGGCTCCAGTAGATGGACGGTGCAGGTTGGGAGTGGGGCAGCTCCCATCCCCCAACTTCCCGTCTTGTCTGTTTGAGCTCCTTGTGCCCACAGCTCCTGAGGGAGCCGGGGAGACCTGACGACAGTTGAAGAAGCCAACTGACCACCAGATCCAGAAACCATAGAAAAAAAAGGCAAAACAAGAAGTTAAGCTTTCTGCCCAAGAAAACAATGTAAGCATTGTCAAAGGACAGTGGGAAAATATTTGCCTCACATGAAACATATTTGTTTCCTTAACATAGGGAAAGCCTTGGAATCGATAAACAGAAAAAATAAACAACCCAATAAGAAAAAATGCAAAGACATATAGTTCATAGCTACATAAATATAAATATCTGATAAACATAGAAGAATGCTCAAATTCACTAATAAAGTCAGAATATTTAAATTTTTAAGATAGTTTACATCTGTCAGATAAGCAAGGATTTAAAAGTTTAGGACTATGCAGTTGCTCAGGTTGTGGCAGAACATATGTTATTGGTGAAAGTGTGAAATCTGTACATTTTCTTATAGAAAGTGAGTCAGCACTATTTTGTAAAATGCTAAATATTCATGTTCTTTGACCCAGCAATTTATCTTCAGGCTTGTAAAAATACTCGTTGGAGTGTGGGTAAAAAGATGCGTGTGTGACGTGTATGCATCAAGTGTCTAGTAAAGGTTTGGCGCAGAGTGGGTGTCAAACCGGCGACGTTTTCATGAAAGCGCGAACGCTTGAAGGCCAGCACGGTCCAGCACACTTCCCATATTTTCCTTCATTTAATTCCCACAAAAAGCCCTGTGAGGCAAGCACCACTTTTATCTCGTTTTTATCTCACTTTACAGATGAGGAAAACTGAGGCTTAAAGAAGCCAAGGAAGTTGAGTAGGATCCCACAGCTGGTTAGTGGCAGAGCTGGGGGGCCTCCCCTGACTGGCCCCGGAGCGGTGCTGTCCAGTGGGGCCATAAATGCCTGAAATGTGGCTACTGTGACGGAGCAGCTGAGTTTTGAATTAATAAAATTAAAATTTTTTATTTTAAACTTTATTTTTTAGGGTCTTTCCTGCGACATATGGAGGTTCCCAGACTAGGGGTTGAATCGGAGCTGCAGCTGCTGGTCTGTGCCGCAGCCACAGCAACGCAGATCCGAGCTGCAGCTCACAACAACGCCGGATCCTTAACCCACTGAGCGAGGCCAGGGATCGAACCATATCCTCATGGGTACTAGTCAGGTTTGTTAACCATTGAGCCGGGGCGGGAACTCCCTATTTTAAATTTTAAATAGTTCTAGAGTCTATGCCCTTAATCACTTTGCCATTACAGGCATGCCTTGTTTTGCTGCATTTTGCTTGATTATTCTTCACAGATACTGCTTTTTTTTTTTTTAAACCAAGTGAAAGGTTTGTGGCAACCCTGCTTCAAGCAGGTATATTGGCACCGTTTTTCCAATGGCATTTGCCCATGTTGTGTCTGTGTGTCACATTTTGGTATTTCTCACAAATGTTTCCAATTTTGTCATCGTTAGGCTCTTAAAACTATCTGCGATCAGTGACCTTTGAGGTGACTGTTACAAAGTGCTCATGGCTCGCTGAAGGCTCAGAAGATGATTAGTGTTTTTTAACCATCCAGTGTTTTTTATGTAAGGTGTGTACGTTGTTTTCATAGACATACTGCTCTTGCACACTTAATAGACTACACTACAGTGTAACTTTTATGTGCCCTGGGAAACCAAAGAGTTCATGTGACTTGCTTTGTTGCCATATTGGCTTGATCCCCGAGGTCTGGGACAGAACTCACGGTGTCTCTGAGCTAGGCATGTATTGGTTTTGATTAGAAAGACTAGTAGAAGCAGCAGAAGCACTGTTCTGCCTCATCAGAAGGAAGAATTTTCTGGCAGTCAGGGCTCAGTCAGAAGGGAACAGCCCTCCTCCGTAGTGGGGAGTGAGTTCCTTGTGCCAGGAGGTATGTCAACAGGAACCAGGGTGTAGAGGAGAGGCAGGCGTTGGATCTGGGAAGGCAGGTGCAGGAAGAGGGTGGACCTTTGCTGATTTTTAAGGTCCAGTCCATCCAGGAGACTTTGATTCTAGGAGGCAGGTGCAGTCTACACCCCTCGTCCCGCTCTGTCTCCGGTGAGAAGCTGTGTCACCAAAATTTTCCCTTTCAGGTGCTCTCAAGGCTACCTTGCTCCTCAGAGGAGGAGAAATTAACATTTACTTGGTATTTACTCTGTGCCAGGCGTCACTTACACTATTCTAAGCCTTCTACCGGGATAACCAAACAGAGGTTGCAAATCTGCATTTTTGCATTTGAGGAAACTGAGACTCAGAGGGATGAAGCGCCTTCTTAGAGATCACAGAGCAAGAGGCAAAGATGGAGCCAGAGATAAATCTGTCATATCCCAAAGCCCAATCGGAGTCCTCGTCACCCATATGAGAAGGCTGGGGCCCAGGGCGGTGCGGAGAATCCCGAGTCAGGAGGGCATGGGGACCTGGTCCTGGCCTGCCTCTTCCTCTCCTCTCCATTGTTGGAGCCCCCTGCCTGTGCTTTCTGACCGATGGATGACCACCCACTTCTAAAACATTCCTAGGGGCCTCCCTTCCCCCGTGAGAGCTGAGAAAACCAGGTTCTGGTCAGGGTGGTGATTTGCTCAAAGTCAGAGAAAGTTAGTGATCCGCTAGGGCTCCTGACTCTGTCCTGAGCTGTCACCCACCCCCTCCCCCTCTCCCTCCACCCAGCGCAGCTCCCCACCAACTCCCCTCATCCACCAGCACCCCTACAATGATAGGAAATTACCGGGGACCAAGGCTGGTCAATTCCACAGGCTCAGCGGAGGTTGCCCTTTATTCTGAGTCATACCCTGAGTCAGCAAACACTCTGTGTGTGCAGTGCCCGCCCTTTGCCAGGCTTGGAACAAACCAGGCCTGGCCTCCCCCCGACCCTCAAGAGGTCCCTGGTCTCAGGCACAAAACAGGGCTGACATCAGTTTTCTCATCAGAGTCCCCACTTAGGCTGCACAGTCCCCCAGGGCAGAGCCGTGCCATCCAGGGCCTGGAGTAGGGATGGCACACAGTAGGGGTGGGGCCTGGCACACAGTAGGCATCTGTAATGTCTTATTGAAAGGATAGCATTTGTGAAAGAGCAACGCAGAGTCGCAGAGGAGGGCCGTTCAGCCAACGATGTGCAGTATTAGCGAGGGTTCCAAGAGCAGGAGAAGCAGGGACTTGCCACCAGCAGGTGATGCAGGGCCTGGGAGGCCTCAGCTGGGCATCAGGAAATACTTTCTGACACACAGAGCCATCTGCTGGCCTTCTGATACGCCCCTCTGGGGGAAGTGCCCTAGCCTCGCCGGGGCCTGGCTGGATCACTGCAGCCGGGTGGGAAACTGGCAGCTGGCAGAGCCACGTCCCCGCAAGTGTGAAAACATCCCAGGGCGCCAGGCCCAGTGGGGGTGCGAGGGGGCTGGAGGGACAACGTCCAGCTTGCCCAGCTGAGATGCGATGACCACTGCCTGAACTGGCAGCTTTGGGCCCTCCGAGAGGCGGTCAGGACCTGCAGCAAGGGTGTCACCACTTGTGAACCACAGGAGCAGACAGGAAACAGGAGCCCAGGGGGCAGGACGTTGAACTCTGAGAAGAGATCGTCTCCCACCTGTTTTCAGAAGAGGCCACGGCCCCTAGAGGACCAGGGGCTAACGTGGGATGAGGCTGCTGAGCACGTTTGCCTTGTTACACGAGAGATTTGAGAGAACAGGGGCGGCCCCCTTTGCTCGCCACTGGTGCCCCGTGTCTGGCACGTGGTACTTGCTAACAGGAAGACCCACGGACTGTGGGGTGTTAAGGCAAGTGGTGTGTCTTTGGACCGAGACTGAGGGCACCGCCCACCTGGCCCCACAACCCACCTGCAAGGCAGGTATTATCGTCCCGCCTACTGGGTGGGGAAGTAGCAGCGGAATCAGGCTGCAGCCGCCCTCCAGCTTCCTGGGGAGGTGAAATCTCATGCCCTCCTTCTGGTGAGTCCTGGCCCAGCCCAGGGCTCAGGACCAGGACGCAGGAGCTGCCTGTGCCGGCCGGAGGGAACGGAACTGGAGCCGCCGTTGGCAGGCAGCTCAGTGACAGTAGCAGATGAGTGTCCTGGGAGCGTGTGAGTGCTGGTATTTGCGAGACACCCACGCTGGCCCCACAGGCTGTGATCTCGGGCTGAATGGGGCGTGGAAACAGCGACACCTACCACCTGGGGTTATTGTGAGGATTTGGTGGCATTCCTTGCACTCGGCACAGGGCACAGGAGTCTAA
The DNA here is from genome assembly GCA_004024745.2 of Catagonus wagneri. Lineage (NCBI taxonomy): Eukaryota > Metazoa > Chordata > Mammalia > Artiodactyla > Tayassuidae > Catagonus > Catagonus wagneri. The sequence goes on from PVHT020000037.1 coordinate 3,339,755, forward strand.
GAGGGAAAAGCACACTAGTGGACGTGGCTTCTTATGAAGACTTGTCTGCAGTGAAGTGGGAAATCTTAGGAGGCCTTGTACGAAACCCTCCCTCCAACTGCCTTTATCGTCCCTGACCTCAGCGTTGACTATCTCCCTCAACAAGAAGTCCAGCGGTGCCGAGACCCCAGGCTTGCTCAGCAAAGCTCAGATTCATCTTCTTGGCCTCAGCCGCTGTGGTCTCAGGCATTGGGTCCAGAAGGCACAACTTCCAGGGAACCCTGAGACCTCCCCTCGCATCTGATTGGACGATGCTTGGGAGGGGGGGCACACAGGACCATCGTGATCTGCAAGTCAGGAGTCACTCCGGGACACGGGATGGAGGCATGCTTAGCTGAGCTGTCAGGATTCTATTAGTGAGGGCCACTGAGGGCAGAAGGCAACCAAGAGTGGCTGCTGTAAGTGGATGAGAAATAACAGTTAACTCTCCGGCCGTCCTTGTGCGGGGCGCTTAGAGGATGCAGTGAGGTAATGAGTGCAAAGGCGTTTTCTGAACCATAGAGGACTCTGCACACAGGACGGGCCGTTCCTACCCTTTATAGAAGAACTTTAATTCCGTCGTAGAATGATAAGCGATGCTGGAATCACCCATCCTGCTTGTGGTTGTGCTGTCTTATTCAGCCAGCCCTCACGCACTCACATACACAGCCGTCCCGGAGACGTGAGGGTTATCTGCATTTAGGATGAGGCCGATACTTCGTAGCAGTGAGGGCATTGATGTCGGGGCTCTCTGCAAGTCTGGATCCACGTGGTGGGAAAAACCATGGACTTGGGCATCAGACAGATGTGCAGCCCAGCTTCTACTGCTTTCCAAGCCGTGTGACCACGGGCATGTTATTTATTTCCTCTAGGCTTGTTCCCCCATCTGTGCAACAGGGGGAATAATCTCTCTGTGGGTGCTGTGACAATAACAGAATGTGTCTGCCGCGGTGCAGGTGGTGTGTCGGTAACAGCAGATGCCGATGGAGAGCTTGCACCGTGCCGCGCGCTTTCATGACCCAACCCTTTTACCCCGCAACAGCCCTGTGAGGTGGGTCTGTTTTCATCCCTATTTTACAGAGAAAGAAACTGAGGCTCGGGGAGCTTAAAATCATGCCCAGGCTCCTGCCGCTACTAAGCAGCAGAATTGGGATTCGAACTCAGGCTGTGGGCTTCAGAGTCCAATTTTTCGACCGCTATGTTCAGCTGCCTCTCATTGCTGTTACTCTTACTGATATTAGCGGTACAAAAATCAACTCTGCCACTGCCTTATTATCAGACCTTGGGCTCATTCTGGCACCTCTCTGGGCCTCAGTTTCCTCATAGACAGACCCCCAGGTTGGCTAGAGGACGTTGCTGCCCTTAAGCTGCACAGAGAAGCTCAGGCTGCACCTGGAGTCGGACACCTGGGTCACCTCCTGGTTCTCCTGTTCCCAGTCAACCCTGTCACCTTGACCGACTGGAAGTCCATGTTCCCTCATCGCTGTCGAGGGTGGTAAGAGTCCCTCCCCACTAGGACTGTCGTCAGGGTTAAAACGGGTGCAGGTCTGTGCTCAGCTTGGTACAGTTTCTGGCAAAGAGAACATCCCGACAGCAGCATCTGCCGTTATCATCGCTGTTGTTGTTAACAAGTCCTTTTCTCTCTCCTGCATAAAATTCCTCCAAGGGCAAAAGACTCCGCTATTCAGGCAGGAAGCCTGAGGGCGCTTTCCTTCAGAAAATCATAGACTTACACGGAATGTAGTCACTTAACCTTCTTTGAATTTCTCCGCTCTCCTCTGCTAAATGGGGGCAATAAAGGGAAACTCGGAGAGCTGATACAAGAATTGAATGGAATCAGACCTGGATTTGTGACTTACTGCATCTAGATCTTAAGCCACTTGGCCTCAATGCCCCACCTTATTCATCTTCAAAAGGGAACTTCTATTGTATAGCTCCACAATGACAGTTGTTAGGGGTTGAATTGTGCCCCCCCCCCAAAAAAAAAGATGTTTAGGTCTTAAGCCCCAGTCCTTTGAACGTGACTTATTTGGAAATAAGTCATTACAGAGGTAATTAGTCAAAATGAGTCGAATGAGCTCCTAATCAAGTGTGAGCGGTGTCTTTGAAAGAAGACAGCCCTGTGAAGACAGATACAGGGACACAGAGAAAGCCGTGTGACAAAAAGACAGAGGTTGGAGTGGTCCGGCTGCAGGCCAAGGAGCAGCAAAGATTGCCAGCAAACCAGAAGCTAGGAAGGAGCAGAGGATGATTCTTCTGCAGCTTTCAAGGAGAGCGCGTCCTGATTTTGAACTTCTAGCCTCCAGGACTATGAGGCCATACATTTCTGTTGTTTCAAGATGCTCAGGCGGGGGCTGGGGCGGGGGAGGAGAGTTCCTGTTGCGGCTCAGCTGGTTAAGAACTCAGCTAGTATCCATGAGGATGCAGGTTTAATCCCTGGGCCCCCTCAGTGTGTAAAGTATCCCGAGTTGCCGCGAGCCCCAGCATAGGTCACAGACACAGCTCGGGTCAGGTACTGCTGCCCCAGTGGTGCAGGCCAGGAGCTGCAGCTCCAGTTCAACCCCTTGCCTGGGAACTTCCATAGGCCGAGCATGCGGCCCTAAAAGGAAAAAGTAAAGAGATAAAGACACTCAGTATGTGGCACTTGGTTCCAGCAGCCCGAGGAAGCTGTATTAGTACAGACAAGGACTTTCCATGATTCTGTCTCTCATGGTGTCCCCACCTCCTAGCAGCGAGCCTGACACATGGGGGCCCCTCAGTGGAGTGAGTGGGTGACATTGGCTGTGACACAGCACTCCACACGTGGCATTTGGTTGATGTTCATTCCTTTCCCTTCTCTTATCATCTCAGAGGCTCCTTTCTGTACAGAGCATCCTTTAGGACAAAAGCAACCCCATTTTCCTTCCAGTCTTTGCCCCAAACTTCCTAAGGGGTCCCTGGCTCTGAGGAACCCGTCTGAGGCGGACCCGGCCACGTGGGGCAGGTGTGGGTGGCCATCTGTCCCCCGACTGCTTTCCTTGATTTTTCAAGATGTCCTGGAGTGGGAGTGGACGGATTTCTGGAGATCCTGGCCCTCACAACAGGTGTACTTTCCCCAAAAAAAATTCAAAAAGCTTTGTGGAAACCTAAAGGAAGGAGGCTTCAGCCCAGTGAGCAAGCTCAGGGAGAAACATTTAGAATCCGGGCATCTCCAGGGGAGACCGTTTAAGGAAAGTTCCTCTCGCTGTTTGCTTACGTTCACACTGCAGGGCTCGCTGGCCTTTTTTAAAACCTTTTGCTGAAATGTAGCAGATGTCCAGAAAACTACACGAACAATACATATACAACCCTGGCTTTACTACATATGGCGTTGTTGTTGCTGCTGTTTTCCTGGTTAATCTTTGCCCAGTTCATTCATTACACTAATCTTTGACTCCCCCTGAAGACCCCGTGAAAGACAGAGTGAGTTTCTAGAAAGAACTCTGGCCGTGGGCTCAGGTGCCCTGGGCTGTAATCCCAGCTCCACACTCACTGGCTCTGCAGCTTCGAGGAACTCATGTAAGTTCTTTGAGCATCATCATCCCGTTCCCGTGGCTGCTGAGAGATCGGGGAGGTCAAGCCTGGAATTCCCAAGTGCACATTCCAATTGATGGTTCTTATTCCTTCCTTTGTTGCCTGACCTTGAGCAGGCTCTCTTGGAACCTCACATTCTGCATCCGTCAGCCGGCGGGGCCCTGACGTCTCTGCAAGGGGTGTGAGGGTTGATGGAGATGATGCGTATAAAGCTTCCAGGGGGCCGCACGCACGTAGGTACCCACTTCATCAGTGCCCCCCGCCTCCTTCCAGCAGCGTGGCTCTTTTCCCTCCATAGCGCCCCTCTCGTGCCTCTTTCCTCTGAACTGCACACCTCTGCCCTCCTCTGAGTATCTGAGTAGAAATGGGGCCTGGAAATCGGGTTGTGCTCTTCCTAGGTCTTCGGGCTTAGAATTTTGCAGCTGCATGACTTAAATGGAGGGGGCAGAGGGAGGGAACTATATATATATATATATAATGTGTGTGTGTGTTTACTGCAATGACTTTGAAAACAGCTCTTGGGAAGTGCTTTAAGTCGCAGTGCAGAAGCGCAAAGCTTGCGCCTTCCTGTTGGACAGAGCACTCTGCGACCAGAAATTGTTCAAAGCTCGCCGTAAATTTCAGTGGCTTCTCGGCCACCCTTGCCAGCAGACTGTGACAGGCAGAGATAATCCAGCTGGGCTCGTGCCTTCCCTCTCCCCCACGTCCCATGCAAGGTGGCCCCTCCATCCAGGCTGATCTGAGCCTCCACAGGCCCAGAGGGACCACCTTAAATCCCTCTGGGTACAGCTCCTGAGAAAGGCTAAAAGAGCCTGTGAGGAATCTGGGGTTGCAGCTGATAGCTGGAGCTCTGTGGGTTTCCCCCCGCCCTCACCCCCCGGCACCCGGCTCGCCACTCATCCCCCTGCTCTGGCATCCTGGCCTCTCTCATGTTAGATAATGTGTTTGCCTCCAGCCCCCATGAGTCCGGGCTCCCCTCCAGGGGAAGGGCTGGTCTTGGCTCCGTGTCCCCAGTACCCAGTCAAGGCCTCCCACGAAGAACCCACCTTAGCCTATGGTGGGGCTGGTAATGAATGGAGGTGGGCAAAGAGCCACCACTGTTGAGCACCTGCTGTATGCCAGGCCAATGGTAGGCCCCGGAAGTGTCTGCTCTTATCCACTCACTCTTCACAGGACCCCTGGGAGGTGGGGCCCAGACCCTGAAGATCCCAGAGCTCTACAAGAGGCAGCAACCTACCACAGACCACAGTAACTCATTTCAAATCCAGGTCTTGCCGCTGCCCCTCCCCGGGGTTGGAGTCCTACTCAGCCCCTTACTGGTTTATGTCCCTGTGCAAGTCACGTCGCCTCTCCCAGCCTCAGTTTTTCTATCTGAAAAATGGGGGTGATGGTACCTCCTGCAATGGGATGTGGCGAGGATCAAATAAGATCATGGATGTGCAAAATTTCTGTACACCGTAAATCCTCTTCTCGTGGAGGCACTGTTTTTAAGAGTAGCTCAGTAAGTTAGAATAGATTCTGGCATGTACCGGGTACCGGGTACCCACTGTATAGGAAATTACTGTGTGAGCTGTGGACATACAGAGACAAATAAAACCAGCCCCTGCCCTCAGGGCGCTCACTGATAAGAACACGTCTGCCTGGTGGCCTTCCGTTTGCGGTACTTGTACATCTGGATACCTGGCCCGCGGCCCCCCGGCCGCCTCTCAAGCTTCATTTCCTAGGACTCTTCTTACGCTTCTCCGGCTCGACCTGCTTCCCTGCTGTCCCTCAAATGAACTTGCTTCTGCTGCAGGGACGTGGCAGCTGCTAGGCCCTCGGCCTGGAAAGCTCTTCCCCTGCGTGTTTGTGTGGCTCACGTCTTCACTTACTTCAGGTCTCTGCTTAAACATCACCTCCTCAGAGAGGCCTTCCCTGACCACCTGACTGAAAGCAGCACTCCCACCCCGGCACTCCTCACCTCTTACTGCACTTAACTTTTCTTCCTCGTGTCTGTTCGCACCTGTTCTTGTTCTAGACCTTTATTTGCTACCTTGTTTATTGGTTTTCTTCTCCCCTAGAATGTCAGTTTGTGAGGGCAGGGCTCTGACTTCCTCACCTGTCTGTGATGCTTGCAGCAGTGCCTGGCACAGGGTAGGCACAAAATAAATAGTTATGCCTACCACTCAATTATAAAAAAGAGAAATAGCTCAATTTAGAAATGGGCATGGGGAGTTCCCACTGTGCCTCAGTGGGTTAAGAACGCAATTAGTATCCATGAGGATGCAGATTTGATCCCTGGCCTCGCTCAGTGGGTTAAGGATCCAGTGTTGCTACAGCCTACGGTATAGGTCACAGATGCTGCTTGGATTTGGCATTGTTGTGGCTGTGGTGTAGGCCAGCGGCTGCAGCTCTGATTTGACCCCTAGCCTGGGAACTTCCATATAGCACAGGTGCAGCCCTAAAAATAAATAAATAAACAAATAAATGAGAACGGGATCTGAATAGACATTTCTCCCAAGAAGATGTACAAATGGCCAGCAAGCACGTGAGAAGATCCTGGATGTTGTTAGTCATTAGGAAACACAACTCGAAACCACGAGATGCTACTTCACACCCACTAGAATGGCTGTCATCATAAAGTCAAGTAATAACAAGTGTTGGCAAAGATACGGAGAAACTGGAGTCCTCAGACACTGCCGATGGAAATGTAACATGGCACAGCCCCTTTGGAAAATAATCCAGAACTTCCTTAAAAATTGAACACAGTGTGCAACCCAGCAATCCCACTCCTAGATAAAAGGCCAGGAGAACTGAAAATGTGTGTCCACACACAAACTTGCACACAAATATCTGTAGCAGCATTATTCAGAAGAACCAAAAAGTAGAAGCAACCCAAGTTCCCATCGACTGATGAGTGGCTAAATAAAATATGATGAATCTGTACCACGCAGTGTCCTTCAGCACTAAAACGAAATGGAATCCAGATCCGTGTTACAATGTGGATGAACCTTGAAAACCTTAATATTGAGTAAAAGAAGACAGTCACAAAAGAGCGCATATTGTATGATTCCATTTATAGTAAATGTCCAGAATAGGCAAATCTGTAGAGATGGAAAGTAGATCGGTGATTGTCCAGGGCTCGAGAGGACTGGAAGGAAATGAGGAGTGACTCTTAATGGCTATGTGGTTTCTTTGGGGGTGATGAAAACTTTCTAAAATTTCTAGTGGTGTTAGTTGCACTACTCTATGAATATACTGAAAGCTGCTGAATTGTACACTCGACGTGGGAGACTTGTATGTATTTATATCTCAATAAAGGTGTTATTACCCCCCCCCAAAAAAAAATCAATGACTGTCTTCCTTTAGTATCGAACAAGCAAACTAGTGGATAGGCCATCCTTGCGAAGACCAGAGACACTCAAGTCTCCCTTCTCTGGGTGCTGATGTGGAAGCTACACCAGGCACCGGGCTTTCTCAGGCAGGCAGGTGAAAGCAGAGGGCCTTTCCTGGTGAATGCTCAGCAACAACAACGACAGCAGCAGTGGCAACAAAAACATGGCCCTGAGAAACCTGGGAGGAGGAGAGCTGGAGATCAAACAAGCTGAGCCTGGGAAATTTACCGCAGCCTGTTTTCCAGAGACGCTTTCCCAACGTAAGTCACAGAGACAGATGGCCCCAGGCCGGCTTCTGAAAATAACCACTGTGGAGGAGAAGAGAGTCGACTTAGTGGGGACTGCCGGCCGGGGGAGTAAGACCCACAAGACTTAACAGGCTGGAAAAGAGGGCGAGTTTGGAGCCCAGAGACTGCAGCTATGCCAAATGCATCCCCTGAGAAACCTAAAGCAGAAGCTGTTGTCTTTGCTGCCTTTCAGTCTGTGTGTTGTCATCTTTTTAAAATAACGTGTTTCTTTTTGAAAAGCTCATGATCACATTTGCTCCGTGAAAGGATTAAAAAATATAGAAAAATATGAAGAAAAATAAAATGGGAGTTCCTATTGTGGCTCAGTGGAAACAACTCTGGCTAGCATCCATAAGGACACAGGTTCGATCCCTGGCCTCGCTCAGTAGGTTAAGGATCCGGCGTTGCCATGAACTGCAGTGTAGTTCACAGACGTGGCTCAGATCCTGTGTTGCTGTGGTTATAGCAGCTCCGATTCGACCCCTAGCCTGGAACCTCCATATGCTGTGGGTGTAGACCTTAAAAAAAAAAAAGACAAATTAAAAAAATAAAATTTATTCATAATTCTAATGCCCTAAGGTAACAAGCATTCACATTTTTGCTAATTACACATATACACATTTAAGCAAATGTCACCATTATTTTTAATACAATTTTGCCCCATGCTTTTTTAATATCCTATTTCCCATGGTTTTAAACATTCTTTACATGGCTTATAATATCTGCATAGTAACATTGTACCGATGTGTCTTAATTTACATAATTAGCCACTTTTTACCATAAAGGATATTTTTCCTTTTTAACACTTTTTTAAGCCTTGCTTTTGACTATTACAAACAATGTTGTCATGAATATCCTTGTAAATAAATCTTTTGAAAAGTCATAATTATGTTCTTGGGTAAATTCCTGGAAGTGGAATTGCTCAGTTAAAAAAGATTTTCATATTTTGGAGTTCCTGCTGTGGCACAGGGGGTTCAGGATCGGACTTGTCCCTGTGGAGACCTGGTTCAATCCTGGCGCAGTAAGTTAAGGATCCGGTGCTGCTGCAGATGTGGAGTAGGTCACAGCTCCGGCTTGGATTAAGTCCCTGGCCCAAGAACTTGCATGTGCCATGAGTGTGGCTGAAAAAGAAAGAAAAAAAAGATTTTCAGATTTTAAAAATCAGTTTATATCAAATTGTATTACCAACCTCAGGGCATAAAGTCTTATCTGTATTTAAAACCAGTATCTGTTTTAGCACCTACTAGGTGCCAAATATTTTCACACTTACTATTTTATTTCCCCTAAAACTTGAAAAAAGAATTTTCTAAGTATAAAAAGTGTTATATGTGGTTGTTGTAGAGCAATATGAAGACATAAAAGCATATTTTAAAAATAAAAAACTGCCTATATCAATGCTAACCATGGTTAAAGACTTTTTTCACTCTTTTGAATAGGGATATATTTATACAAATTGGTTAATTCTATGAATGTTTTATGAGCATTTACTGTAGTGAAGGAACCCACCTTTCCATTATAACTGAAATTATTTGTATCCTGCCTTCTCCCCAGAGTTTCCTTTCATCCTCAGAACAACCCCTTGAGCTGTGGGCTGCTCGGACTCTTATCTTGTGAAATATTAGGGCACAGAAGAAGCTGAGGGTGTTCAGGTCCAAGTCCGCATGGGGGAACATGAGGGCCAGAGAGGCCGAGGTCCGCCCTTGTTCCCCCAGCATGCTGTTGATCCGCACCTGGATCTCTTGACCCCTAGTCTGTCGCAGTGCACTGCAACCTCTGATGCGGAACTGAAGCGGTGCCTACATAACTGTCTAAATCAGGACCTCTTTACAGTAAAGATAGGGCACTGTTAGTAACTGATACCAGATAACAGATGTCACTTGGGGCTGTCACTGGCAAACCTGAATGAATGGTCCCTCTAGCGTTCTAGCTTCAGCCTCTGAAATGCGTGGCAGCAGTGGATTTCAGCCTGTTTCAAATGACTCTGGGAACCAGTTCTGCAACCCTTTTTCTGAGCTGACACACTGAGCCAGGCCAGGACACAGAGATGAGGAACCACGGTCCCTGCCGGGCAAGGGAGGCTGTTTTGACAGACGTGACCATAGCTCACTGGCGTCAGAAGCAGGCTGTGCTGCCACTGCAGCGGAGCTCCTGCTCCCCTCGGAACCTGAGACCTTCATATCGGAAGGAGACCCCAGTTTTCCTCAACGCCCCAGTCTCTGCTCAGAACTGAGGAAGACTTGACTTTTTCGGTGTAACAGCTGGCTGCCCTGTTCGGAGAAAGAAGCTAGGAGGTTGGCGCAGGGGAAGAGAATGAATGCATTTGGTTTTATGTCTGGGGACTGGAGTATTTCTAGAAGGGAGGCTGGGCAGATGAAACACAGTCAGGCTTCACAGAGAGAATGACTCCGTCAGCTCCGAGTTCCGCTGAGGTGAGCCCCCTGTTTAGGTCTCAGGGTTCAGTTCTGGTTTTTTCTGGCTGTCATTTGTTACCTGCCGTTTACCGGGCACTATGCTAAGTGTGTGATGTACAAGCTTCTCCGATGCAGGGCTGCAGGTAAAAGTTTATCAGGAGGCTGTCCCCCTCATCCAGGGAAGTGCCTGGGAAGAGAGCACCCTCCATGAAGCACACAGCTAGTGCTCTGCTTTTGCAGAGAGGACTCGCCCTTCCCCACGGGGGGAGCCGGCCGTGACCTTCCCTCCTGTAGCCGAGATGGGGCGAGATGGAGAGCGATAAGGTTCCATTTAGGTGTTTAGAAGGATTCCTCCGGACTGCTGAAAAAAGTGTCAAAAACTGCATTTTGTTAATGGTCTTTTTATTTTTTTTTTTTCTTTGACAGAGTAATAAACTTGCCCAACAGCTAGCCCTTCACGCGTTAGTCTCACGGCCCATTCCAGAGACAACCCAGATCCAGAATGTTAGCAGGTTCTTCCTTGAGCTCCAGATGGCCCTAGTTGCAGGTTCCATTTCAGAGACTAAGGAAAGCTACCGGCAATGCGCACAAGAGTGTGAGTTACTGAAGTCGCTCTTTCTATAAGTCTCAGGCGTCCCTTATCACGTGTTCCTTTCATATATCACAGCTGTCTCCCAGCACTTTTCCTTTTCTATGACGTCAGCAAGTGATGCGTGTTGATAAGAATGTCGCTGGCAGGCTTGCAAGACCTGTCATTGTTTATTCCGCAGACCACCCTGTTCTTATCCTCAAAGACCTGCCGCTGGCGGGGACGGCAGAGGGAGTCATTGCTGGGTGAGCCCTCAGGGTGAGCCGGCCAGGCTCCTTACAAGCATGGTATTATCACCCCCTCAGCAGCTCTTTGCAGTGGGTACTGGTCCATCATTCTCCAAAGGAGGAAACTGAGACTAGAGGTGACGTGACTTACCCACGATCATACAGCCAGCGTGAACCTGGGCGTTGGTCCTGTGTTTACTCAATAGAGCGTCGAAAGTCTTGCCATTTTACGTGTGTTTTAGTTGATAGACGGGGATCATCCCTTCCGTACTCCAAACCAGAGCTGATAAATTTAATCCACACCCCTCGGTGGGCACAGCGCTGCAGTTAGGGGGTCTTCCCCAGGTGCTGGGACCACAGACAAATTACTTCACTTCTGTTTAAGCATCCATTTTTTTTTCTGATTGTGATATTGTTTATTAAGATATATACAGAATAATAGAAGTCATTCATATTATAAATGTATAATAGTCTCATAAATTTACTATTATAAGATTCTGGATAAAAGGTAAATAAGATCTCTCTGTATTATTTCTCTTTTTTCCTTTTTTTAAGTTGTGCGGGAATACAGTGGATTTACACCGTCGTGATAATTTCTGCTATACAGCAGTGATTCAGTTGTACGCGCTCACACGTCCATTCTTTTTCAGATTCTTTTCCCATATAGATTATCACAGAATATTGGGTAGAATTCCCTGTGCTATGCAGCACGTCCCCCTTGGCCCGTCATTCCACGTGCCACAGTGCGCCTGTGCCCATCCCAAACTCCCAGTCCATCCTTCCCCGCTACCTGTGCCTTTTGCCAACTGGAAATTTGTTTTCAAAGTCTGAGTGTCACAGAGAACCGTCTTGTGGTTGCCGAGGTAGCGGGGTGGGGGACGGACTGGGAGTTTGGGGTTAGTAGAGCCAAACTCTTACATTTAGAACGGAAAAGCAGTGAGGTCCTACTGTACAGCACAGGGAACTCTGTGCAGACGCTTGGGGTAGATCATAATGGAAGATGAGAGGAAATGTGTGTATATATGTTACTGGATCACTTTGCTGTACAGCAGAAATTGATATAACATTGAAAATCGACTGTAATTTCAAAAATGAAAAGTCTGTGAGTCTGAGTCTGTTCTGCAAATTAGTTCATTTGTATTCCTTTTTTAGATTCCACATAGAAGTAACAGCATGTGATGTTTGTCTCTCACTGTCTAACTTCACTTGGTGTGATAATTTCTAGGTCCGTCCATGTTGCTGCAAATGCCACTATTTCGTTCTTTTTATGGCTGAGTAATACTCCATTGTGTGTGTGTGTGTGTGTGTGTGTCTGTGTGTGTGTGTGTGTGTATATATATACCACATCTTCTTTATCCACTCTTCTGTCAATGGATATTTAGGTTGCTTCCACGTCTTGCTATTGTATATAGGTGCTGCGATGAACACTGGGGAACATGTATCTTTTCAAGTCGTGCTTTACTCTGGATAGAGGCCAGGAGTGGTTTTGCTGGATTACGTGGTAATTCTGTTTTTAATTTTTTGAGGAATGTCCATACTGTTTTCCACAGTGATTGCACCAATTTATGTTCCCTACCAACAGTAGGGAACAGTAACGTTCCCTTTTCTCTACACCCTCTCCAGCATTTATTGTTTGCAGATTTTTTCATAATGGCCATTCTGGCTGGTGCAAGGTGGTACCTCATAGTTGTTTTGATTTGTATTTCTCTAATAATGAGTGATGTTGAGCATCTTTTCATGTGTTTTTTGGCCATCTGTATGTCTTCTATGAAGAAGCATCAGTTTAGATCTTCTGCCCACTTTTTTTTCTTTTCCTTTTTTTTTTCCTGCCCATTTGTTGATGGGCTTGTTTGTTTTTTCGATACTGAACTTCAGGAGGTATTTATATATTTTGGAGATTAATCCTTTAGTCACTTTGTTTGCAAATATTTTCTCCCATTCTGTGGGTTTTATTTTTGTTTTGTTTAGGGTTTCCTTTGCTGTCTAAAAACTGTTAAGTTTAATTAGGTCCCATTTCTTTATTCTTAGTTTTATTGTCATTATTCTAGGATGTGGATCTGAGAAGATATTGCTGCAGTTTATGTCAGAGTGTTCAGCCTATGTTTTCCTCTAAAGGTTTTATAGTATCCAGTCTTATATTTCAGACTTTAATCCATTTTGAGTTTTTTTTGTTTGTTTGTGGTGTTCGTGTTCTAATTCCATTCTTTTACATGTAGCTATCCAGTTATCCCACTTACTGAAGGGATTGTCTTTTCTCCTTTGTATATTCTTGCCTGCCTTGTTGCAGATTGGTTGACCATAGGTGTGTGGGTTTATCTCTGAGCTTTCTATCCTGTTCCATTGATCTATATTTCTGTTTTTGTGTCCATACCGTACTGTTTTGATGCCTATAGCTTTGTAGTGTAGCCCAAAGTCAGGGAGCCGGATTCCTGTAGCTCATATTTCTTTCTCGTAATTGCTTTGATTGTTTGGAGTCCTTTGCATTTCCATACAAATTTAAAAAATTTTTGTTCTCATTCTGTGAAAAGTGCCATTGGTATTTTGATAGGGATTGCACTGAATCTGTGGATTGCCTTGGGTAGTATAGTTTGACAGCATTGATTCTTCCAATCCAAAAGCATTGTATATCTTTCCATCTGTTTGGGTCATCTTTGATTTCTTTCAACAGTGCCTTATAATTTTCAGAGGACAAGTCTTGCTTCCTTAAGTAAGTTTATTCCTAGATATTTTATTCTTTTCAATGGGATGGCAAATGGGATTGGTTCTTTAATTTCTCTTTCTTAATATTTGTTGTTAGTATATGGAAATGCAACAGATTTTAGAGTTCCCATCGTGGCACAGTGGTTAAGGAATCCGACTAAGAACCATGAGGTTGCGGGTTCAATCCCTGGCCTTGCTCAGTGGGTTAACGATCAGCGTTGCCATGAGCTGTGTGTGGGTCGCAGACGCGGCTTGGATCCTGCATTGCTGTGGCGGCCACGTAGGCCATTGGCTACAGCTCTGATTTGACCCCTAGCCTGGGAACCTCCACATGCTGTGCATGCGGCCCTAAGATGACAAAAAGGCAAAAAAAAAAAAAAAAGAAATGCAACAGATTTCTGTGTATCAGTTTTTATCCTGCAACTTTTCCAAATTCATCAATGAGTTCCAGTAGTTTTCTGATAGCATGGTTAGTATTTTCTAGGTATAGTATCTCGTCATCTGCAAACAGTGACAGTTTTACTTCTTCTTTTCCAATTTGGATTCCTTTTTATTTCTTTTTCTTCTCTGATTGCTGTGTGTAAGCCTCCATTTACTGACCTTGAAAATGGGGTTGGATTTTCCAACTCATAGAGTGATTGTGAGGAAAAGATCTTGTAAAACATCTGGCCCGGTGCCTGGCCTCCAGGAGGAGCTCTGCAGATGTTCGTTCCTGTCTCTACTCCTCAACTCTCTGGATGTCTGCACTTACTCACTCTTTTCTTTCCTCATCCTCACCTACACTAAGCTAGAGCTGGGCTCATAGAGACCTCCTCCCAGGAAACTTACATGGCTCCCCTCTACCCTTCAGTGGCCTCCTGGTTGTTGAGGTGAGAAGTGCATTCTCATCCCATCTCGTTTTACCACAGACACAATGGAAAAATTCAACAATACCAGGTTCAATTCAGCAATACCACACTGATGATGAGATGCATGGGAAGGCAAACCCAAACCCCAATTCCCCAGCCCCATGGTATTGGATCTCCTGATTTGCGCACATGCACCTGAGCTGCACCTAAAAGGCAACCCAAGATCATGTGGACTTGTAACATCCCGACTGAGCTGAGCCAATTAGAAAAGAGATCTGGGTGGCTGAGCAGATCCTTCTCAAGTACAGCCCTGGTCTTGTCCTGCTTTTAAAACTTCACTAAGTCCGCAGTTTAGGTCTGATTTCCTTTCCCTTGTGTTCAAGGCTTACACCTGCTATTCAGAGACCCATTTCCCCACTACTCTCTGTGCACAGACCTTTTCTGCCGTAGGCAATGAGGAACTCTTCTTCCTCCTACCTTCCTTCTATCATTTCTTCATTACAGATATTTACAGTCCTTTCTGTGTACCAGACTCTGTGCTGGGCACTGGAAGATACAGTAATGGGTAAGCCAGGCAGGCCAGTGGGTGGCCGCAGACAAGGAAACACTGCAGTGTGCGAAGTGGTGCAACAGGGGAAGTGCAGGGAGCTGGGGGAGCGCCCAGAAGGGGAGCCAAACCCAGGCCTGAGGCGTCCGGCAAGGCTTCCTGAGAAGGGGGGTGATTATGAGGTTAAGCCCAGAGGCTGAGTGGAGGGTAGTAAGACACACAGCCGGATAGTGATGAGGAAAAGAGAACAGGAAAGGAAACACTCAGGAGGAACAGCATGTGCAGGAGCTCAGAGGCAAAACTTTGTAGCTATGCCCCAGTGGGTACCACTCTGACAGACTCAGTGTCAGTGGTGTCCTAAGACTGTGCAAATGGGCAAATTTGGGCAGAAGAGAGAGCAATGAATTCACGGAAATGAGAGCAGGCCACAAGTGTCAGCACACTTGGTGAGAAGTTATGAGACGACGGGTAAAGTGGTGGCGGGCTGGTGGCTTGAGACCAGGGGAAGAATGAGAGCGTGGCGCGGAGTATTCCTGCCTCAGGCATGGGCGCTCAGCCCCCATGTCTTCCTCATGTCTCACGGGAATCCTCTGTGGTTCCAGAAAGCCCTTCTTGGTTCCATCAATTGAAGGAGCGCCCCCAGTCCCCATCCGCCCCTCGCACTGGGCTGTCTTCGGTTCTGACAGGTCCCACCTCTGCTTGCTCAGGGCTGCAGGTGACACTGTCCCTCCTCTCCCCCCCAGCTCCTTGGGGGCTGCGTCTCAGACTTTGTATCCGCCTCCCCTTCTAGCCTGATCAGTGGGTGTTCAGGGAGTGTCCATGGGAGGAAAAGGTGTTCACCATACCTCTGCGGTCACGCACTGCTCTTATAAAAAAGGAAAGAAAAAGAAAGGTGATGCCCTTCACTTTATGTATACATGTTTATGCCTGGTGACGTCTAAAGTTTATCAGGTGTTTACTGGCTTACGTGCTGTTCTCAACATGTTATTCGTTTTAACTCCTTTAATCCTCAGAGTGACTCTATGACCTAGTTATTCTTTTTAACATTTGTGTCTCCGTTACTCAGACAAGGAAATTGAGGCACAAAGTGTGAAGTGACTTGCCCAAGGTCACTACTGCTGAACTAGCAAGCGGGGAGTTCCCGTCGTGGCTTAGCAGAAATGAATCTGACTAGCATCCGTGAGGACGCAGGTTCGATCCCTGTCCTCGCTCAGTGGGTTAAGGATCCAGCATTGCCATGAGTCGTGGTGTAGGTCAGAGACGCAGCTCGGATCTGACGTGGCTGTGGCTGGTAGCTACAGCTCTGATTTTACCCCTAGCCTGGTAACCTCCATGTGCAGCAGGAGCAGCCCTAAAAAAAAAAAAAAAAAAAAAAAAGAACTAGCAAGCAGTGCATCTAAGAATTCAAATGTAGGTTCTGGCTACAGAGCCCATCAGCTCAATACAGTCCTGCCCTGTTACTGTAGACGCTGAGCTGGTACAGCATTGCATGTTGTTACATGTATTTTGAGTACGGATGTGTTACATATATTGTTAAACATATACAAAAGAGGATGAGATAAAAAATAAATACTTCTAGAATTTTCTTGCACCAGGAGATGGTTTTGTCCCCCTACCTTGGGGCCATTTAAATTAAAAGATTCTGGGAGTTCCTGTCATGGCTCAGCAGTAACAAACCTGACTAGGATCCATGAGGACTCGGGTTCGATCCCTGGCCTCACTCAGTGGGTTAAGGATCTGGTATTGCTTTGAGCTGGTGGTGTAGTTCACAGACATGGCTCAGATCCCACGTTGCTGTGGCTGTGGTGTAGGCCTGCAGCTGCAGCTCCAGTTTGACCCCTAGCCTGGGAACTTCATATGCTGCAGGTGTGGCCCTAAAAAGACAAAAAAAAAAAGATGCCAATATTTGAGAAAGGAAATTAACACATTTCCACGTTTCCAGTAGTTTCTGTGTACTTACCAACAGTCTAGCACCTTGATAGGTGCTTTGAATGTTAGGTTATAAATATCCACAGCAACCCCAGAGGCCTGCAGTGAGGCCTGGAGAGTGGATAAGGGGGGAGAAGAAACAGGCCTGAGTCCTGGGAGGTGCTGCACTGTTCTTAGCCCAGGGTCTGGAGTTGGCGATGGAACAATTTACTTAGTTCTGGAACTATTTATTTCATAAAGCTTGACAGATTTATTCAGGAAGAGGCTGCAAAAAGCACCGTGGAACAAGAGATCACGTTTTGTAGCTTTTGTCTGAAACTTTAACAGCTCAGCACGGTACAGTGCTGGTTATCTCAGGCTCATCGGAAGCTCTGATTGGAGATGAGGAGATGTCTTTGGTTAGGAAAAGATGAGGAAATGAATGCATATCTGCTTAATATACGCAGCCTGGCTGTTAAAATCCGTCCAATACTGGGACTGCAGGGGAAGGGAAATCTTGAATGGGGTTCTTCAGGAGGTGGTTTCATTCTATTTAATAAACATCTGGAGAGTTGCCATTGTGGCACAGTGGAAACAAATCCAACTAGTAACCATTAGGTTGAAGGTTTGATCCCAGGCCTTGCTCAGTGGGTTAAGGATCTGATGTCGCCATGAGCTGTGGTATAGGTCACAGATGTGGCTCAGATCTGGTGTGGCTGTGGCTGTGGTCAGCAGCTGTAGCTCCCGTTTGACCCCTAGCCTGGGAACCTCCATATGCTGCGGATGCGGCCCTAAAAAGCAAAACAAACAAACATTTGGGGTTCTGGGCTTCTTTATGCTCAGGCATACTCTGGGCTCAGGTAGGGTGTCTTTAGCCCTTATTGTAACTTTATTAAAGGGGAGGAGTTCCCGACTTTCAAATGAGGAACTGGAAGTCATTTACTCAAGATCACACAGCCAGTAGGAGGCTAGGGCATGAATGCAAAACCCAGTTCTGTTGAACACTAGAGTTCATTCCAAAAATATACTGTATCCCAGAATCTAATACAGGGCACAAATTAACGTTTCTACAGAAAAGAAAATCATGGACATGGAGAACAGACTTGTGGTTGCCAAGAGGGAGGGGGAGGGAGTGGGAATTTGGGGTTAATAGATTGAAACTATAGCCTTTGGAACGCATAAGCTGTATAGCACTGACAACTATGTCTGGTCACTTGTGATGGAGCATGATAATGTAAGAAAAAAAGAATATATATGTATGTGTGACTGAGTCACCTCGCTATGCAGTAGAAAATCGACAGAACACTGTAAATCAGCTATAATGGAAAAAATAAAAATCATTATAAAATATATATCTATACTGTATCCCAAGAATGTGTCATATGCTTTTATATGGGAGACAGCTACCAATAGCTGCAGTTACAGCAGGGCAAATGTGATAACAGAACTAAAAAGAGGTGAGGTCAAAGAAAGACATGAATGTCCCTAGATTGCTGTGTGGTAAGTGGTGTCATGGAGGGCTCTATTTAAGGTGAATTGAAAGCAGTGGTTTGGGAGATTCTAAGTTAAATCAAAAAGTTAAATCAAAGTCCAGATTTCCAGCTTAACCAAAATGCAGATGGAAAATCCACCCCCAGATTGTATTGTTTTCATTGATCCCTGCTGCCTCGATTGCTCTTGTTGAATTTCACGTGTGAACCAGCCACATGGCACACACAGCGACTCTAAAATGTTGTCACATTTGATTGGGCTCAGGGATTGATCTAAGAGTCATGGAACTTGCAAAATCCTGCAGGATTTGAGACTGTGAACCGAGCAAGCTTCTCTTGGTGGACGGACTGCAAAAGGCTTGTTGTGTTTTACTTTCCAGCAATCAGCAGCTCTCTGTGCCGCCGCCCCCTTAGAGTTCTCCCAGACCTTATAATAGCACGTCTGGGCTGCATTATGTTTCCTAAGTTCCAGTCTCTGAAAACTGGATGGATCTGATTCTGTTTTAAACCTGCTGTCTGTCAAGATGCAGAGAAAAGCAGCAGCCCTTGCTGTCGCGTGGATGCAGTGTCTTGTATACTTTTCATGTCTTTGCTTGTGTCCCCTCTCTTGTGGATGGTGTACTGCACATGCCCAAAGGCCAGACACATGTCTGTCCTCAAAGATCTTGTCCCAGGCCACCACCTCTTCCTTCTGAAGAGCCAGGAGTGTGCTCACAGAGCTATAGAAGCTGAGGTGTTTAGCATCATGGAACCCTGACATGTTGGAAACTCGCAGTCAAACACCCCGACTTACTGTATCTTGGAACTTACAGAATGTTAGTGTCCTAAAAATATAGTTGTTGTTTTTTTTTTCATCTGAGACTATTAGAATTTACGGACCCTAGTCTCTCAGAATTCATCTCAGCAAAGATTTATTTAGTGCCTGCTTACGCAAGAATCTGGGGATACAGAAGTAAAAAGGACTGCCAGAGTTCTCATTCCTGAGAAGTTTGCAGAGAACACCCGGAGTTAAAAATGTTAAAATGTCAGATTCTTCGAAAAGGAAAAGGTTACTCTGTTTGCAATCCTAGCATCCAGTGGTGGAGGGGGAATCTGGATAATTCTCTCCAGGTCCCTCCACTTTTTATGAAGCCCAGAGCCTGTACCAGGCACTCTGGATTCAAATCCCTCTAATAAGAACATCCTTTCAGTTCGGTGACATCACGGAACTGCCAGCTCGCAGGGGCTCAGCGATCACCTAGTGCGCTGCTCATTTCACCAGCGAGACCACTGATGCTCAGAGCGGGGCCGCCAGGATTAGAGCCTAGGTTTTCAGGCCTCTCTCAGAGAACAGGCAGAGCAGGAAATCTCCCCCGTGTGTGTTTCCAAGGGGCGACCTCTTTGCAAGCACACAGGCTTCTGCGCCAGGCCCCCGGCTCTTCAGAAGGAATTTGCACCAACTTTGAAGAGGCATCGGCCGCCCCTGGGGCACGTGTGCAGTAGATCGCCCTGTGTCGGGAGCCCCCTCCGCCTGTTGATGCGTGTTTTATTTTGCTCCCTCCCCCTCCCCGTGTGCCTTAAAACCGATTTTCATTATTTTTTTTTCTGTCTGTGTTTGTCTTTGTGGTTCGCAGGTGCTCCCTTGCATTGTTCATCTGCTTCATCAACCCCTATTGAGCAGTCCCCCTCCCCGCCCCCTTCTCCTCCGGCCAATGAGAGCCAGAGGCGGTTGCTAGGCAACGGTGTGGCCCAGCCAACCCAGGACTCAGACTCTGAGGAAGAGTTTGTCCCTAATTCATTCTTAGTTAAAAGTGGCTCCGCCAGCCTGGGGGTCGCGGCAAAGGGTAAGTCCTTCTCTCTTCCTAACTTCTGTGGGTTGGTTGCTTTTTGCCTTTCGTGGCGATGCTGATTTATCTGCCTGATTGGGCCGTTTACAGGGGCGGAGGGGCCTGGTGCATGGGGAGCTCGGGGGTTCTTGGGGACAGCCTGCTCCAGCCCCGCTGCACCGCTGGGGTATGCAGGAGTTGGGGGGGGGGCTCCTGTTCCCACCTCTATGACAGATGTGGGCAGACGGAGCTGAAGGCGTACAGATGTCCAGACAGGCACAAGGAGACAGATCAGATAGAGACGAGTCCGGCAAAGATAAGGAGACAAAGATAGACACTGAAAAAGAAAAGTTAAAACAAAAATAGCACCAATTAGCTACTTACTTTGTGCCAGCCACTGTCACTTGTTGCTTTGCTGGATCCTCCTCACAGCCCCGCCTAAGAGTCTAGTATGATGGTGCCCTCAGTGCCCATGAGAAAGCGGAGAGAAAGGCTGATCCCTGGAGCCTAGCGCTGGCTTTGGAAGTTCTTGGACTTTCACACTACGGGGAGCGAGCGGTGGGGGCGGGGGGTGCTGTCCCAGGCAGCCGTGGGTCTGAATGCTGACTGCAGAGAGAGCCCTGCGCTTAAGCATGGATCTGCCCATAATCACACCCCTCTTCTAAGCTCTGCCCTGGCTCTGTTAAGGAAAAGAGGTGTGGAGGGTGTGGTGTCAGAGCTCCAGGCTCCAGCTACAAGCTACTGGTCAGGTGCTGTGTGACCTCGGCCACCGTGCTTGCCATCTCTGTGTCTAGCAGTGACCAATCCACTTCTTTGCAAGAACTCAAAGCCTGGAGGGGATACAAGCCTACAAGAGGAGGCTTGATATATGCGGGATCTCTCTAAGAGCCCAAGATTTCCCTGATTATTGAAGAAGAGGAGAGGAAATGAGACTTCCCCTACATAACACTGTAGATTGTGTGTTGATTTTGCAAACATATATTCATAAGTGCCTGTGTGGCACTAAATTCTGGGCCAAGTTCAGGAGAAGGAGGCAGAGATTCAGAGAGAGATAAGGCAGGATCTGTAGACTCTGCAGTCAGACACCCTTGCATTAAATACAAGCTTTATTGCTGTGAGATTCCCACTAGGTTGCAGTGCCTCTGAGCTTGTTTCCTCAAGCACGTATGACACAGGCATTACAGCAGCCAGCTCATGATGACGGCTCATCACAGGGCCTGGGACAGAGAAGGAGTTTAGTATAAAGATCAGTCGTGGCTGCAGTCACCACGGGGACTTAGAGCCTGGTGTTAAAGCTCCCAGCACACTGCGTGGCACCTGATGCTCTGAGAACATCAGACTCCGTTTCTCTTAGGAACATTACAGCCCAAGGCAATAAGGGAGTAGCTGGGGGGATGATCTGGACGGGACCCTCCGCTCCCCCTGCGGAAATCAGGAAATACTTCCTGGAAGAGGCGTTTGCTGAGGAATAAGTAGGGTGTACCAAGCAGAGGTGACTGAGAGCAGACGGAAAGCAGGAACAGAGGACCCAAGATGGGGAGCTGATGGGACGCCACCCCCAGCTCTTTCACGCGTGGGAACTTGGCCAGTAACTAGACATTAAGCTTGGAGGGGAGTGGAAGGCCACACTGTAAGTGACCTGAGCTCCTCTAGGCACTGAGCTGAGGCCTTCCAGGTCCCCTGACCCCCAGCAGACAAAGAAAGGTAGTCTAGCCCCAGCCGGGACCTCTCCCAGCCTCTGCTCTCTTTGAAAGCCAGAGAGGAGGTCTTTGGCCTTGAGGGTTCTCTTCTGGCAGGACCTTGATTCTCTGTGACCAAAACCCAAACCCTCCTCCGAGTCCCTCTCCCTTTTGGTGGTTCGTGATTGTTGCCCCTTGGTAGCTTTTAGCTGTCCTGTGTTTTAAACCATACAGAGAAATAGGAACCCTGAATTGGGTTCCAGGCCCAGCTCTCTGGCTCACTGGCTACTTGTCCTTGGCCTGTCGCTGTCCCTCTCCAGGCCAGTTTCCCTGTCTTGCCATAATGGAGCGGTTTGTAAGGTACTCTGATTTTCTGAGTGCTGTGTGGTGCTGACTGCTGTGCCAGCCGGTAGCCTTTTTCAGCTTACTTGGAAAAAAAAAAAAATTATGTATATACAGTGATATTCTTTGTTCATTTCTAAGTAAATAAGCCTCGCAGGTAAAAGAGAAGTCAGGAGATTAAAGTCCTTAATCTCTCCCTTTGCTAATTAACTGAACACGAGCAATCACGTTGTTGCAAGTTCTGCAGGAAATTGATGGCCTTATTGCATTATTGATGTGCGGGAGGTGGGGGAACTGTGGCCTGCAGCTGTCTGCTCGGTGACAAAGAAAGGTAGTCTTTGTCACTACTCCTGCTCCCCAGGGGACCTAGAGAAGACTCTGCGGAGCCCTCCCCTGGGGCCTTGCTCTGAGTGTGTCACTCTGGAGGTTGGCAATAAATGTGTCCCAGGCCTGAGGGGAGAGTCTGGGTCCTTAGCGGTCTGCAGGTCTGAGTTTGGTGGGTCACCGCGCGGCCGGACCTCCCCTGCCACCTTCCTGTCCCCTGAAGCCCCAAACGAGGGGTCTTCTATGAGACAGAGGACCGCTGGCACTGGCAGGGACCCCACACTGGCAAGTGGAGATGAGTAGCCCCCGCTACACAGCGAGCCCGATAATGTTTGTAAAGTTTCCTTTCACTTTTTTTTTTCATGGAAAAAAAAAATGTGAACTTATTTTAATGGGATCCTCTCTATTGTTTCTGTCAGTTATAAAAGTACACATACTGGCTAACATTCAGACAATACTGAAAGGTAGAAGGTGAAGCTCCCTTGTAATCCTTCCCTGCCAGAGATGAGCACTTTTAACAGTTTGGTGCATGGCCCTGCAGATGCCTTTCCCCTGGCTTAAATGTGGCGAGTGAATGAACGCACGGGTGACACTAACTGCGGAAGAACCGCAGCGCGGCCGTAGTCCAGCCAGGGCCGTGGTCCAGTCTTCTGAAATCGGGTCCCTAAGAGGGGCCCCGGGGCCCAGGACCGACCTTCTCAGATCCTCAGCTGCTCTGCAGGTGAAATGGAAAAACCTCTGGGGTGGATCTGGAGCTCAACAAGGCCAAGCCTGGAGAAGTCCCCGCCTCCCTTCCGATCTCCTCCACATGTCCATTCCCTTCCACCCATTTAGGGCTTTAAAGACCACCCTACATGGGTAAAGCACTCAGAAGTCACTTTAAATGACAAAGGCAGCTCCTCGGGTGCCTCAAGGGTGAAAATGACATTTCCTTGGGCGGGAGCTGACTCAGCACCCTGCACCCACTGGGCCTGAGCTGCCCTCTCCCGGAGCCACCCCAGAGGCCCTCTGCCGCCAGCTGTGTCAACTCCAGCCCCCGCCCCCGGGCAGTGATCCCAGGCCCAGAATCATTGGCCAAAATCCCCAAGTAAAGGGCAAGGCGACTGTGTGGGGCATCACCGAACAAGGCGTGGAAAAGAGCAACTCCCTCTGTCATCAATTCCTAATCCGCCCCAGGGATAACCATCTCCAAAGCACCCATCCTTGTACAGGAAGACTTCCCAAAAACAGCCCCTCGTCACAGCTGAGAAGCTAAGGAAGCGGTTAGGATTAAGTAGCTTTTTGTCCCCACCCTCCGTAGAAAGTTTTCAGAATAAATATTAAATGTTCCGTGAATGCTTGTCATCTAAAGGCTAAAGTAAAAGGGCTTTAAAACCTCGGTGGTTAATATTTAAGCGGGTCAGGGAATAAATAGCTCCGAGAAAGCTCTTGGTTTCTCCAAGCCTAGGCAGGTGGGAGCAGGTGGGAGAATTGACGTGTGACAAGCCCCTTCTGTATTGTCTTGTCTTTACATGTGTTATCTTTTGTGAGCTTCTCTTTATCTCCTTTTCTCCTCGGGAGACGGAGGCCCAGGGAGGGTCAGTGGCTTGCCCGTGGTTCCCCCGCTCCTAAGGAGCATGGCATACGCTCACACGCGAACCTGCTCAATTCTAGAGCCCCAATTTGCTGCTGCTACTCCCCCTCCCACACACAAATTTTTGTTTTGTTTTCCAACCAGATTCTGTGATTTCTATGTCTCCTCCTCAGTAGGAAGCTGGAGAAGATCATGGGAAGTCCATCAAAGAAAAGTTAACTTTAAAAGAATTCCTGGGCAGTTGTACTGTGGCATGGTGGGCTGGGAACCCAGCTGCAGCACCTCAGTCGCTGCAGAGTCGCGGGCTTGATCCCTGGCCAGACACAGTGGGTAAAAAGGATCCGGTGTTGCTGCAGCTCTGGTGTAGGTCTTAGCTGCAGCTCAGATTCAGTCCCTGGCCTGGGAGCGTCCATAGGCCGTGTGTGTGCCCATGCCTTTTTTTTTCCTTTCTTTTTTTTTAAATTAAGGAATTCCCATTGTGGCTCAGAGGTAAGCAACCTGACTAGCATCCAAGAGCATGTGCGTTTAATCCCTGACCTTGCTTAGTGGGTTAAGGATCCGGGCATTGCCATGAGCTAAGGTGTAGGCTGCAGACCCAGCTCAGGTCCTGCATTGCTGGGGCCGTAGCATGAGCTGGCAGCCGCAGCTGCAGTTTGACCCCTAGCCTAGGAACCTCCATATGCCAGATTCAGCCTTAAAAAGAAAAGAAAGCAAAACAAAGGATTACTAGTTGTTGGATTCCTACTACTCCTCTCACAAACCTTGGTGAATCCCCTGTTATGCAAGATGTTTAATCTCATGGGATCGCATGGAATCTCGCTGCTGACTCTTCGTGTCTCCCCTGTGCCGTAGCCATGATTGCTCCCGTGGAGGCAGTAGCAAGTTAGAGAAGTGAAGTAACTTCCCCTAGATCACACAGCTTCTAAGTCATAGAACCAGATTTGAATCCCAGGTCTGTGTGAAACCATGGAGTGAAATGCCTCGCGTGTTTTGTAAGGACTGAGGGAGTTTCAAAGACGAATGAGGCCAGCGACTTAGACACTAAATTATGCTGCTTCATGAGAGCCAAGCCCTGGATGCTGCGCTCTCTGTGGCTTTTTGTTCCCTTTCCCCCTGCGCTGGGCCCTTCTGCCTCACCGTACAGATTGCTCAGGCTGTTCCCACTGGTCAGCATCACCATTGTTTGGCAGTTTCATTGACTTTCGCGGGTCTTAAGCAGCTGGGATTATTTTGTTTTGACTTCCAGTTGTGGAGGAGTGTTTATTTTTCTTTCTAAATGGGAAACACTGCCGTGTATGCGAGCGCCTTCCAAAAGTGTTTTCTTAAAACCAAAAAATTCAACTTAATTTAGAACCTATCGAGATTCCCCTGGGGGCATCTGCCAGAGTCCTTTTAAGTCAGTTTGCGAAATCCAAAGGCAAAATTGTGCCTCTTTCCTGCTGTTGAGAAGTGTCCAGTGAGTCTTTTGTTCCCTTCTCTGTGAATTTCATGGAACCTGTTTTAGTTCCATGCCAATGGCAGGTACTTGGTTCTGTATGTTTCCTGAGTCCCAAGAGTAAAGGACATTGAGACATGTGACATTTGCAGGCATTTTTGTTCACCGCTCTTGCATCAAAAGACCCTTGTTGGTAAATAAATTCTTACACCAGCTATGTTGAAAAGTTAAGTACCTAACTCCTAGTAGCAAAACAAATGCCTTCCTTCCCTCCTTCCCTCCCTCCCTTTCTTCCTTCCTTCCTGAAGACATTTAAAATGTTTGCAGATGTTTTCCTGACAAATGAGGAGTGAAGGGGATTCTAGAAAGAAAGATCCTGTAAGATTAGTATTTAATCTAGGAGTTCAGAATCCCCTAAGTGAAGCCCTTGGAATCCAATGCCTTTCAGAATTCAGAAATTTTCAGATATAAGGAAGGAAATACAGGACGTATACTGTGTGTTTCCTAACATGCCCAAAGTGCTAGGGTGGCCCACAGTGGTCAAATACATTGATATTTCTGCAAGCAAACATAGGAACAGTTACGCTAGTGGGATCAAAAAAACAACCAAAAACCTCTGAGCTCCATATCAGTTCAGGTCACATTTTGCAACCAAAACTGTTTTAACGAAACTTTCAGTCTTAAGAGTTTGGGGATTTGGAAACGATGCCTAATGAATGGTGATCCTGAATTGTGCCTTTTTTTTTTTTAATGGAGGGGTCCTGGGACTCAGAAAAATTTAGTAACAACAGATTTAGAGATAGCTAGAAAACTTGATAACTGGAAGGCATGGTACCGGGCAAGCTGCTGACTGGAAAGCTCTGTGTACATCCATACTGACTGCTTGGAAAGACCAGGCCCCTGCAGTGTAGACATGGGGGCAGAGGAGGACAGCACCCGCAGGCTAGCTGGTCCCCAGGCCCGGGAATTCAGGAGGAGAGGGGCTGACTGCCCGATTCTCCGAAGTCTAGAGCCCAGTTCTTAAGGAACCTTTTCTGAGAGCCCCTGTCTTTGATGCCCTGCTGCCTTCTCTATAGACCTCAGGCGCCTCCCTAACAGTCTGGGGACCTGATGATTCCCATGTCTGATTTCCAAGCGCAGCGACAAATTCCTTGTGCCAGGACTTGTTGAGGCTGTATCTTCGAGGCTGAGCACCTGTAGGTGCTACAGTCAGAGCTGAAAAAATGTTACTATTCTGTCTTCCTCTTTTTCATCACCGCATACGCACATATGCAGACCACCTCCCTAGGAAGAGTGCGGGGCAGAGCTGGAGGTGTGCAGAGATGCGGTGCTTTGCTTCGTGCAGAATCAAGAGCCAGTGTGTGGCCCCAGACTCCAGTGCCCTCTCCACCTCCCCAGGTCCCTCCCTCAACTAGGGGGGTGTGATTATGCCCCCCTGTGGGGGCAGTGGGGACAGCCACACGGAAGTCACTTCTGCTTGTGTACGGTCCACAAGGCCCTTTCTCCTGCATTACCTCAGGCAGACTCTGGCGACTCTAATTTAATCACTGCATTGGCTTTCTAGGAGGTAAGGCTTCTTCCGGACCCTGCAAAATAAACAGGTCACAGTTTGAATTAATGTCACCGAACGTCTGGGGGAGAACCAGGGCCCTCTAATTAGTCACTCGCACGACACAATTGTAGACTCTTTGCAGCTCCTTTTCCACTCATTTCCCCAAAAGGCCATTGCATTAAAAGGTACAAAAATAACATTTTCGGTGCAGGGTTTGAGTGGATCTAGGAATTCATAGAACAGCCCTTGAGGACGAGGACGAGGACGGCGCGTTAGCCGTGTGTCCCGGCTCTTTCCCTCCGGAGGCAAAGCCTGGTCTGGGTCCCCGTGGAAACGGTAGTGGCCGCCACACCACAGCTTCTAAGCACCTCTGATGCTCGGGACCCCGGCTGCTGAAAGCCGGAAGGAGGCTGAGGAGAGTTTGGGAGTCTAGCACGAGGATCCTTTGCGCGGCCCCCGCATTCCCAGAGCAGGCGCGTCCCCGCCGTCCCCGGGGACCCACAGCACAGTGCCGTGAGGCCGGCCGGCGGCAGGGTGTCGCGAGCGCCGTGCTCCCCCAGAGAGGGAGGCAGCTGGGCCCAGAGCTGTCCCTTTGGCTGCACAGCTTTGGGCCAGTTTAGGCCGAGTTTTCGGGTGATGACCCTCCCCTGGAGAGCCCCCATCCCCACCCCAGGCCTGCCCGAGCCCTCCTGGAGACCTGCTTGGGAGCAGCAGGTGCCAAGAGCAGCAGACCTGCCTTCTGAGCCCAGCTCTGCCTCTGACCTGCAGCGGGACCCCCGGGAGCTTTGTCCTGTGCTGCCTCGCTGTCCGGTCCAGGCGGCGGGAGGACCAGACTCGCTCAGCGTTCCCTGCGCTCGTTCCCCTGTGTGTCACCGTCGGAGTCAGTGACACATGGGTGGACCCCACAACAGCGTGTCCACCCATGCCCTGGCCTTGCCTTTCAACCGCCTCCTTTTCCTCACTTAGTTTTTCTTTTTAACCTAAGTGAATTTATTGATTTTAAAAGGAAATTGCATATCACGGCTGTCATTCACTTGCCATAAAGAGAAGGTAGCTGTAAAAAATAAATACAACGAAAGCCGGTTTCTCACATTCTGGTAAGATAAGGCCTGTTGTAGGATGCTGGGCAGGGGTGGATGTCTCTTTGTTATGTAGGGACATAGGCAAGTGTTCGGTGTTAAAAACACCCAAGTACCAAACTGAGACCTCCTCCTTCACATCATCAAAAAGGCCGAAAGATCCTCGGGGCTTCCCTGCATGTGACTCTAATTTGATATCTGCCTGCCCTGTACGCCGCCGCAAACCGGGCCCGTGGGCTCCAGGCCCCATGCCTTTTTCTAGTACTTGTCTAGGCTTTTAAACGCTGCACCCTGTGGTCTGCTCACCTTGAGAAGAAACATGTCTTGCTGCTCCCAGCATCTCCCCTCCTTTCCTTTCCTAAGTGTGGTCTTTTCTGGGCCATCTGTCCCCACCCTCGGCCTCCCTGCCTCCCGCCCCCGGCCCCCGTCATCAGATCTGAGCTGGGTGCTTTGAGCTCAGCTGGATCCCCCATTACTGGTTAATGGCTCCCAGTCTGGACCAGGAGACCATGTGGCTTCCCCTCCCCCCTCACCTTCCTCTCTCCCCGCTCCTCCTCTCCCTCCTTCTGAACTGCCATTATTTATATAGGTGTTTGAGATTAAACAGTTAAAAAAAAAAAAATTCGCTCCGCTCTGCTTTAAATGGCCTAAAAGGACCAAAGCCAGAAGGAAAACAGAAACGGGACAATATGGAGTCATGGGGGAGAAAGGCAGGTTATGGAGGCCTCCAGATCCTTGCTGTGCTGTGTGGCCATAGGCAACTGGCTTAACTTCTCTGGGTCTCAGTTTCCTCTATAAAACGGCTATTGTTTTCAACAGTACTTCACCACATTTTTGTGTCTATGAGAAATATGGGCGAGGCTTCTAGCCTGGCAGTTGCTACATAATAGGCGCACAATGTTAGGTTCTTCATTCCCCTTCTCAAACCCAAACAGCTCTGGATAGAAGTCTCTGGAAGGAAGGCCGGTTCCTCCACTCCCTCCCCGCCAGGCTGGGAGGAAGTATGACAAACAGAACTTCTGTTCTGGAGCCCTGAGCCTGAATCCCCCACATCCTCCTGGACAGTGTCCAAAGATTCAGGGTGGGAGGTGAGCCCCAGGCAGCAGCTAAGCAAACAGAGCAGGGGGTCCCCGAAACAGAGCCTCCGCCTCCCTCCCTAGAGCGCCCCGCGCTGCCGCCATCCCCAGACTTCCAGGAACTGCGTGTTGATGTTCGGAACCAGATGAAACAGCCTGATGCCTTTTCCGTCTGGTCAGCTTGGCCCTCCCCCTTGAGTTAAAAGGAGAGGAAGATGACTGGTAATTCATTTAGGCTTCACACCCCCTCTCCCCCCATGGATCAAGTTTCTATAAATAGCTCTGGGAAGCTGCTGCCTGGGGCTCAGGCTCCTGCATGTATTTTTGCACTTCCAGAAACCTCTCTTGAGCTGCCTGGCAGAGGCTCTGGGGGAACCCACACCTCGTGTGGTCCACGTTAGCTGTGTGACCTCACCTCTCTCACCCCATTGCCCGTCCGTAAAGTGGGCACGAGAACAGCCGTCTGGGGTTGTTTCAAAGGTGAGATGGAATAACATCTAAGACACTGAGCTTACTGGGCACTGGGGGGGTGCCCAGTGTTGATTGGTCCCCCCTTTTAATCTTGGACAGAGGATGGAGGGTGTGTTTAGTTGGAGAGGTGGTTATTTGATCAAAATTGTAGTTGTGTTCACTTCTCCACTGTCATGCTGAACATAAGCAGAAGATGGAAGTCGAGATGATATTTGGTTTTGCCAAATTCTGCTCTAGTGAGCCAAGACCTTTACCGCTCTGTCTCCTCTCCGCTGGACCACTGCTCCAGCATCCTCACTGGGCTCCGTGCTCCCGTCTCTCCCTTTAATCCATCCTCACCCTATCCCAGGGTGACCCCTGCAAAGCCCAGACCCCCATATCCAGAGCCCCTGCAGTGACCCCCTCCTTGTTAGCCATGGCTGGAGGCTGAGGACCTGACTCCTCCTCGGCAGGGCAGCCCAGGCCCTTCCTCGGAGCTCCCGCCCCCTCACTCCGGCCGCTCACTCTCCCGGTCTCCCTCGGCAGCTGTGGCCCCAGCGGATTAACATCGTTCCCGAGGGCACAGAGGACCTTCCCTTCCGGCACCCAGAACAGAGCCTGCGGTGAACATCTGACCATCTCGGGAGCAAAGGCTCTGAATACAGTCAAACCTCATAAATCTGGAGGGAGAACCGGTGGATCTCTTCCCGACTGGTAGTGATGTGGGAAGAAGGGAAGGCGGCTTACCCTTCAGAACCAGTTCAGTTCAGCAAGTTGTTATTAAAGATCTGCCGTGTGTCAACCCACCTGTTGGCTGTTGGGAGAGACGAGCATCCCAGCAGCCCTGTCCTTACACAGGCATCAGTGAGGGACCAGGGAAGGGGAGCGAGCTGGGGTGCGGGGGCTACCGAGGTTTACTGCAACCTGGGAGGCTGGGGGCTCCTCCCCTGGGAAAGAGGCTCATTCCCCAGAAGCTCTGCCACGAGGGGAGCTCTTGTTTTACGGATCCGTAAGGCCGCTGTGCACTGAGTTATGTCCCCCCCCGAATTCATGCATCGATTCGTGCATTGAAGCCCTGGTCCCCCAAGTGACTGTGCTGGAAAAAGTCCTGTAAGGAGATAGGTTCTATGAGGCCCTGATCGGAAGGAACTGGTGTCCTTATAAAGGAGGAAGAGACACCGGCGCTCGCTCGCTCTCTGCACGTGGCACAGGGAGAAGGTGACCATCCGCAGGCCAGCAAGAGCGCTCTCCCCAGAAGCCCGATGCTGCTGGAGCCTTGGACGTCCCAGACTCCCGAGCTACGCAAAGTAAACGTCCGTTGCTTAAGCTCCCCAGTCTTCTGGCACTTGGCACAGCAACCTGAACAGATGAAGACGGGAACCCCGGTGTAAGGAGGAGCCTAGATGTTCATACTTTACACGTCAATTATTTATGTGCAGCCAGATGCTACCGGCCTGACTGTGGGGCCCTGAAGAATTTATTTCCTCATTCATTCGTTCGTTGGTTCATTGGTTCATTCAGCAGACTTCTGGGTGTGCGCGCTACGTGGGGTCCTGTGCTAGGGAGTTCTGATCAGACATCATCTGTTTCCTCCATGTGTAGCCACTTTCAAGGGGACACATGACAGATCCCTGGAGGTGTGTGCCACAGGGGGCAGCGGGGGAAGGCAAGGCTGTCTTCCTCTCTGTGGAGAAAGAGCTGGTATGGCAGAGCCCGACTCCACCCTGCCCTCTTCTCCCTGTTTGGGACCAAGCTCCTTAGAAGACTCGATTCTCCTGGGGGTTGAGGTGGCGGTGGAGGGAGCAGCGTGTACTACTCTGTACACCTTTCATTTCAGAACCTGTTGAGAAGAGTGATGGAGGCAGGTGCAAACTCAGGAACCGAGAAGGGCCCGACATACCTTTGGATTGAGTGTAACAGGAGAGCCAGTTCTATTACTGTGCACCTGCTGGGTGCTACGCTAGGTGCTATGCTAGGTGCTTCTTCTTTCCCACCTACTGAATCTGTGTGGTTGGCGGGCTCTAGAGCAAAGTCAAGATGCAGGTTTGACTTTTGGCTCCGCCACTGCTAGCTGGGACCTATGGCAAATGATTCCACCTCTTGAGTTTCCTTTTTTCCTCATCTGTAAAACAGGGACCGTAATAACATCTGCCTCGTGGTGTGGTTAGAATTCGGTGTGAAATAATGTGTGTGAAGTACTTAGAAGAATTCTAGGTTATTGTAAAGTCTTTTTTGAAAAAAAAAGTTCAAAAAAGTGTAAATGGAAACTGCTGTTACTGTTATCGCCATTATTCTGGTTATTGTTTTTCTAAACGTGGCCTCAGAAAGTATAGGAGCCTGCGCAGCGTTGCGCAGAGAGGGAGGGGTGTTTAGCATCCCCTGCGTGCATGGCTCAACCCAGCCTCTTCTCCCCACAACACGCTGCCCCCGCCCCCGACCTGATTGTCTTCATCCCCCTTTGTGACAGCCCTCAAGAAGCCAGAGTTCTCCCTGCAACAGATCAGAGATTTCTTTTGCCCCCACCTCACCCCCTGCATTGAGGATGCATCTGTGCGCACGTCTTGGCAGCGGTCCCCCACCCGGGGCCACAGTCCCCCAGAATGGAAACTGCTGAGTTGCACTCTGGCTCCTTGCTCTTTTAAGATGCCCCCGTGGGGCCCCCGCGTGGGTGACAAGATGATGCATGAGGTATCGCTAAGCAGCTTATTTGTTTGAGCTGCCGATGCCCTTTGTCCTGAGTTGGGTAATGGTAAGGGGCAGTGGCCCTTTAAAGCCTGGACTGCATACAAACCTCTCAGGTCACAAGATCACTCAGCAAATGGGCTGAGCACCCGCCCCCCAGCTCCGGAGGACCCCACCTCTCCCCCCTCCCCCCTCACCGACCCTGCTCTTCATCTCCTGATGCGCTGCCCCCTCCTGGGGAGAAAGACTCAAAGGGCATTCAAGTGACAAAAGACTTTGGAGGAGGAGACCCAGACAGAGGGGACAAGGCAGAGTTTCTTGACTTTGTGCTCAGCCTGTGCTGTCCCAGTCCTGCGTCCCCAGAGGCACAAGGCCTTGGGTGACCAAACCGATTTTCCCACCAGCCCCTTCCACCACCGAACCTAACACTGTGGATTACGGCTCAGACACTTAGGCTGGAAGTCATGTCCTACTAGAATCCACCCCTCTCCCGCCCCCTCGAGCCTCTGACCGTCCCCGAGCCCCCACTCCAGTGAGAGCCGTCAGGGAGCCTTCACCACCTGCTTCAGCCAAAGCAGCTTCCTCGGGTCGGAGGCCTACATTTGATTCTGAGGAAGATCCTCTTTAAAGAACACGTCCCATGTTGAACCTGTTTCTGCAAAGCGTGGAAACCACTGACTTAAGTCAGCTCTTTCCTGTGTAAGGAGTGGCAGAGCTGGATTTGAAGCCAGGCCTTCTGATCCCCAGGCCTGACTTGCTCTCAGTGTATGGATGCGTGGATTCCTTCTACAGAGATGGTGAGGCACCTACCGTGTGCCAAGCCCTGAGGAAGGCCCCTGGAAGAGGGCATGAATGAGAGGGCCTGAGCTCTTGCCCTCCAGGAGGGGCCCGGCACTAACATCCAGCCCCGCCCCGGGTTCAGGGATGCAAGCCTGCAATGTACCTGCTGACTTTGGCATCTCGATGGCCCCCGGTGACCTTGGAAAGGGCATTTTCAGGGTGCGGAGGAGGACGGGTAGGAGGCCAGAGGGCAGAAACAGTTGGGATAACTGATTCTATGAGCTTAGACTTGGCGTCACAGATTGCTTACGAATTACAAAGGGACCAGATTCCTTTACTGTGGGGAGGTCAGGAATCCTTACCTTTACAGGTGCCCAAATTCCGTGATCCTCATTATGCAGCATGAGATGGGCTTGCCGAAAATGTGAAACCTGAATCTAATTGGGATAAAGCAACACATCCAGAATATAGGACGATCTGTGGGGCAACTGACCTGAACTTTCCAAAAGGTCAATATCGTGGAAAAAAAAAAGAATTTGGAAGTACTGGGGTGGGTGGGGATTTCCTCTAGATTGAAGAGACTAAACAAAAGCAATAGCCAGATGCAACACAGGAATCTTGATTGGCTCCTTAGTTTTTTGTTTTGTTTCATTTTAAGGCTGTAAAGAAGACATTGGAGAAAGAATTGGGGAATTTTTCAAATATGGTGTATATGGGTGCTCGGCGTATTCATTTTCTTAGCTGTGATCATGATTTGTGTTTATATGGGGGAACGTCCTTATTCTTAGGAGATGTGTGCTGATGTAAACTTTGAAATGGTCAGAAAAACCAGTTTTGAGAGAGAGAAAAAGCCGCATGACACCATGTTAACAATTGGCAGATTTAGACGAAGAGCCCAAGGCTGGTTTTGTACCATTCTTTTGACTTTTCTGTAGGATTTAAAGTTGTCACAATAAAAAGCATGTGAGATTTAATTTGGGTCGGGGAGAGATTAGGCAATAACCACTGAGTTTTTGGAAAGGATTCTTGAGATGGATGAGATGTGGACACTTTTTGGAGCAAGATCTCTCTGCCCCTTTGGGAACTCCAAGTGCAGACCCTCCTCTGAACCTCTGCAGAGAACTGAGAGTTTAGCAGTTGGGATAAAACAGGCGCTTCCTGGGCGTGGACGTCAGCAAGGCGCAGGGGCCGGTAATGGGAACCACATTGATGGGAGTGCGCGGAGCCCGACCCCAGAAACAGCCCTTCTGTGCTGAGGCAGGACAACTGGAACGAATTATGTGCGTTCATACTTGTTAAACTGCCTTGGCACCAGAAGTGATCCTCGTAACCTGAGCTTTACAGCGGCACAGCCATAGTTAAAGTTGGGCCAGCCTCGCCCCCGCACCCTCTCTGTCGGAGGTTTATAGCGAAAGCATAAAACAATTCAACATGAGCTGAAACATGAAAAACTCCTCCAGAATGTAAAGGCAAACTTTGCTGTTTAAAGTTTTCTAGGGAGGCAACATTTGGGAATGAAGCCCTCTTCCCCCCCTTCTGCTTTTCCAGCCCTTGGCCTGGCTCCCAGCCCCTCCGCCCCCACCCCCACCCCCCCACTCCACGCCCCACCTCCAGCCCAGACCACAATGCAATCAAACACAGAAGCTGCTGAGTCCTGGGGGTGGGAGGGTTCCACTGTGGCCGGCAAGTCCTAGTTTCTGCATCTGAGCCCCAAAGCTGTGTGGTCTTAGGCAAGATGATTCCCCTCTCTGGGCTTTAGCCTCCTTGTTATTTATAGACAGCATTTATTATAGGGTCGTCCAACCCAATGGTTGTGTGGTCACCGAGAGCATGGATCCCACATACACATGGGTGCTCCATAAACGTGGTGGTATGGATTGTATAAGTCTGTCCAGTACATAGACATCTGTAGAGAGTGGTCTAATTTTCATCATGAAGAAAAGCATATCCACAGTTACTCTTGTTTTTATCCAAAAGGTAGCTAAAGCACTTTTTTTTTTTTTTTTTTTGCTTTTTAGGGCTGCACCTTCAGTGTATGGAAGTTCCCATGCTAGGGGTCAGATTGAAGCTGCAGCTGCTGGCCACAGCCACATGTGACCCGAGCCATGTCTGCAACCTATACCACAGCTCACAGCAATGCTGGATCCTTAATCCACTGAGCAAGGCATCCTCATAGTCGGGTTCATTATCACTGAGCCACAGTGGGAACTCCCGCCAAAGCACAGTTCTTGTTGGAAGAGAAGTCACAGGGAAAGTCACAGGAAAAGAGTTCGATTTTATCCTCACATCAAGAGTTTTTGGTAAGATAGTGGAGAGGCTTTGAAGTCAGATAGGCCTAGGTTCAAATCCCAGCTCTGCCACTTACTGGCAGAGTGACCCAGGCAGGTCAGTAAACCATTCTGAGCCTCGGTCACTTCCTCTGTGTAATGAGGTGCAGTGAGACCGATCTAGCAGAGGGTGAGTGAGGAATCAACACGCTTTATTAGCCCAACACCTAGCAAGTAATAAGCAGCCAGTGAATAGTGAATGGAGTTGCCATCGGTACTGAATCTTAGATGACCATGAAGGCCCTGATATTCAGACCTGCCTCTTAAATGTTCTTGTGTCCCAGAAATGACAGGCCAAGGACAGCCAGCTGGCATCAAAAGCCCTGCCCTGCAGACCTTCCAATAGACGATAAAAATGTCCTGTGATTTCTGCCCTTTTTTGAAGCTGCCTCTTAGTCTAGCCCTTCAACCGACTGGCGATTTGATGGGCCCGAGAGGACACCGAGGTGGTTATTTCAGAGTGCCTTCAGATGGAGCAAGCTGGTTTGTGCAGAGCCTTGCTACCCGAACGTGTGGTCAAGCAAGGGAGACAAGCCTCCTTGCCTTATTGCTTTGGGCCAGTACAGCTAGAGACGGGCGGGCGAGTGAGGCCAAGTCGGGGGCCTCGCTCTTGATTTCCTCCTGAATCTGGACGGAGAGCCCCAAGCTGTTTGAGCGTTTTTTTTTTGTTTTTTTTTTGTCTTTTTACCTTTATCTAGAGCCACACTCGCGGCATGTGGAGGTTCCCAGGCTAGGGGTCTAACAGGAGCTGTAGCCGCCAGCCTTCGCCATAGCAACGCGGGATCCGTGCCGCGTCTGCAACCTACACCACAGCTCACGGCAACGCCGGATCCTTAACCCACTGAGCAAGGCCAGGGATCGAACCTGCAACCTCATGGTTCTTAGTCGGATTTGTTAACCACTGAGCCACGAAGGGAACTCCTGTTTGAGCGTTTTAATTGGAGTCACTGCAGTGTCACCCAGTTCATCCTAGGCAGGGTTTTCACTTTCAACCCCCGCCCCGCCCCTCCCCAGCTGAGTGACACTGCAAAGTCACCCCACGTCCTGGGCCCTCCCTTTCCTGATCTCTAAAAGCAGAGTAGGAGCCCTGCCCTGCCGGCCTCTGCTGCCTGTCACGTGGCTTCTCGGAGGTAAGGCTTGTGGAAGTCTGCGTGCTGCGCAAAGGGAGGGGTAGGAAGCCTGGCGAGCCAGACAGGTTTGTCAGATGCACCAAGAATCGCTAGGCATTCTCCCATAAAGCTGTGTGAAAACCAGGGATGTCATTGCTAAAATACTAGAATTCTTAGTAAATGGGAACATTGTAAGTACATGATAGGAGACAGAGAAAACTAACATTGACTTATCATCGGTAAGGGTAGCCGTCAGTTAACCTCAGTTTATTCTGGTTCCGGCGTCTAGGTCCTTGACGGTATTTTTGCACCTTGAAGTGGCACACCCGGATTGCCAAGGCTTCCACACAGGTCATCTGTATCACTAAAGATCTAGATATCTTTCTCTAACAGTAAAAAAAAAAAAAAACTTGGTTTTCAAATGTGCCTTGAAAATCGCTGTCCCTCTGGACAGGTGAGAATTTATGACAGGCAGTTAAAGTACTTGCTGACCGTGTGTTTCTCGTGCTGAAGCGGAGGAAGTCACATATGAAAAGGGCCGGTGAGGGTGGGAAGGGGCTGGACTCGTCGTCCGCCTCTTTGCAGGCTGGCATGAACGGTTCCAATCTCTGCCTTCTTTGGGAGAAGAGTCACCTGCTCGCACCCACTCCCAGCCTCTCACCCCAGCACTAGGTTCCCTTTCCTTTCCTCTCTCCCTCTTTCAAGAGTCAGGATCCTTCTTGGGTTGGAAGCTTCGAAACATGCCTCTTCTGGGACTAAAAAAAAAAAAAATGGCCTTAAAATTGAGGTGCGAAATGACCTCCTTCCTCAGGGCCTCCTGCCCTGGGGGCCGGGAGCTGCTGGTTGCAAGGTTCACGGGCATGAAGGATCCTCAGCCAGGGTCCCCGCTGCGGGGCAGGTTTCTGGGCAGGAAGGAAGGGTGTGTCCTAAAGATGCTCCCAGTTTCCTATGCCGACCCTGACTCTCGAAGGGTGAGTTCCATCGGGTTGGAAAGCCCGCTCGGAGCGGCCCGCGTGCCTCAAAAGCCCCGTGCGCTTTGATCCGTACCCGGATGCCCTTGGAAAGACACCGGCTGCCGAGGAAGGGCTCGGGCTTTGGAGTCAGCAGCGCCGGCCTCACCGCACTGCTTCTCCGGTCCACAGCCACGTGGCCCTGGCCGAGCCGTCTCCCTCGCTGAGCCTTATTTTTGTCTTTGGTGACACAGGTTAATGGTTGTTCACCTCGGGCTGCAGTCCGCAGGACCAAATTAGGTATTTTTGTGAAAAGACGAGCAGGCAGCCTGGCTTGTGG
The DNA here is from genome assembly GCA_004024745.2 of Catagonus wagneri. Lineage (NCBI taxonomy): Eukaryota > Metazoa > Chordata > Mammalia > Artiodactyla > Tayassuidae > Catagonus > Catagonus wagneri. The sequence goes on from PVHT020000037.1 coordinate 3,377,209, forward strand.
GAGACACACGGAAGAAGGTCAGTCCTTTCTCTCGGCCTTGAGCTCCCAGGGGGTCAGGGCCCTGAGGACTGCCCACGGAGCCTGCCTTTGTGGCTGAATGAGGGCACCGAGGAGAGGAGGTGGGTCAGCTTTTGCCCCAAAGCAGTGCCAGTGAGGCCTGCCTCTCCTTAGGCTCACTCCAGGCTAATGCCACACTTTGACCTTGTCACCCCAAGCCTTGTCGCTGCTCGGGAATGGGGTAGCTACGCCCCGGATCGTCCCGGGGACCAACTGAGAAAACATGTACGAGGGCGTCAGCGGGGTGCAGGCATGCGGTAGGTGCTCAGGAAATGCTGAGTCTTGCAATAAGGAATCTGGTTCAAGACAGGCCAAGAAGGCGGTCTGCGTTGTGTCGGAGTCAGCTCCCTGCCCACCTCAGGGACAGCTTTGCGAGGTGAGAATGAATCAGGGCAGTCCCGGGCTGCGGGCAGAGCCTGCTCTGATTGTACGACACGCTGGGGTGGCCGCCAAGAGCCCAGTGGCCTGTGTTCCCGGGGCCGCCCTGCCCCGGCACCTGCTGCAAGCGGGATCCCAGCTGGCACCCTGCCAGGGCTGGCCTTCTCGTCTCCCAGCCCTGAGGCCAGGCTGCTTCTAGTCGCATCCCAGTGGGTGTGGCCGGGCCCTGAACAGACCAGCCTACCCCCACCCTCCACTGGCGGTCTGGCCAAGCGACTTAGGCAGGTCCCCAGGCCTCGGCATGTCGGCCCACCTGCCAGCCCCCCAGCGTGCCACTCTCTGTCTTCCTCCAGCACGCCGGGCCCCTCTCACGGCTCTGCAGGTTTTCTGCAGGTTTTCTACAGGAGCTCCTTTGCCAGGCACAGTGCTGCTCAGTGCATTCACGTCCCCTGTCGCGTTGAGTCCCCCACAGCCCTTCTGGGATGTCAGCGTTACGCCCTCTTCACAGGTGAGGTGACTGAGGCTCAGCGAAATCAGGCAGTTTGCCCCCGGTCAGGCAGCGAGCAAGCCGCGGGCCGGCAGCGGTCTGGGGCCAGCCAGAGTGCCACCCCGCCACCCGGAGAGTGTCATGGCTCCCCTGGCCGGGGGTGCCCACCTGCCAGGCACTCCCTGTGGGGCTGTGTGTTCACTCTTTCACTGGACAAAGTGAGGCACTTTGTCGGGATCTCTTGGTAACTCCTGCGAAGACACCCTGTGGCTTTAATAGACGATGGCTCGAGGGTGCTATTTCTGGCACTAGGGACGGAGAGAGAAGAGAAAGCAGCTGCGGAGATGGGGGTAAGGGCCTGGCTTGCCTGAAAGGTAATCCCCCCACACCTGTGTCCTGGTAACACAGCCCGGGCTCTGAGATGCACTTTCATCTGTCACCAGGGTGTCCCCAGGGTGACCTCCGGCTGCATCCTAGCTGGCAGGCTCAGGTTACAGCCAGTTCTCAGGGCTCTGGAGCCCCAACAATGCCTGCTTGTCCTCTGGAACTGCCATCTCCCAGGAGGAGTGTTAATGGGACCTAGAGTGGAGGGGGGCGGGGAGGGAGAGGCCGCAGCCTGAGCCCACGCTCAGGTCAGCCTCTTGAGTGAGCTCATCTGAGCATGTCCGCCGTCCTTCCAAGAGAAGGACTCACACCCGCTCCTGGAAACGGTGTTCTTCCTCTGCTTTTCCTATACCAGACCTCCCCTCCCGAGGCGGCAGGGCTGGGGAGCACGGGCTGGGGGGCCTTGTGTTTAATCCAGGCCTTGCTCTCCCCCTTGGCAGAGCTTACGGCTAACTCAGAAATATTTTCCGAAGCAGAAACACTGAAAAGGCCTTGAATGTCCAAGAATAGAAAGTTGGTAAAATAACATTATCTTCTGCCAAAACGATGTTTTCAATAGCCATTAAAATCATGTTTTCAAATTATGTTTAAAGGTATGGGAAAACTCTTAAGTGGGGAAAAAAAAAAGTTGGGGAAAAAAATGTATCTATAATCCAAGCGTGATTTGACAAGTATATGCTTACATATATATAAGAAAAGACGAGGAGTTCCTGTCGTGGCTCAGTGGTAAGGATCCTGGCTCGTATCCATGAGGATGCAGGTTCGATCCTTGGCCTCGCTCAGTGGGTTAAGGATCTGGTGTTGCCGTGAGCTGTGGGTCACGTACGCGGCTCCGGTGGCGTTGCTGTGTCTGTGGTGTCGGCCGCAGCTACAGCTCCCAGTCCGCCTCTAGCCTGGGAACCTCCATATGCTGCGGGTGTGGCCCAAAGAAAGAAAGAAGAGACCAGAAGAAAATAAAATAGACCAGGGGTGTCAACACTGCTTATTTACTAAGTGTTGTGGTTGTGATAGGTTTTTGATTTTTTTTCTTCTCTGCTTTTCTCCTTTATATGTACATTTTCTAGTGAGAATGTTGTTTTAGAGTCAAAAGAAGTTAATTTCTTTCGTTCCTAGTTTCTATCTGACATTGTGCTGGGGCAAGGGATTTAGTAGAACCTAGCCCCTGCCCTTTATGAGCTCACAGCCTCACAAGGCATAAATAGATATAAGCAGATTTTTTTTTATAATGTTTTTTAACAGCCACAATTATAATGACACATTTGGGTTTTTTTTCCCATTAATAAATTTTATTACAATTACAGGTGTACAAAAATCATCACAACTCAGTTTTATCGCATTTCCATCCCAAACCCTCAGCACATCCCCCCACCCCCCAACTTGTCTCATTGGAAACCATAGGTTTTCCAAAGTCTGTGAGTCAGTATCTATTCTGCAAAGAAGTTCATTGTGTTCTTTTTTTAGTTTCCACATGTAAGTGGTAGCAGTTGATGTTGGTGTCTCATTGTCTTACTGGTTTCACTTCGCCTGATAATTTCTAGGTCCATCCACGTTGCTATAAATGTTGTTATTTTGTGCCTTTTAATGGCTGGGTAATATTCCATTGTGTATATGTACCGGATCGTCCCTATCCACCCCTCTGTCAATAGGCATTTAGGTTGTTTCCATGACTTGGCTATCGTATAGACTGCTGAAATTAACATTGGAGTACATGTGTCTTTTTGAGTCACGGTTTCCTCTGGATAGATGTCCAGGAGTGGGATTCCTGGATCAAATGGTAATTCTACTTTTAGTTTTCTAAGGAATCTCCATACTCTTTTCCACAGTGGTTGCACCAATTTTCATTCCCACCAACAGTGTAATAGGGATACTTTTTCTCCACACCCTTCCCAGCATTTATTGTTTGTAGACTTTTTGATGATGGCCATTCTGGCCGGTGTAGTGTGGTACCTCAGAGTGGTTTTGATTTGCATTTCTCTAATAACGAGTGATGTTGAACATCTTTTCATGTGTTTTTTGTCCATCTGTGTGTATAATGACACATTGTTAAGCTCTATGGAATGTTATGGGCATTTACACTTAAACCTTCCAGCTCCGTGAAGCAGGTAGTTATTAGCCCATTTTACTGATAGCATAAGCTGCCGTGGGGAAAGACAGATTAATTCTGTGTTGGGGGAGCCAGGGAGGCTGCAGTCAAGCACGGGCGCTTATGCTGCTTCTTGCAGGATAAACTTGAGTCCCCCAGGCAGGCAGAGCTCGAGAAGGCTTTTCAGGTACAGAGACCACCATGAACAAAGACACTAGGGATGAAAGAGCCAGAAGTGGTTCTGAACTGGCTAACCCCATGCTGCTTTCTCCCCAAGGAGGAGCTGGGGAGGCCTGCGGGGCTGCTTGGCATAGGCGGTCGTGCTGAAAAGTCTGGGTGTCATTCCGTTAAGCAGGCGTGAGCCATTGAAGGGGCCTGACACGGTCCGCTCTGCCGCGGAGAAGGATGCCCCTGGCTTCTGAAACCCGGTGAAAAGCCCGGCCTCGTGTCCAGAGAGAAGTGTTCCTGAGTGTTGCAGGAAAATTCATCTCCCTCTGATGAAGTAGCAGAGAAGGAGAAAGGAAACAGCAGGGGGCCCTGAAACAGTAATTTCCTCTCCTCTTCTCTGCTCGTGGAAAGTCGCCGCAGCCACGTGGGCTCGAGTCCCGGCATGAGGGCTGTCTTGGCACAGAAATGAGTTTGCCATCTAGACAGGGGAAAGTTTACCGCCGGAGGGACACTTGGGGATCCCAAATGGACTTTTAGTTTGGAATGCAATTTCTGTGCTTAATTAGCACCAGACACGTCTTGTCTTTGCCATAAAAACAAGGGGAAGCCTTGAGTGGCAATGCTCGGAGTCCTCACAGTCCTCCAGGTTTGGGTGGAGCTGTATTTATTACAGAATCCCCAAACCCCCTCTCCAGAGAGCCGATAAAGCGCCGGAAAGCCGGGGGACCCTCCTGGTTCCCTTTGCCATGGCTTTAGCTGACACAGGGCTCACCACGTGAGGGTCTGCTGTGCTTGTCCACGAGGGTTCCCCTTGCAACAAAGGACACGGTCAGAATGATGGAGGGAGCTGTTCCTCAGGACTGTCTCTTATTCTAACCTTGTCCTTCCTGTTGAAACATCCCTTTTTCAATGAAGCAGCGACAAGTAGGTTCTGTTATTATCGTTCTTGACTTCTTTTAAAAAAAAAAACTCTGCCATGACATGCAAAACGCTGGGAACCACTGAGCCTGTGCGCCTTCTTGATCTAGACTTCATGTCGGGTTCTAGGAGAGATGCAGAGATGAATTAGACACGGACATGCCCTTGAAGACCGGAGCATGGGTGGTGATCCGAGGTAGGAAGCCATGAGCATCATTTAGAAAAGGCTGGATGGGAGTTCCCTTTGTGGCTCAGCGGAAACGAATCTGACTAGTATCCATGAGGATGTGGGTTCAATCCCTGGCCACACTCGGTGGGTTAAGGATCCGGCATTGCCGTAAGCTGTGGTGTAGGTCTCAAATGCGGCTTGTATCCTGTGTTGCTATGGCTGTGGCGTAGGCCGGCAGCTGTAGCTCTGATTCAACCCCTAGCTTGGAAACTTCCATATGCCGCAGGTGCTACCCTAAAAAGAAAAAGAAAGAAAAAAAAGGAAAGAAAAGCTGGATGTTATCATGGGGGGAGATGGTGGGGGAAGGAAGACAGGGACTCTCTTCTATTTCCATAATTTGTAGATGAATCTAAAATTATTTCAAAATAAAACTTTTTTTTTTTTTAAGGCTAGCATGTAGAGTGAATAGTCAGGCGGTCAGAGTGCCGATGAGATAAAGGGGTTGTCATTTAAAGCTGCATGAGGGAGAGAGTCTTGGCCGCCACACTAAAGGGTTCACACTTAATTCTGTAGTTTGTGTGAAGCCATGGAAGGCTTTTGGTCACGGGTAAAGCGTGGTCACATTTCCTCCTGGAAGGGTTGTTTGATCATCAGGGACTGGCTATTGGTGAAGAAGAAGTGAGCCTGGAGGCAGCTGAAATGGTAGAGGAATCATCTTAAAAAAGTATCCCAAAGAGAACTGGCTCTGCAGGGTGTTCATAGGTGCTGCTTGAAAGAGGGGTTCTGTGGACAAAGAAATCCGGGAAATGTGCGCGGTTAGCGAAATGCCTTCCTGCAGAGGGGGCAGGCTGTGCGGTTCTCAGAGCTGCTCCCTTGATAACACGCCCTGTGATTCCATAGAGAGAGACGCTCCCCGCTCTATCTCAAAGCTTGCTGACTCTGGAACCCTCTTGAGAGAATCTCACAGGACTTTCATTCATTTAAAAATCATGTCAGGGAAAACTGGCTGTCACTGAAAGCGAGAGGAGTGGGTGTTTGCAGCACAGTCTCTACGCAGACTCTATTCTGCAGCTTGGAAGCCACGGTGTGAAGGTACTCGGATCCCCTTGCGCTGGGGTGCGCGTGGCCACGTGCCCGCACAGCTCCCCTTCCTTCCGCACCTGTCTGAGCCTGGCGGCACCCCGTCCCGATGCCCAGGAGAGACGCTCTTCTGTGGGTCCCTGGCAGTGGGAGAACAGTCACGTCAGAGGTGCCTAGGACACATTCCCAACCCAACTTTTAAAAACTACAGCAATGAGAAATAATTGGGTGTTTTTTTGGTAAGAAGGGAAACTTGTTTTTGTTTTGTTTTTGTCTTTGTTTTTTAGGGCTGCCCTCTCTCGGCATATGGAAGTTCCTAGGCTTGGGGTCCAATCGGAGCCGCAGGTGCTGGCCTACACCACAGCCACAGCAACGCGATATCTGAGCTGCGTCTGCGACCTACACCACAGCTCACAGCAACGCCGGATCCTTAACCTACCAAGCAAGGCCAGGGATGGAACCCACATCCTCATGGATACTAATTGGATTCATTTCCGCTGCACCACAGTGGGAACTCCTGAAGGGAAGCATTTTTGAAGGAGTCTTTAAAGGTTATTTTCTAATTAAGTCCCTTAATGATCTTCATTTTTGCATTCAAATGAACAGACGTGGTGGTGTATCCTCCTCCTCCTGATAAATGACCTCCACCTTGATTTTGACCTCTGTGCTATAATTAGTTGTGGTGGCCCCTTCTCCTTCCCCACCTGCCCCTCACTCAGCTTTGCGAGAGCTTGGTCATCATTGACTTGTTCGAGGTATTCAGCATGTTCGCTATAGTTCATCAAACCCTCTGATTTGTCACATCTACTGGTCTCTACCGTTGTTTGACCTTCAGCAGGTGCTTTAACGTCTCTGAGTGTGGCTTTCTTATCTTTGGTGTGGGAAGAGCAATTCCTTCTCCCCAGAGCTAATGTGGAAAAATCCTGGGCACATAGTATATTGAGGTATTTGATCAGTACTCTTTCTGAGCCATCATCTCTTTCCAGTGATAAGCATTGTACTTACCAGTTCCTCAGAAATGCATGTTGAGTGAACACAGGTGCATAACAGCGGCGGCCGCTAGCCTGACAAAGACATTCATTAAGGAGCTAGTTGCACCCCTTTAAGACATTATATATTCTCTTCTCGGCCTTCCTTTCAATAAAAACACTTAACTTGGTGATAATACAGCCCTGCAAGTTAGGTATTATTTTTCCCGTTTTGTAAACTTGGAAAAAAAGGCTCAGAGTCAAGCTCTATGAAAATTCAGAACTTTCTGATTCCGAAGTCCGTGTCCTTTAAGAATGAGACGATCCACCCCTCCCTTCACTCGTACAGTCAGCTTCACAGTTATTGACATGTGCTGGGTGCCAGACAGAAGACACGTTCCAGCCCCCGCAAGAACTCACCTTCTAGTTGAAGGAGATGAAACGTGAGCATGAAACGTACAAGGCAGCCCGGTAACACCTCATTTATCCCTCACTGGGGAATGAGCTGTTATATTAAGTGCATTTTACAGACGGAATCACAGAGCTTTAAGTCAAAGGGGCCCTAGCGATCTCATTGCAAAACTCCATTTTGTTTTAAGGCGAAGGAAAGCTCAAGGACACCGGGTGACCTGCCCGAGGTAGCTTTATTACAGTGTTGTCAGACCGAGACTAGAACCCAGCCCTTCTGACTTCCAGGCTAGGACTTTAAACAAATGTTGGCAGTTTTTTTAAAATAGAGTCTATACCTAGGAATTTGATTCGGGTGGATGGTTCCCACCCTAGACTTTGCTGCATGTCTTGGGATCGTCTACACAATCGGCATTATAACACTGAGCTAGGATGCAGCCGTGCCTTTGGCCGTGGAGATGTATGCAGGAGACAGCGTGTTCCTTGTGCTGTAGCCCCAGAGAGTTCCCTTCACCTAACCTCATGAGGTCATTCCAGCTGTTAGAAACACTTTTCCAGTTTTCTAGCCACACACACACACACACACACACACACACACACACACACACACACACACACAATTGAACAAACCCTGGGAACTTATAGTTAGACATTCTTTTCCTTGGCTAATTGGTTGGAGTCAATGACTTCATTTCCCTGAGCCTATTTCCCTACCTGTGAAACGGGCCCAGTGCGCTAACCTACCCCTTGGGATTGTTGGACAAGGAAGGAAAGGTGCCTGCAATGGAAGAGGAGCTCCCTCCTGCCCTTCCTTTCTTCTGAGGGTTCAAGAAACTCCGACTAGCGGCCCAATCCCAATTCTTCGCTTGCGAAGTGCAGGGCAGTAAGGAACTAGAACCAAAATAAGCCTTGGCCGTGAAACATAACCCCTCCTGAGCAGTAAATCAAGTGTTCCTCTGCCCCCCCCCAAAAAAGCACACATCGTACGTCTCGCTTCTTCCTCCCAGGACAATAAAGAAGGCTTTAACACAGAGCGGAATTCATATCATCTCCAGACCTTGGGCCACATCCCCTCGTGAAAGCTATTAACACATCTCCCACCGCCTCTGTTGAACGTGCCTAAAAGCAGACCAGGTGAGCTCGCTCTAGGTAATGGCCCAGTCCCCCCCAGTATGTGAATCGTGACCCAATGGGAAGCAGTTGTTTTCACTTCACCCCGGGAGGGGAGACTCCTCTGGGCGATACGCATAAGGAGGCTTGATAGCCCTCCGCAGGGCTGCTCTCGACTTGGAGGGAAGGCCTGCCAGATCCCTGCAATAACCCCTGAAAGGTAGAGATCCCGAGGCCTGGAGAAGGACCGAGATCTCCCCTCAAGGTGGAGCCTGGCACAGATCCCCGGGGGACCCTTGTTTTCCGCGACCCCTCTGCCCGTCACGCGGCAGAACAGTGAGAGATAGTCATCGAGGTCTTTCTATGGATTTGGTTTGTGCCTTTGCCCTGCGGCTTTGCTCCCCCTTTGAAAACGAGCGTGTCAGACCGGAAGATTCTAAGATTTAGTAGGTCTGTGGCGGATGATGGAAACGCGGCCAGGCGGGGCGGTACCCAGCCCCCGTGTCGTGACCGCAGCCCGATCTGTGTTCTCACAGGCTCCCCTCCTGCCGCGTCTCCTCGGCCCCCTTTCTTGGCCTTTATGGGTCCCAGATGCCTTGTCCTGAGGAGCCGCCGCCCCTAGTACTACTGTCCTAAGTGATGGCTGTGTTTTAAATTCCCCAGAGAAACTCGCACAGCCGGAAGTCGAGTCTCATTCCCAGTGAGCATCACTTAGCACCAGGGGACGGGAGAGCCCACCTTGTCCCCTCTCCCTTTGCCCGAGGAGGTATTTTGCAATTGTCTGCAGTCAGTAAACAGAAATAACCAGGTGTAAGCTCCCCCTGCCCCCACTCCCCGAGCTCTAAGCAAAGAAGGGGAAAGGGGCGCTCATATTTATCAGGCCCCTGCCAGGGGCAACATGTGGTCTTTTCCAGAGGCAGGTATTCCTACCTGCAATCTCCAGACACTGAGGCCGGGCTGGGTGGGTGAGACCATTGGTTGGCCTGCGGCCCCGGGGCACTGGCTGCCCACTCGCCCCCGCAGCCAACTTCCTTGGCTTCCCAGTGCTTCCCAGTGCTGCTTCCCAGCCCACCAGCAGCAGTGTTCTCTAGGCTAGATGTTGCAAAATCTCATTAGCATTTAATGTGGTTGGGTGTTTCAGTGTATTTTTATGTCTTGCCTGGGGCCCTGAATAAAAGTTACAAGCAGCACCGAAGACCAAACCAAGAAGGAAGAGGAGGGCAGCCAACCTTGTAACCTTAGCTAATCTTTAATTATGCCTTAATTGAGGACCTAGGAAGTAGATAGAGGAAGGCTAATATTCATATGTGCCGTTTATGCAGCATTTTAATTTCCCAAAGTCCTCCACGAGTACTGTAATAATAATTGCTGCCACTTACCAGGTACCGTGAGAAGTTCTTTGTGTATATGTGTGTGCACATATACATGTATACTTTTTGACTTCTCAGGCTTTTAAGGGACATATTGCCCCCTTTTTACAAATGCAGAAACCCAGCCTCCCTTGTCCACAGGGGAAGCCTTCTCTTGCCCCAGACGCAGTCAGGCCGTCTATTCCATGGTCAGCACTGACTTCTGGTTTGCAGTTGCTGCTGCCTGTGGGAACAGTGGTTAACTTCTGCTGAATACTTTCTGCATGCCAGGCGGCCTCCTAAGCTGCTGTACAGAATTATTCTACTAAATCGCCCTGTAACCCAAAAGGTAGGGATGGCTGTTATCATGGCCATCCGTAAATGAAGCAGTGGAAGCACAGCAGTCAGTTAAGCTGCCCAGCTTCGCTAGCTAGGAAGAAGTGGAATTCGCCTCCGGCCTAGGCTGGGATCCCGAGGTGATTTCAGAGCCCTAGCTCTCCCCGGCCACACCGTGCCTCTTCCCCTTTGCCGCACACGGACCTTGGGCCGGTCACTGAACCAGCTGCTCCGTGACGGAAAATGTAACACCCTGCTCACTGGGCATTTGTAGAATTAGATAAGATGACAGTTTGCCCACAGCCAGCGGATGTTTGTAAAAGCGTCTTTCATTCCTTCATTCCCATCTTACGGGATCGGTAGTCAGTATCTAGTTACTGATTTATTTTTTCGATGCTTTGCTGCGAAAGCAATGCCTCCTGCCTGCTTTCTACTACCAAACACTGAAAACTACTTTTCTACTTAACAACTGCAAGAGTCTGTGCTTCAGGCTGCAGGTTTTAGAGTCTGACAACCCTCTCGCCCCTGCCGGACTCCCTGCCGTGGTTCCCTTCAGTGTCCCTTTTCAGGGCCGTGGGTATCTTTTCTTTTCAGAATGTGTTGGGGCCTCTGTTAGGACTCAGAGGTAGCATGCCTCCAAAAAAAATGGCATCTGGAAAAACAGAGAAAGAGAAAAAAAGGAAAGAACTTTGCAAGTCATGTGGGGGAATCGTGGGCCAGGCGCTTCTCCACTACCCATTTTGTAATTGTCTTCATGACTGGTGGGCAGAGAGGATCCACGTAGAGCTGGCACCTTTTTGGCTGCTTCAAAAAATGCCCTAACCTCCCTAAAAGGGAGGGTTAACAGGCTGGGGGGAGAATTGCTGGCGGCCATCAAAATGATGAAGTGAAATTTCAAATTACATTAGATGTTTGCTTAAGGAACAACAGATGAGGCCCTGTGGATTCTCAAACCCTCTTGGCAACGCTGCAAAATAAAAGCATAACCGTTTGGAGCCCTTCCCCTGGACCGTATGAAGTCTGGGCCGAAAAGATGACCTTTTAACGATAGCTTCCTGCCTATGAAGGGTTAGAGTGTGTCGAATTTTTCTTTGCTGAAGGCCTGGTTTTAATCATTGCCGCAGTCAGGAGAAAGGGCTCTTATCCAACACTGCTCACTTTTTTAAATGTCTGGGTTGTTCTAGGAGCTTACAGTCAAGATCTTTGGAGATAAGGTCCCTGTCCTTTTCCTGGTAATCTTTGGAGGCATATGGCCTTTGTCACAACCCACAGCGTTCGTGGAGAACCTCCTGTGGCCCAGGCTACTTGGGGTGGGGGCGGGGGGGCGAGTCTAATCTTCCCAAGTTTCCTCCCCTGGCAGCGAGGCTCTGCGGTGTGCTTGTTTTATGGATGAACAAACCGAGGCTCAGAGAGGTTCTGTCTTTGTCAGGGTCACGCAGCCAGTGGCTGAGTTAACACTCAGCCCCGTGGAGAAAGAAGGAAAAGTGTTTCAGGCAGAGGGACCTGCGCGTGAGCAGAGACTGACTACCAGTGCATCCTTCTCCTGCGCTGCAGCCACCGCCAGCTCTCTAATTCGGGGAGACAGGACGGGGTCCCATGGGCAGTGGGAGCCACAGAATGCATCTGAGAAAGACAGCAAAGGCAGCGGCGGCGGCAGCAGCAGCTTTGGGAAGACTGGCCTGTCCTTCGTTCCTAAGTCAGTCCTGTTTAATAATCTCAGTGTTGTTCCGTCCCATCGTGCCCCTGGAAGGTGCCCAGAGGGAGTGTGCACATTTGTACCGAGGTGGAAAATGAGACTTAGGAGAGTGACATGAACTGTCCAAAGTCACGGCCTGAGATGCTCACGGACAGCCCTTCTAGAACTTTGTCCCCTGTGGACCTCCAGCTCGGCCGGCACCTCTCTGGTCTGCAGAAGCCCGGCTGCGCAGCTCTCGGGGTAAAATTACAATGAGTTCTGGACGGAGGCGCAGACCTGCCCATCGAAGCTGTTGTGTCTTTCTATCCGTCACCCCACACCTGCCCTCCAATGCATCGGGCCCTGTTCTGTCCAGAATCTCAATTTAATTAGTTTTCAAAAAAAAGCCTTGCTGGTAAAGTGGGCTCCCGGCAGAGCAGCCTTTGTTTTCAATGTTTGATGGCTAAAAAAGGGCACATTTCCTACCAAAATGACAGTCTGGAGGTGGTGAACTTTTGACACAGGGAGAATAAGTCCTTCGAGAGAAAATCCACAGCCACCTGAAGCTTGGCTGGGCTGTGTTTATGCAGATCAGCCCCTTCCTCCACCCAGGGGCCCTGCCCCTCAGCCAAGGTCCTACATTTCCATAACAAAGGCCACTGGCTCCCGGTCCAGCGCTTGCTCCCCAAGAACCCTTTAAAGCCTTAGGCAGCCCCATTATGGAAGGACTGCCCCGGACCCCCTGCCCTGGCCCCCCTCTCCCTCCACTCTGCTCCCAACCTGCTGGTTTTTTCCGAGGGGGAGATTAAATCCCTTGCAAGGAGCTGTTTAATTAAACTTTCCCCCTCCCACCTCTAAAGTTGCTGGAGACTTCTTTTGACTTCTCCGCGGCGATGCCTAATCACTGCAATTTTGCAGATTCTGTAATTACCTGCTGCACGCAGAAGCAGTTTGATTGTTGTTTCTTTGTCCTGCCGATTTCAGCCTCAGCTGACAGCGCCTTTCCCCTCCACGAAGGTCTGGGGTGTCCAGCCGGAAGGCAGGGTGATCTGAATTTACAGGCAGCCGCTGAGGAGGCCAGATTTATGGCAAAGGGGGCCCAAGGTGTGGGGAATGAGCACTCTGAGGGTGAGGTTCTTTGCTGCTTGAGGCTGCGGATGTAGACAGGCACCCCGCAAGGGCACTGACCTCATGGGCCTTGCCACCGCGCCCCCATCAGCTTCATAGCTCTTTCTGCTCTCCACCTCCTGGTAGGTGAGGTTTTGGGTTTCTTTGGGGGGGCGGTGCAGGGCCACACCCACAGCATATGGAGGTTCCCAGGCTAGGGGTCAAATTGGAGTTACAGCTGCCGGCCTATACCACAGCCACAGCAACGTGGGATCCAAGCCACGTCTGTGACCTACAGCACAGCTCACAGCAACGCCGGATCCTTAACCCACTGAGCAAGGCCAGGGATCGAACCTGTAACCTCATGGTTCCTAGTCGGCTTCGTTAACCGTTGCGCCATGACGGGAACTCCAGGTGAGTTTTTCATACTGCAAGTTGCAGATGCAAAAATGTAGGAAGTGCCTCAAACCACCTTGCTAGGTGAGGCAGCCCTTATCTCCGACTTGCCCTTGAGGAAAGCGACACAGCGACTTTTCAACTCCTAAGTGATGCAGCCTTGGTTGGAATCCAGTTGGCCTCACCCCCAAAGCCCATTCCGTTCAGCCAGCACTTCCCCCCCGCCCGCCCTTGGTGCCTGGCTTTGTGCTGCATCCATCTTGTGTATTTTCTCATTTAATCCTTCCCACAATAATGTATTACGTAATTAGATGCTGGGTTTAATTATTTCCGTTAATTATGTGGGAAACGGAATTAATTTTCGTAACGGAAGTTATGCAATAGGTACCAAGTCCCACAGTCAACACACAGAAGAGTTAGATTTTGAACGCACGTGGATCCAATCCCAAAGTGCACCGTGTAACCCCCACTTCCACCCGCTCATGATGTAGCGAGTCCTCAGGTATTCTGAGGTCCAGTTCGAGGCCGTGACGCTCTCCCGTCAAGCCCCTTGCAGAGTTTTGATATATTTGCACGGCCTTTTAGTTGTGTTAACTTTAGCCTCGTAGTTGAGAGTTGTTACATTCCTTACTAGCAGCAGCTTGGTGTTGTGTTTCCTCCCAGGCTAGGAGAAAAGCCCTCTTGGCTTCTTAAAGCACAGCGTTGCCCTCTTGGAACTTTCCAGCTCGGTGGGGGTGACAGGCCCAGCTGCAGGCCTCACTTCTTCCTGGGTCTCCTAGTCACCTGCCTGGATACGGCTGCAAAGCCTGCAGCTTCAGCAGAAGTAAAGGCTGGCTGTGGCCAAAGAGCCCGAAGGCCCTGGGGCTGCTCTCTCTGGAGGGTCCTGGGGCCTCAGCAGGTGGAGGCTGAGGAAGCGTGGGGGAGGCAGTGGCCCACCGCAGGACCCTGTTTCCCAAGGGCAGCGCCCTGTGGGCCTGGAGGTGTAGGTTTGGTGCCTTCCTGGAAGAGACCTCAGGGAGCTCAGGAAGTTGGAAATGAAAGCTTGGCTATAACTGAGGGTTGCTTTGAATTAAGTGTGATTAATAGAGCAAGCAGGGCTTTCTTCCCCTTCCTTCTGGGTTGGACGCGAAAGAGCTGAGTCTGTGCGCCAACTCTCAGACGGGTTCTGTGCTTCGACGTGGTGGCTCCTGATTTGAAGGGCATGGATGGCAGAAGAGAGCAGAAAACTTGACGCATGTCTTCTAAGCCGTAGAAATGCTGAGCCCTTTTAGCATGTCGGTCCTGGATGTCTGATCCCAGGATATCGCTCTTGTTGTTCTTGATCCATATAAACTTTTTCTCTGTTTACATCCTTTGCCTTACGATGTTCTAAGGTATCTCGGGGCAGTGGTGCAGAGCCAGCTAGTTTCTTTACAAATTTTGTTGGTTGGTTTGTTTTTCCGAACATAAATGTAATATGTCATCGGTTTCTTTTCTTGGAGAATAAACTGGAAGAAATTCCTAGGCAGTCCCTGTAGACAAAGGAAATATATCAGAAAAAAAATGGCACGCAGCAGCTTACAAACCACTTGAAACCAATTGCTATGCTAGTAGCCACGATGCACACAAGCAAATAATTCATCAGAAATGCGCTGTGCGCATACAGCAAAATAACCCATGTGAAGGAATTCAGCATCATGCTCACATACAGACTAAAAGCAAATGCTTCACTGAATACTAATTCACTGCAAACAGAAAAAAAAAATGTGAACGATTTATAGGAAAAATACATTTTGGTGAATAGCAATGCTTTATAACAAGCAGCAAACATGTACACTATTGTAAAGATTTTAATCTTTGTCCCCCAAGCCTAGAAAATCGTCCTCTGTGAAGCCAGGTAACTCAGCGTTTCCCAAGCCTTCCAAAGCCCTTGTCACTGATGGATTCCAGATGATTCTCCTAATTACTGGTGTTCGCCATGTAAGGAAGTGAGTTATCATGATCTGTAAAGTACCCCCCTGCAGCTCTGTTTACCATGTCCTTTCTCAAAGTATGACATTAACATCAAACCTGGTATTCAAGCTATGCCTCTGTGACTTTAAAAAAAAAAAAAAAGCACTTCATTTATAATCATTTTTAAATGAAAATTATATGTGCACAAATTTTTTAAGTTAAATTCTAGTAAAATATTTGTTACAGAAAGGTAGCAGTCCCTTGCCCCAGGCCTCCCCATGCCCAGATCCCACCCTACAGCGGGTAACAACTCTGATGGCTTCTCTCGTTGTTTCCCCTGCTGCTGACCTCCGTGTTTCTAAGTAAGCTGCCTGTAGTGGCATTTCACCATTAATCAGTCTTAGGTATTATCTGCTGACTTCCTGCAATGGAACTCCCACACCGCCTACTCTCTTATTTTCCCTCTCTCCACAACCCCAACGTGACTGTTATCATCATTTTAGGTTGACTGTTTAGTCATTGGTTATGTAATTATGATTATTTAAAATACAGCTTTGTTCTTTTCATTTCTTTTGCGTCTAAGCCAAGCAGTGCATCATAACCATCCCTCCTTGCTTCCGTGCTTTTATTTTTCTGGATGTTGTTGATTGCCTTTCTTTTATTGCCTTGTTTGAGAGTTGGCAGCTGGTTCGGTGTGGCTAAGGGATATGGTGACCCATGAGGCTGTGAAAGGGACTGGATCTCCAAGAACCCTGGATACCAAGTTGAGGAACTTACTTGGACTTTATCTCGAAGACAGCAAGGATCCGTGGAAGGAAGGGCTTTAGGCAGGGAAATGATCCTCTGGAACATTCCTCTGCTGGTCGTGTGAGAGAGAGAACCATATAGAAACAGTTTTCGAACTGGCGTGGAAAGGTGTTTGAAAGCATCCGCATTCTCGCCGTCTTTCCCACGTGACCCGTGCCATTCTTCGGCAGCTCCCACACTTGGGTAGGTGTTTGTCAGGTCACTAACAGACGCCAGGTCTCCTGCGTCTTCCTTCCCCACATCTACCAATACTCTGTCAGGAAGGATATAAAGCATCTCTCTGGCTGCTCCCAATCGGAATTTCCCAAGATTCACTTGGAACCCTGCAGTCACAAAGTGGTCCAAGTTGTGTGCAACCGGAAAACTATTCCTCCCTGCTCCCCCGGAACTCACTTTTTTAAAAAGTAGTAATAGCTAAAATGCTGATGGATAGAATCTGTGCGTCACCCATCGCCGGAGACTTTGGATGTATTCTTCGCCCAAAATGTAGCTCTGAGGCTGAAATCTCAGCTGGTGCCTTTTGCTTTGTTTCCTTTTTCTGGGGAAGAAAGTAGCAAAGGCCGAACATAGTCCAGAGAACAGATAATCCAGAGTAAGGATTAAGATTTGGAAATCTAATTTAAATAATGGAAACTAGGGTTTGTATCGGTGGTGATGGTTATGAAATTATTTGTGATTTCACAGAACCGCAGCCTTACCGTCTCAGCCCATGTTGGGGAACCTCGTGATGAGCATCCAGAAGGAAGGGACACCCACTGTGATGGGTGATCAGGAGTGTCCAGATTTTGAGAGAGCAGCTCACCAGCTGCCTCTGTAATGTAAAAAGTGATTGCATTTCCTTGTCAAGTTATTTAAATTTTTTAGGGTATTTACAAATTGCTATTTATGCAAAAGAAAGATATTTAAGAAAAAATAAAAAAAGATTTCCGCTGCTCTTACTACCAGTTGGGAAATTCAGCTTGTAACCAGCTCATCGTCAGGAAATGCAGTGGTGGAGGGTTAGGTCTTAGCATTATCATCACCATAATCCCTACTATTGATTGAACCCCTGCTGTGTGCCAGCCACCTTCGGACAACCTCACTAGCATTACGGCCTTTGAGCTTCACTGCAGTCCACTATGACAAAATGGGATTCCTTGCCCTCTTTTTTCCAGTGGAGGAGAGAAAGTGGGACTTGCCCAAAGGTTGGTAAGAGGCAGAATTGAGATTTAAAACAAAGTCAGTCGACTCCGTGTCAGTTAAGATGCTTTAGGCTGTAATTAACAGAAAACACCAAGTCCTAGGACCTAGATTGTGTCACATAAAAGGAAGCTCAGATGTAGGGCGAGCCTCAGGGTTGGCTCCTCCCGTGACCACCGGTGTCATCCAGGGCCCAGGTTCACTCCATGTTTCTGCACTGTCATCCTCAGGCCGGCTGTCCTTGCAGTTGTAGGATGGCTGCTGGCAGCGACGCAGAGTGCACGCGGCTTCTCGTTCATGTAATGAGCAGAAGAGACCGGCTTCTCATTGCTCGGTATTAAACACAAGGAAGAATTTTTCGAGAACCTTTCAGCAAACTTCCCCATCAGAGTTTACTAGGCAGCTGTGAGGTAGGTAGGGACCATGTAGAGTGGAGGGAGCCTTGAATTCACATCGGAGTTCACTGCGCAGAGCTTGGTCGCGTGCTTTCTCCTGAACCACTCATTGGCCCAGGGGATGGGATCGCCCTTCCATCTCAGGCACCCTGTGTGGACAACAGCTCCCCAGCCTGCACTGTTACTGCTTAGGGAGGAAAGGGCCACATAGAAACTAGACGGCAGAACCCTTTCCTGCCTCCGGGGCAGGCCGCGTTATCTGTGAGACCCACTGCAAAATGAAAACGAGGGTCCCTTTGTTCAAAAGTTTTGAAGAATTTCAAGATGGCGACAACGCTTTCAACCGAAGCACGGGGCCCTTTGAGCGTGGGGCCCTGTGTGGCCGCAGTGCTCACATACCCACACAGCCAGCCCCGACCTTACCATGCTGCCTGCTGCCCGCTGCCTGTGGTTTTTAATTGTTTGCTGCAGCGTCTCCCATTTAAGAGCAAGGATCAATCACTCCTGCTTGTCACTGTGTACACTGGGCTTCTTTCAGTGCCTGGCTTAGAGTGGCTACTTAGCTGCTCAAGGACAAAAAAAAAAAGGTTTCAGAAAGGAATTCTTGACTGATCTGATCCTCCTGGACTGAGGAGGTAGTGATAAGGATGGTGGTGATGCTGAGGTTGCCTGGAGCAGCAGCTCCACGCCTGCCCGATGTGCCAAGCCCTCCGTGTACCCCCCGCCCCCCGCCCTTGATCCTGACCCTCCCCACCGAACCTCCCTGGTGCTGCTGCTCCCGCTTTGTACTTGAGGGATATTTCTGTTGAATTTACTTTCTGATGCCTCCAGTCTTTGGCCTCTGGGCTTATGATACCTACTGAACTACAGTCGCACTTTTGACCAGGCTTTTTTCCATGCTGTTGCATCCATTCACTTCCATTCTTTGAGTCACTGTGCAAAGGTTTTTCTTGTGGACGTCACACGCTGCCTTTGGACAGCCTGCTCAGAAATGGCAGTTGCTCTTGCCTCGGTCCAGTCAGCGTTCATCGGGAGAGGGGCAGCCTTCCTTTCCTCGGGAATACCTAAGTCGGCTTCTGCAGCCAGCGGAGAGCTGTGAGGGCTCCGGGAGAAACAGATTTAAAGAAGTACATAGCCACGTCGGCCTCGTTGGAGACGCTGGGCCAAACCCCGGCAAGAGTAAGTCACAAGAGCCCTCATTCATGAAGGCCTCAGGAGAGCAGGACTTCATAAATTGCATTTGGAGACACCCTCCCTTTATTTCGTGCCTACCTGCCTTTGCTCAAGCTGTCCCTGCATGCTTTACGGATTCTTCCTCTTCATCGGTTCTGCCCATCCTCCCGCGCCTCCGGACGTTGCCTCTGAGGCCGGGTACAGAAATGTTCTTCAGAATGTCTGCTGTATATTGGCACCTGGAAGGCATTTATTGCCTCCTCCTCAGCCCTCTCTCCCAATTTTGCAGAAGCACGTCAGTCCCTCCCAGTCCCATCACGCCGCAAGTGCGCCCTAATCCCAGCAGTTCTGGTGCTGCATCCTGTCAGGGTTCACGGCCTCCAGGCGTAGCTCCCGCAGGAGACCCAGGGCTCTGATGGCTGGGGTGGTGCTCACGCCTCGGCGGCTCTCGCTCCATGCCTTGTATACGGGAGGTTTCCGGAAAGAGTCGGTTGACTTGACTCCGTACTCTGAGGTCAAAGGTCTGTGGTCAGGATCTGTGGGTTCAAGGACCCCGAGGGAGACCTCATGGTCTTCCGAAAAAGTCTGAGGTCTCGAGGGAAGTCAGCAGTATGGGACTCAGCCTCGTGAGGGGTTCGGGTCAAGAACCGTGCTGGGCTGTCCACCTGAAACCTGGCTTCCCCGGACTGAATCCTCCCTCCCGGCCTCGGCCCTAGGCCTTCCATTTCCAGGCCTTTCCTGTGAGTCCTCTGGGAGATCGGGAGTCCCCCGGGGACCTGCCTCCAGTGCCTGCCTGTGTGGGTTACAGCCCTGCCTGATAGTCTCCAACAAGCCAAACACAGGGAGTCAGAGGGGAAGTGCTATAATTATAGCTGAGACCTCAAGTGTGTGTGAAGGGGGCAGTCAGACTCTATCTTCATGGAGGCTTTTGACAGTTAGAAATACTCCTAAATAAGGGAGGTCCCCTTGTGGTGCAGTAGAAATGAACCCAGCTAGGATCCATGAAGATCAGGTTCAGTCCCTGGCCTTGCTCAGTGGGTTAAGGATCCAGTGTTGCCGTGAGCTGTGGGCTGTGGTGTAGGTCGCAGATATGGCTCAGATCCTGCGTTGCTGTGGCTGTGGTGTAGACCAGCGGCTACAGCTCCGATTAGACCCCTAGCCTGGGAACTTCCATATGCCACACATGCTGCCCTAGAAAAGACCAAAACAAAAAATAAATAAAGTACCTTGCTCGTGGCACACGGGAGGCTCAGCATTTGCTGACGATGGCGGACAGGCCAGCACAGAGCTGCCTTCTCTGAGTGACCCGACACGGGAAGGGTCTTAACAGCCACAGCCCCGGGTGTATTTTTCTCCATTTGGAATCGTTCGACCTGATTTGCATGGGCAGTTAGGAGAATGGAGACATTAAAAGGTTTTGTGTAACATCTTCTTTGATGACTTCCTTTCTGGGGTGATGCCTAACACGTGTCAGATGGCTGCTTGAGTCTAATTTCGGTCATTAGATTAGGGAGCGATGAGGTAGTCCGTCCTCAGGGATAAAAGAGAAATCGATGAGAACGTGATTAGTAACAGGGTCCATGAGCGATGCAGCGGGAGGACAAGAACTTGAACGTGGCGGAACCTCTGGTCCGGTGCCCGGTGGCTGGCCCTTTCCTGCCCCCAGGCTCAGCACCACAGCTGCTCGCATTTCCACGGGTCACCGTCTGCCACCTGGCCGCGGACGCTCTCTCGTTACTGAATATCCACAGATCGTTACATTTCTCATGAGGTAGGAAACGGTCACCCGATATAGCAGTGGAGCGTTCTTTTTTAATTAGAATGTGTGTGATCATTCGGTTCAACATCGGTGATGTCAGAGCATAGGCACCTGCATGTGGCAGGCACTAGACTAGGTGCAAAGCAGGGGCGGTGAAGTTACCTGGGGCTCACTGGCAGTGGGGGGCACGTGCAGGTGCCCTGCCCCTGCAGTTCGTGGGGCCAAAGAAGAGCGTGGCCAGCTCAGTTTG
Organism: Catagonus wagneri; assembly: GCA_004024745.2. NCBI lineage: Eukaryota > Metazoa > Chordata > Mammalia > Artiodactyla > Tayassuidae > Catagonus > Catagonus wagneri. The sequence goes on from PVHT020000037.1 coordinate 3,397,777, forward strand.
AAGGTTGTACGAGGGCCTCGGTGTGGGATTGCATCCCCATCTTCTTTGTAATGTTTTTCTCTTTTGTTTATTGAAGTGTAGTTGATTTACAGTGTTGTATTAGTTTCAAGTGTACAGCAAAGTGATTCAGTTATACGAACCTATATATTTTTTCAGATTTTTTTTCCCTTATAGGTTATTACAAAATATCGAGTAGAGTTCCCTGTGCTCTACAGTAGGTCCTTGTTGGTTGTCTGTTTTATATATAGTCATGTAAATATGTTCATCCCAAACTCCTGATTTATCACCCTCCACTTTCCCCTTTGGTAACCATAAGTTTGTTTTCTATGCCTGGGAGTCTGTTTCTGTTTTGTATATAGGTTCATCTGTAACATATTTTTTTAAGAATTCCACGTGTAAGTGATATCATATGATGCTTGCCTTTCTCTGGCTTACTCTGCTTATTATGATAATGTCCATGTCCATCCATGTTGCTGCAAATAGCATTATTTCATTCTTTTTTTGTAAGGCTGAGTAATATTCCATTATATAAATATACCACATCATTTTTACCCACTGATCGTCAGTGGGCATTTAGGTTGCTTCCACGCCGTGGCTATTGTTAAAAGCTCTGCAGTGAACATTGGGTTCATGCCATCTCTGAGTTGTTTCAACCTCATCGACTGAGGAGGGAACTGGGAAAGGGACTCTAGGCTGAGTAAGCATTCGGAGTGGTTTGGACAAAACTCCCAGCTGTAAAGGATGAAACCCAATTTCAACTGCTTTTTATAAGAAAAGAAAATGTAACGAGTGACATAACTGAAAAGTCCAGGGGTCATTTCCTTATCAGTGTAGCTAGATCCAGGTATTCAAATAATATCTCCATGAATCTCTTTCTCTGTCTCTTGACTCTGTTTCTGTTTTAGCCTCACACTCATGCAGGTTTTCTGATGACAAAGGGACCCTCCAGGCTTAGATGCCACCAGCTCGGCAAACCCAGGGAAAAGAGAGTGCCTTTTTGCCCATAGTCCTAGGATTGGCTCACTGGCCTCACCAGGGTCACGTGTCCCTGCCTGAATCAAACACCCTGGACAGAGGAATGGAAATGCTCTCCTTGGCCCCCCCGGAAGCCAGTTCCATCTAAATTCAGAGGTTGAGAGTAGGGCTCCCCAAACACAGAATTCCTATCATCAGAAGAAATGCCAGGCAGGCCAAAGTCACATGGTTACCCTAAAGAGGTAAAGGCATGGCAGACAGAAACAGCCTTGAGCAAGAGGAATTCCTCATGTCTTCCAGAGATGGAGGCTAAATGGACAGCGCTGGCCTCATTTTCCCTCGAATTCGCTAAGGTACTTATGTTCCAGCCCCCAGCAGAGCCGGTATCTGACAGCACCTCATGCTCCATCCACAGTGCCGTTGCTGGGCCAGTACAGATCATGCAAACCCATGGGTGTCTGCCATTATTGTAAAAAACCCACCCAGAACGGCCTGGGTTTGGGTTCTGTCTCCATCACCCAAGTTTGTCCTTGGGCAAATTACATGACATCCTTCTCATACTGCAGTGTCCATATCTGTAAAACAGAAACAGTGGTAGTAACTGTCTCATAGGCTTATTATGAAGTTGGGTTAATATGTACAAAGCATTTAGACTAGTGCCTGGCGTGTACTGTGCGTCACATGTGTGTTAGCTACTATTTTTTTTCATAATTGTTATTATGATTCATCACCTTTAGGAGTTCCCGTTGTGGCTCAGTGGTTAACGAATCCAACTAGGAACCAGGAGATTGCGGGTTCGATCCCTGGCCTTGCTCAGTGGGTTTAGGATCCGGCGTTGCTGTGAGCTGAGGTGTAGGTTGCAGACGCAGCTCGGATCCCGCGTTGCTGTGGCTGTGGCGAAGGCCGGCAGCTATAGCTCCTGTTATGCCCCTAGCCTAGGAACCTCCATATGCCACGGATGCAGGCCTAGATATGGCAAAAATACAAAAAAAAGAAAAAAGAAAAAAAAATCAACTTTACAGCAGTCCTGTAAGACATACCTGTCTTCCTTTCATAGGTGGGAAGGTTGAGCCTTAGTGAGGATGACCTGTCTAAGATCAAACAGCTTGTGAATGGCAGAGTTGAGAGCAAGATCTTTCTGACAATGTATGTTCCCACCATTTAGTGCCCTTCTCCTTAGCACCAGGCATCCATCCATTCATCCAGCCAGCCAGCCATCATGCACTTAGGACACACAGGGCCTACTACACATCAGCAGTGAGCCAGGTACTCGGGTTCCATTCATCCTATCAGAAATTCTGGTCAACAGCTTTACAAGTGTTCGATTCAAGATGGGAAAGCAGTTAATGGTTAATTAATGAATACAGCTTGTCTGAGAAACACAGTTATTTTAAAACCTAGGATAATTGGAAGGGAACTATTAGTAGTGCAGAGTTTGGAAACAACCGACAGAAATATTTGCTGAGCAAATGACTCAGGTCTAATGCTGTCTGTTCACACACGAAAGGACTGAGACCCAGAGAGGTGGGTGACTGGACCATGTGCCTGCGAGATCAGGACAGGGCTGGAACTAGGGTGCAGGCCCACCGCTGCCACCCGGGACAGTGGGCGGGGAACAGGTAGGTGGAATCAGACTCACTGAGCACCTGCGTGGGCACCGTCCCTTCCCCCAGGTCACTCAGGAAGGTTCAGATTCAGGAGTCTGGAAAGACAGAGCAAGGACGGACGTGTCTGCCCAGGACCCCAGAGTAAGCCTGCTGCAAATGTTCAACAGCTGTTGGCTGAAAATGATGACTAATCCCCCTCTAAATATCCTGAAATATTACTCTGATTTCTGAGTTGCCCCAAGCAATCCCAAACCCGAGAGGTCAGAAGGAGAAAGAAAGGGGAAATGACCGTCCTTGAGAATGTGCCGTGTGTGAAGTTTGATGGGTGCTGTGGAAAGAGGGGGCGGCCCAGAGCAGTGGCTCTGCCTCTGTGGTTTTCACATGGCTCTCCTCTTACTCGTTGTATGATTCTGAACAAGGCTCCTAACCTTTCAGAGCCTCGGTTATCTCAGAGCTGGAAGGGAGGTGATAGTACATGTTTTGCAAGGTTGTTTTTGGGATAAAATAATATCATGCATGTCAAGTATTTAGCATAGTCCCTGCCACAGGGCGGTCCCTCAGTACACAGTGAGCATTAGGATTGTAGGCATGACAGGAAACACGTATATGAGACTTAGGACTAAAGTCGTGCTGAGTGCGGGGAATACAAAGCTCACAGTCCAGTAGGAAACACTGTTCTCTCACTTAATTTTTCACCTGTGAGTAGTTATCTCTATGTTGCGGATGTTCTCAGATAGGTTAAGTAACTTGTCTAGGTCACACAGCTAGCTACTGGCAGGGTCAGAATTCAAACCCATGTCAATTAGACTCTGAATCCCTTGTCCACCCTCTCCAAGCTTAGTGCTTGGCCTTTCTCCTTTATTTCTTCCAGAAAACAAAAGGAGCAACCAGGCAAAATGTTACTTCTTCCATTTCCTTATTATTATTATTATTATTTTTAGAAGAGGTGTTCCTGTCATGGCTCAGTGGTAATGAACCCAACTAGTATCTGTGGGGACGCAGGTTCAATCCCTGGCCTCACTCAGTGGGATAAGGATCCGGCGTTGCCGTGAGCTGTGGTGTAGGTCGCAGATGTGTCTCGGATCCCGCGTTGCTGTGGCTGTGGTGTAGGCCGGCGGCTGCAGCTCCAATTCAGCCCTTAGCCCGGGAACCTCCATATGCCTCGGCTGCAGCCCTAAAAAGACAAAAAGGAAAAAAAAAGGAAAGAAAACGTAGTATGACCTTCAGGTGTGGGTGGAATTCCAGGCGGCCATGCCTCTTCATCCAGATTTATCAAGATGCCAAGCGCAGAGTTGTGCACCCCTTCAGCGGTGCCAGCGAGCCTCTGCCTTGCATCCTATATTATCAAGAGACATTTTCTGTAGGAGGCCCTGGGCTGCAGAAGTTAGGCAGGGCAGTGATCACTGAGGTTATGAATATAACTGTTTGATTAAGGCTCCGTGCTGGCTGCATTATTTGTTTCGCAGACCTGAGCTAGGCTGATTGCATTTCTCTCCCTTTCTTTTTTTAACCTCAGTAGATTCTGAAATTGGAAAAATAAAATATTCCATAGCTGAGAGAAAAGAATTAACTTGGGGAATGAGCCCAGGTGGTGCCCACAGACTGTACGCTTTTTGCATCGAGATGAAGTTGGCACCGTCTGCGCCCTTGCTGTAGGGACTTGCCCCTCAAGCTGCACGTGACACCGCAGAAGAGAAGGGGCAGGAGCTGGGGGCCAGTCATCTTGGGAGAGCATTGACCAGGAGCTTAGCACTTAAGCAGGCATTCTCTAGTAATAATAATAATAATAATAATAATAATAATAATAATACCATTTACGGAGTACCGTAGGGTGAAGTATAGAAAGTATGCTATGACCATTAAGAGCATGGGAGTTGAAGTTAGCTCTGAATTCCAGTTTTGGCACTGAGCAGCTATGGAATATGAGCAGATTCTCCCTCTGAGCCTCAGTTTGCTCATCTGTAAAATAGACATAACGATTGCTGACATTTAGAGCGTACTTGCTGTGTGCCATGAGTGCTCTTAGCACTTTACACGAGTCCCCTCAGTCGCTCCACGAGTATTGTCTCCACCTTGGAAGTGAGGGAGAGGGGCACACGGAAAGCTGAGTGACTTCACACAGCCACACTGCTAGGAAGTGGTAGAGCCAGGATTCGAACCCAGGCCCCGGGCTCTAGAGCCCACCCTCCTGCCACGCCACGTCATGTTCCTCTTACACCTGCCTCCGAGGACTCTCGGGGAGAGGAAATGGGGGGAAGGTGTGTTAGGGATGCTTAGCAGAGTAGTTGGCAGCCCAGTAAGGCTTCGATACCTTGAGGCCATTATCAGTACAATTGTTACGTTTCTGCAGCCTGGGGATTGAGCTGGACACTTTGCGGAGGACTTCAGGAGGACAAATTCCTTTTATCTGTTGCTGGTATGACTTGGTTCGTGGACATTGATGGATGGAATACCTGCTTCAGATCCCCTGAGCTTCTATCAAAAGGAAAAGCCACATGTGATCATGTCATAAATGATGGAGAGCATCACTCTGATGGTATAATTTGTTGGAAGCTCTCTGCCTTTTCCCCTACGTGGGGCCTTTTATGGCCTGAGGAAGCAAGTCAAGGTCCCGCGGGCAGGGGTCTCATGCCGCCTTGTGAACTGCTGGGTTTGGGTGGGTGCTCTTCAGCCAAGGTGGGAGGTATTTGTTTGTGTGCAGCTTCTAGAGGCTGGGAGGGCTCTGAGCTTAGGTCCCTGCTAAGAGGCTCTGCCGCCTCAGTTTCCGCACGTGTAAAAGGGTAGTAACTCCCGCCTCTTAGGGTTGTTATTCTGGTGTCTTATCAGACAGTGAAGCTTTTTGGTCCCCAAAGACCTCAACCACATAACTATGGACATGATTGGTTTCCAGTCACAACAAAAACCTACGAGAGGTTTTGCATTTAATTAATGGCTCAATACATAGAATCTTGGCTTGTGAGCATTGCCTAGTGGTATGGCCTTGAGCAGGTTTCATAATTTCGCCCCGAATGCTGAGGCCTGAGATGTCCCATCTGAGAAAGTCATAGGCAAAGGCAGAGCAAATCTGTGAGGCTCAGTTTCCTCATCTGTAAAATGTGGGGAAACAGAATCTACCTTTCGTCTTGCTCTCATGGTGAAATGGGGAAACCTTCCTGAGCTCTGCTTATCATTACTGTCTTTCTTGATGACAGCCTCCTGGTACTCAGGCCTGAAGACCCTGCCTGGGCAACGGGCTCCTTCATTTCATTCGACCGACACTTGCTGACAGCGTAATAGCCTCTTCAGGGAAGGTTTCGGCAAGACCAGGCCCCAGGAGAAAAGACAGATCAGATCTCTGCCCTTGCAGACCCCCCAGCCCGAGGGGAGTGGGATTCGATGGGATCCTTAGGAGCCATGAGAGGGATGCCTAGTGAACCCCGGCTGAGTCCTTCTCTTTGCCGGTCCTGTGCCCAGGACCCGACGTGCAGTGTCTCACTCACCCCCGAACCAGCACTAGGCAGCGGATGGTGCTGTCATCCCCACTTTACAGACCGAGAGAGCAAGGCTTGCAGAGGTTAAAAACTCACTCAGAGCCACAGAGCCGGTAAGCGGTGGGATCTGGTTTCCAGCTCAGTTCCCTCCGACTCGGCACTCACCCTTCCAGCCACAGCGGCATGAAACCGGGGTCCCGGAAGGGTTAGTAGCGTGTCCCGGTGTGTAAGATGGGGAAGTGGCATTGAACGCAAGGCAGCTTGAGCTGCAACCAGGGCACCTAAACCACGTGCAGTGACGCTCTCTGGCTCCCAGCAACCTGCCGCTTCATCTAGGCACCTCCTCCGGGAGGAAGCGGCTGTGAATGTGATGGATGAGAATTCTCCTCTCCCTCTGTGTGCCGTTTAGCCTCCTGCAAGGCCCGTGCCATTGGGCGGTGGGGGGGGATTAGGAAAGCCATCTGATAAAGTACCCTGATCTTCACTGCTGATGTCAGTTTCAACAAAATAGGCTCTTCCCCGTGGGAGCCTTAAGATTCACCATCTTGATTTCCTTTTCATGGCCTCTTCGACTGTTGATAAAAATATGAAGAGTTTGTGCCTATCTCAGCGATCAGCCGTCTAACCTGTGTAGTTTGGAGAGCATCTAAAGAGAAAGATCAGGGTGCTCAGAGGCCCCCAAACTGCCCCGTGCCCCTCAAGAACCAGGGGCAGCACCCAGCAGCCCGCCGGGTGCCCCAGAGAGAGAGTCCCGTTCTGGCCTCCCAGCCTGTGATGCGTTAAGATAAGACCTCCGCCCTTGGCTCATACAGTCTGGTAGAGGAGATGGATATGCAAACAAGTGATCATAACTCAGGGTGAGCCATGGGGGCTAGAAGAGCCCAGAAGAGGGGCTTCGAACCCACACTGGGTGAGGGGTGGCGTGGGGGTGAAGGAGTGCTCAGATTAGCAATTATCTTCCTGGAGAAGGTGATTGCTAATCTGAGTTAACCAGGTAAAGGAGTGAAGGACGCCCTGCCTTCCATGGAGAAGGAAATGCACCTGCAAAGCTGTGAATACGGCTTTATGATTAGCCTGTTAACCTTGGCACCCCCTTAAAGAGGGGAGTGGAGAGCTGCAGGTGTGGGCCCGGAGCAGTGGGGCTGGGACCTCATCCTCTGGGCAGCGGGGAGCAGAAGGCGTTATGGCAGGGGAGTGACATGATTGTTTTCCTTTAGGAAGTTCATTTCCGCTGATGGAGGTTGTGAACCGGAGGGAGGGTGAGCCTGGAGGCTGGGACCCCAGTGTCAGCTGTGGCCCTGGCTTAGGTGTCCACTGCTGAGAGCCTCAGCTGCGCGCAGTGACTCTGGGGGTGGTGAGGATCCCACAGAGACGTGAGAGGGGACAGCCGGAGCCCTTGGTAGTCATGGCTGAGCTGCTGAACCTGAAAAAGAAGATAGCAGCCATGGAGATTTCCAGCCACCTGCTGTGACGGGGTGGGGGGGGGTGTGCTGACAGCAGCCTGTGACACTGAGATCAGGAGCACAGGATGGGGGCCAATTGGGAGATGGGAGCAGGGAGCCGTTAGGTTTAGCTCTGTACATATTTCATTAGTATGGCAGAGGCTTAAAGTTCAGAGAAGAGACAGAAGCCACTTTTTTTTTTCACCCCTTTCAACCAGAACATTGTTTTAATTTCAGTTTTTTAATGTCCATTCTTAATTGAGTTAGCCACTCTTGGTAGTAGATATACTGTAATTCTTTATAACAGGCTACGCACGTGTGTGTGTGTGTGTGTGCGCGCGTGTGTGTGTATTCTGCTTTACAGGTGGTTTTTTTTTTTTTGGTTTTAATTAAAGTATGGTTGATTTACAATGTTGTGACAATGTCTGCTGTACAGCAACGTGACCCAGTCATACATATACATACGCATTCCCTTTCTCATATTATCTTCCATCATGGTCTATCCCATGAGACTGGCTAGAGCTCCCTGTGCTGTACGGTAGGACCTCGTTGCTTATCGGTTCTAAATGGAAGAGTTTGCATCTGCTGACCCCAGACTCCCCGGCCATCCCCCTCCCTCTCCCCTCCCCCTTGGCCACCACAAGTCCATTCTGTCTGTGAGTCTGTTTCTGTTCTGCAGATAGCCACTTTTTTTTTCTTTCTGTTTTTGGCCATGCCCTCAGCATACAGAAGTTCTTGGGCCAAAGATCTGCCAGAGCCGTAGCAGTAATCCAAGCCACAGCAGTGGCAGCAAGGCTAGTTACTTAAAGCCACGGCACTGACAGGGAGCTCACTGTTTTGAGAGGTATCCCATTGTAGAGCCTGGCCCAAAGTCGGGTTCCCTGGAGTTGAACTGCTCATTCTGGGTAACCTCCTGGCCTTGGCCCTGATTCTTCCTCCTAAAGCCACACAGAGGGGGTTTGCCCTTCCTCCACTCTTTGGCTGTTTGAATGCAGCAGTAGTGCTTTGCTGCTCACCTTCATTCCAGAAAGTTCCCTGAGAGGAACAAGGCAAGCCCTGAGGAATCAGACTGTCAGAGTCTGGAAGAAACCATCTGTAAAAGAAAGGAACCTCCTTTTTCAGACACGTGGAGGCCCAGGGAGGGGAAGGGACTTTCTCGAAGTCCCAGAGTGAGTCAGTGACAAGGCTGAGCACGGGGCTTCGTCCTAGGGCTCCAGGCTGCACCACGTAATTGGGTGTTTAATTTCCTAGCTATGAATGGTGCGGCGTGCGTGATGAGACTTGGAAAACTAGTCGTGAGGCGTGCGGTGTGTTTCGGCTGGACTCCCAGCCACACCCTCTTTCTTTAAGCCCTTCCCCTAACGCGTCTCCGTCCCAGGCTAAAGCATGGGTTTGCTCATCCCCAGCAGAGCACAGCTTCTAAACCCCTCTGCGTCCAAGGAAGCTGGGGAAAGCACTGACCTGCTGCAGACACCGCCAGGGAGGGTCAGCCCCTAGAGCACAGACATAACCCCCAATCCGGGGGCCCTCCCTCCAGGCCCCTGTAGCTGATCAGCCGGCCCAACCATCACCTCCCTCATTCCCAGCGCTTCACCTCATGAACGCAGCCAGCTTCATGTCCATGAGCTTCCCGATCGGCTCCTCCACTCACGCATGCACAGGGTTTCTTGTTGATTCGGGACTTGACCTAACAGTTTCTGGGTCAGACCATTTTTGAAAAGGGCAGGAAGGTGACCGTGGAAGGAAGGAGAACTTACCTGACAAGCTTTCCTAGGACAAGGTCCGCCCCGCGGTGGACACAGCTTGCGGTCTGGGGAGAGCCACGTACCCAGGAAAGACCGCCAGTGGCTACAGCCAACCTTTTCCAAGCAGTCGGGTCAGATTTCTCTAATCCATCTCTGGGTCTCCAGTGTCAAGGCCTATAGAGAGTGACCTTTGTGAAAGGAAGGAAAGCGGGGGAGCAGGGAGGCAGTGGGGGAGGACAAAAAACCATGTTTCTTTTCCTTCTGGTCCATCTTTTTGCCTCCGTGGGGCCCAGCACACGGCACGGTCCAGCAGGTGTTCATTAACCAGTATCCCAGGTTCGTCCACGAAGGATGATGACAGCCTGGATTTTAGAATTGGAGGGGATCCTACCACCTCCTCCTCTTGATTGTCACTTGGGGGAACTGGAGCTCCGAGAGGTTAAGCACCTTGCCCGAGGTCACACAGCCTGAAGGAGGCAGAAGGGAGTCTGCAAGTCAGGCTGTCAGATCCAGGCTGCCGACTGTGGTGACGGAGAGCTTTCTGGCCTCTCTAAATTGGTCGTGGAGGCCAAGGTTCATTAGCTAAGCTCTCAGCACCACTACATCACCACCCCGAGTCAGTGGTGGTCGATGGCGTTTTAATGGAAGCCAAATCACTCTTTCTCTTGGCATTCCCAGGCAGCTGGAGTTTCTGTGTTTTATGATAATTAAATACCACCATCCTTCATATCTGACAATCTTTAGGGCCCGATTAATGACTACAGCGCATGCTGGGCCGTCGTTAACTCCGCAGCCAGGAGACCTTCGGGCGCCTGGCGGCCATTGCCTGGGGTTGGAGGTGGGCGCCCAGCCTGGTACCCTCTCTCAGAGCCGGCGCTGGCCTGGATCGCTGTTGACACATTTGGATTCTTGGCCTGAGCCAAAACTCTGAAAGTTTATGCCTTTCTCTTGTGAATGTGCTCTTGTGAAAGCATAACGACGTGCCCACCTGGCGTCTTTCTAGCAGTCAGGCACCCACAGTCGGCCTGGGTCCCCCCCGCAGCCTGCTTCACCCTCCACGTGGGCACCAGGAATCTGCCTCGAATGCCAGCGTGATCACACCCTCCCTGCTCACAGCCCCGCTGGAGTGTGCCCCTCACCTCCAGCCAATAAAGGCCAAGTTCTTTGCTTTAGCATCTCCAGGCAGCCACCGCCCGGGCCTGCTCCCAGTGTCTCCACCTGGCCTCCTGCCACTGTCCCCTCACGGCCACCCCACAGTCCCTCTGGAAGTGCCCACGCTGACCCCGTGCCCACTTCACTCACTCAGGCTCTGGGCCCCCACCCATCCTCTGTCTGGAATACCCGTTAAACACAGGGCTCACGTCACTTGTCATGAACCTTTCCCCAGCCCTGACCGTCAGGCTGGCAGCCCCCTCTCTGCTCCGTGGGGCTCCAGGGGACCGCGGTGTCAGGCTAACAAGGATTCTAGGAGCCGATGCTTGTGGACCTCTTGCCGTGTGACCACCACCGACGTGAGCGCTTCCCCTGCGTCGGCTCAATCCACGCCCCCTTGTTTCATCTTTGGTTCTCTGTGTGTTCAGTGTACAGTAGCCCTATCCCCTCCTTCCTGGTCTTACCTGACTGTCATATCCTCATTTTAGAGGCGAGTAATTACAACTTCAGAGAGCTTAAGTCATGTAGCTTGTCAGAGATGGAGCCACGTCTGAACATAGGTGTGGGAGACTCTGTGTGTTCTTTTACATCCGTCCCGCAAACACCAGCTCTCTGTCAAGGCGGGGGCTCATCCTCATCTGAAACTCGGCAAGTCCCTGCACGCCGTACAGGGCTGTTCAACATTGTGATGCTGGAACAATGCCAGGGGCCCTCTCCTTAGGGTACAGCCTGAACCCAGGAGAGAGCGGCCCCCTGGTTTGCTCTGAGACGCTTGCCTAATGCAGAAAGGGGCCCTCGTCTTTGAAGACGTGGCGACCCCACGTGTCCAGTCTAGTGCTGCGTGTCCAGCCGGAGGCGTGCTCATTGCTTTGATCTGCATGTCGAGCTACAGGCACCTTCCCGAGACCAGGGCTCCGGGAAGCCAGTGGGGTCGCCCAGAGTGGGGTTTAACGGTGACAAAAGAGGACCACGTTTCTGCTAGGCATTTTCCTGCTCTTTCTCTCTCAAGGCTCTTTGCTTTGGCACCCCTGTTGTAAATGCTGTATAGAGTGATTGCCACGGTGGCAGTTTAGTGACTTGTCCATTCAGCATGGCTTTATCATAACTGTGGAATTAATTTGTTTTTTTCAGCATTACTGTATTTCAGGCACTGTGCTAAGCACCTTACACACATGATCTCATTTACTCCCCGTAACAGCCCCTGGAAGCTGGGCATTGTCTCCGCTTAATGATAAGGAAACTGAAACTCCAGAGAAGTTAAGGGCCTTGATCAAAGTCACACAGCTTATAAGTGGCAGAGCCAAACCTTGAACCCAGGGTTGTCTGACATCCACGCCTGGCCTCTTTCTCTTACCTGCTGCCGTGCTCATCACTCTGAACAAGCCTCACGATGACCTCAGTTGGGGGAGGTGCAGCCCAGAGGCTTTGACGTTCAGGACTTTTGTGTACATAAAACGAAAAGCGTCTGAGGTGTTGGAGGGAACCAGCAACTGTAAATATATGTGAGAACTTGTAGGAAGGAAAAAAAAACTTCCTGGAAAACCAGGCTTTCAGAACTCAGATAAGCAAATGGCCTTTTCTGACATAGGTGTGCAATGTAATGGTAAAAGTGACTCCTCTTTGGGCTCAATTCAGAGGCGTCCTCGGTGACTGGATCTGTAAGAAGAGGGTATACGTGGGAATCACAGCACAGCTTTGCACACGTCTCAGTGCTTACTCCCAGGTAGCAGGAAAGAATCCATTGCTGGTGCAGAGAAGAGGTCCCCTTCTGGACTTGCTTTCCCCTCCCGCCACCACAGTCCATAAATATTTACTGGGGGTATGGGGTGAATGGCACACGGGCCCATCCTCTCAGGGCAGCAGGGAGCCACTGTGTGCCTGGCACCTGGGCACAGGACATCCTCCAGAAAGTGCTGACTTAGGAATGCGTGCACCCTTCACAGGTGCACAGACCAAGGACCAGGCGGTGACCTGAGTTCCTGGACGCCCCCCCAGCCAGTGAGCAGGACTCGAAAGAGGTTTTTCTCTCTGAGACCACCTCTGCCTCGTTCGCTCCTGTATTTCCAGCGCTGGGGTTTCAGGTCCTGGCACAGAAGGAGAGTCAGTACACGCTGGATGAGCGAATGGGTTCCGAGTTTCCTCTAAAGACGGGAGTCTAAATTGGGGAGAATAAGGGGAGAAAAGAGGGCCGCAAGAGCAGAAAGGAGACTCCATTCAGACCAGAGAAAACGTTTGCTCCTTGGGAAGGCCACGTCTTTTTTGGAGTTGCATGTACACTTCCATGGCTGTGCCCCCTAACCACGGAGCCTCTCGCTGGGGAGCCTGGGAAACCTCCAAGTCCCCTTTCCTGGTGTTCTCAGAACCAGGGGAAACAAAGAGCCCAGCTCAAGCATCTGGAGCTCTGGCTCCAGGCAAGTAAGTAAAGGGTTGCATGGGCCCACGGCCTAGAGAGCCCAGTTGGTCGGCTGCCGTTTCTGGCATGCAGATATCCTCCACACCCGCCTCACTTCCCGGACAGACTGCCCAGGCCGCTCACAGGAGCCATCTGCTCAATAAACCTCTGTTGAGCATCTGCTTGGTTCTAGGACCTGTGATCAATAGCACAGAGGGTACAGGGATTTTTATATCTCCTGGCGGAGGCAAAGTGGTGACATCAGCATGCATGCTCTGGGGGGAGTGGGGTGGGGGAAGGAAGGTGGAAGCAGCCCAGGTTACCTGCTGTGTAGGCATTTGAGGGAGGAGAAGACCTTCGAGGAGGGTAGATCGAAGAAGGCTTTCTGGAGGGGGTGGCACCCGAGCTGAGCTTCAGAAAAATAGAATGGATTTGGGCCAGGACATTCCTTATCCCCAATGGAGAATTTCCTTTTAGATGCTTATTCTTAAAATCTCATCATTTCAGGACCATTGGCAGTGCCTCTAAACAGTTATCAAGCCAGAGCCTGGCATCCCCATTTAATCACAAAGCAGGTGTCTGTAGGCTTGATCCAGACCTTGAAAGCTTGCTCTGCTCTCTTCACTGAGGGTCTTTTTCCTGCCTTTGGCCATGGACTGAGGTGATCAAGCCCGTAGCTGTGTTTTATGCAAAGGCACCGTGGTTTGGTTCACAGAATTCAGGCTCTGGGTTAGTAAGGACCCGGCACTAGTTTTGTAAGCCTTGGCTTTCTCATCTATGAAGTGGGAATGATACTAACACTGCCCTCTAGGGGCTGTTGTGAGCATTGGAACAGTTAAGGCTGTGAAAATACCCGTAGTGTGTGCTCAAATGCATGGCAGTAACTATTAATATCAATTAGGTAGAATGCCGTGGGAAGGCTGACTGCTGGTGAGAGGCCCGGAGCAAGGACTCAGTCACCCTTCTCTACCAGCCTCCTGATAACTGGCGGACAGTGCTGCCCTGGACTGCGGCCAGCAGCCTGCAAGGCCACGGGTAGGGAGGGACACTCGGGCAGCCCAGGAGGCCACTTCTGCTGCTGGCTTCTCTCCCAGGCTCCAAATGTCTCCATTAAAGTGCTGCCCGAGGACAGCTGGACAAAACAAATGACCCCTGTCTAAGGGTCAAGTCGCGAAAGAAAGGGCCTCTACTTTCTCCCTGGTCTAGGACTGTCTGTTTTCTGAGGGGGACCCTCTGCCTGTGCTGCTGGCTCCCGGGTTCTCCCCCTTTTCTCATCAAGCAGCATCCCCGTTTGCTCCCTTCCGTCCAGGGCCTCAGCCTGTCGCATCTTCAGAGGGTGGCACCCACACCCCGTGGACTTCCTCAGGACCGTTTTCCTTGGAATTGAAATTCCAGCCACTGAGTGGCCCCAGCGCGTCTCCTGGCCTCTGGGAGAAAGGTGTGGCCGGAGCGGAGGGTACAGGGAGAGAGCTGACTGGAGACGGGGCTGGAAAGGTGTGGATCAAATTCTGAGGGGCTCGGCAGACCCCTCCGTGTGGGCATTAACCTGAAAACGGCAGTTGGTAGTGAAGGAAGCGATCGGCTCAGATGCGTTTCTGTCTCTCTTCCCTTCAGTCGCCACCCAGTCCCACTCCCGCCAGATGTGCTTTCTAACTCGTTGGCACAAAAGCCTAGCTTACCTCAAAAGCAGAGAGCGATGCATCTTCCGCTAAAAATTAGCCATGGCCCTGATAGCGCCTCACCCTTCACTGGGCTTGATGGCTTCCAGAGGCTGTCTCCCGAGCCGGGGAACAGCACAGGCTGGGGAAGCCCCTAAACCCGCCCTGGACCCGTCTGGATCCCGTGTCCACCGACTCCCAGTCTCCTCTGTGAAATACAGGCTTTGAGGGGAACGAAGGAAGCGGAATACTTTGTAAACCATGTGAACTTCAGAAACAGTTCCTTCCCATCGGAGTCGCGCTCATCCTTCCGCGGCTGCGCCCCAGACACGCAGCCTCCTGCTGGGAACCTCGCCGCTTGCCTCCTCTGACATTACTGTAGCTCTGTGGTTCCCTTCATAAGCGTTTTCCCCCCATTTTACAGATGACAAAACTGAGACTCAAAAAGGTTGTGTGACGTGGCCGTGGTTGTCTTAGTCTTAGGCCTTTTGAAACCAAGGCAGAGGCTCTGATGACCCCGGAATCACCTTCAAGGCTGGTCTGCCCTCGCCTTGAAGAATAGCACACATCTGAAACCAGATAGCTTTATTGTCCAGTCCTGTAGCTTCCACGTTAGACAGCTGTCCTTCTTTCTGTCTCCATCCCTTTTGGTTTGGATTGGCAGTGTCGCTTCTGGGGTGGCTGACGAGGTCTGTCCTTCTCACCCATGTTGGTCCTCTTACCAGATGGTCAGTCCACCCCCTCCGTACCCCGCTCCGTTCTTGCTTCCGTACACGCTTTCTTGTGTTTTTGCGAGATGGGCAGGCTGAGAATTTTTCACATCTCTAAGTTGTAGTTTATTTTTGCTTAACAGTGCTTTCTTTCACTCGTTTCTCTCTTCTCTCATCTTACTTGAAACTGCCAGGAGGAACCAAGCCACTCCTTCAACAGTTGGCTTCAAAATCTGCTCCATAAAATATCTAATTTTATTGCTGCCAACTTCTCCCTTCCACAAAACACTGGAATGCGAACACAGTTCAGCCAAGTTCTTTGCCACCAGGTATCAAGGATTGCCTCTTCTCCGTTGTTCCAGTAACATGCTCGTTTCTGAGACCCCATCAGAATTGCCCTTAGTGTCCATATTTCTGTCAATATTCTGTACCTAATTATGTATGTATTCTCTAAGAAGATGGACACTTTCTCTATACTTCTTTTTCTCCTGAGCTCTCAGCAGAATCACATTTAACCCTCCACAGCAACAAAGCCTTTTTCTAGCATGCACCTCAAAACTACGCAGACTCTATCCATTACCTAGTTCAAAGCTGCCTCCACAATTTCAGATACTTGCTATGGCATCGTCACACGTTTGGGTACCAAAAGTCAGTTACCCTGGGCCGCTGAAACAAGCTACTATAGACTGGGTAGCTTAACCCATAGACAGTTATTTCTCACGGTTCTGGAGGCTGTAAAGTCCAAGCTCAAGGTGCTGGCAGATTCGGCATCTGGTGAAAAGCCTCTTCCTAGTTTATCAAAGGCCACCTTCTTGCCATATCCTCACGTGGCACAGAGAGAGAGAGAGAGCTAGCTCTCTGGGCTTTTCTTATAATGATACTAATCCGATCATGAGAACCCAAACCTTCATGTCCTCCTTAAAACCTGATTGCCACCCCCCAGCCCCCACCTGCAGACACCATCACACTGAGAATAGCACTTCCACCTATGAATTTTACAGAGACAGAAACCTACAGTGCACAGCAATGACCCTGTGGTTAATAAGTGGCAGAATGTAGAATGTAATCCAGTTTCCTGACCTTCTTCACCCCCATAATATCCTTAGCTTCCAAAACCCAGGCTTTCTGTGAGCATAGCTTAAGTCGATGATACTCAAGATTGACCTACAGGACTTGCCTCATTTGTGGCATCTCTAGAAACCTAATTTTTTTTTGTAAATAACATCCATTAGCCACATGCCCTTGAACAGTTTACTTACCTGGCCTGAGTTTAAGTTTTTCATCTATAAATTTGGTAATAATAATACCTATTGATCCAAGTACCTGAAAGAAATAAAGAATATATGCATTTTAATATTTTCACCTGTACAGTGGAGATGCAGACAGCGGCTGCTCTGTAGTGGGTTGTGAGGATCATCTGAGTAAACACAGGAAGAGGGCTCAAAATAGGGCCTGGCACATAGTAAGTGCTCAAGAAATGTTAATGGTGGTTTTTAATTCACTAGACACAAGCCTGGCTCCCTCCCTTTACTCAGAAGTCACCTTCTCCTTGAGGCCATCACTGGCCGTTCAAAATAAGGTCTTACCACTGTCCCCACATGCACAGGCCACAGCCCCCTTCCAGCTGTATGTGTTCTCAGATGTATCACCATCTCAGTAAACCGTATATCGCTTGTCCTGTTTGTTTCATTTGCTATGCGCCATAATCTATTATGAGTGATTCTCGAAATTTAGCATGCATCAGGATCACCTGGAGAGTTATGAGATCCGATTGCCGGGCCGCATGCAAGAAGGGTTTGTGGTTCAGGAACTCTGGGGCAGAGCCCAAGAATTTTCATTTCTAACAAATTCCCCAGCGATGTTGAAGTTACTGATTCTGGCCATACTCTAAAAGTAGCAAAGAAAAACAGCTGTGTAGTTTGTGACATGGGAAGCTAGTCTTTTTTTTTTTTTTTTAATTTGGTTTATTAGCTCCTGCTCTCTTACTAAAACGTAAGCTCAGTGGGGACAGGATTTTTGTTACTTGGCTGGTTAACTATCCCCAGCACTGGAATAGCAGGTGCTCAATAAATGCCTGTCGAGTCCGCGTTCATCGATGCATGACCGTGGGTCCGGTTTGCTCGTGCGCGTGGGCGGTCCAGCTGCTCGCTCGTGGTCCCCGTGGGGTCCCGCCTCGCTGACTGGCGTGTTTGTGCCCTAGATCACCCCGGCGGCCTGCAGAACCACTCTCGGCTCCGGACGCCGCCGCCGCAGCTCGCGCACGCCCACACCCCCAGCCAGCACCACGCGGCCTCCGTTAGCTCCCTGAACCGGGGCAACTTCACTCCCAGGAGCAACCCCAGCCCGGCCCCCACGGACCACTCGCTCTCCGGGGAGCCCGCAGCCGGCGCCCAGGAGCCAGCCCACGCCCAGGACAACTGGCTGCTCAACAGCAACATCCCGCTGGAGACCAGGTGGGGGGCGCGGGGCGCAAGGGGCGGGGCGGCCGGGGTCCGGCCGGCGTGGACGTGGTGTTCTGGCTGCCTGAGGGATGGAGGACGGGCTTCAGGGGAGAAAGAGCCGGGACTTGGGCATCAAACAGCCTAGACGACCAGGGCTAGCCTGCTGCTGGCTGAAGGTATGACCTCGGTCAAGGTGCTGACCCCGAGCCTCCCTCTGTTACCCCAGGGGGATGCTGCTCCCGGCAGAGGGCTGTTGTAACAGTGGGTGAGAGCTGATGTGTGTGAGCCGGGCGGGCAGGTGGCAGGGAGCTGGCTCCCGGAGCCTGGCTCAGGCCCACGCCTCTGCCTTCGCCTGCTGTGACTTGGTCACCCTCCGCCTGCCTGGCCTGTGCTGGGTGCCCAGTGAATGCCATCTCCCCTTCCCGCCTCTCCTCCTCTCCAGCTGGCACAGCCCCTCTACTCCCAAAGTCTTTACAGTCCCTCACATTGGCATATTCGAATTTTGGTGACAGGGACTTACTTTCATGTATGTGACAGGATATAATGCTTACAGCTTGAGGAACTAGATGGTCTTACTGTGATCCCAACATGAGCAGCTGGAAGCAGAAACTCAGAGAGGACAGGTGACTCGTTCGGGTCACCCAGGCAGGCCATGTGTAGCTGAGATCCAAACCCAGCTCCCTGGTACAGTGCGATCTCCCTACACCCTCCTGCCTTCTCCTGGCCCGGACACCCCCGACCCCCGTCACCTCTCCCTCCTTCCAGCCTCCTAGAAGGTTTCTTTCAACTCCGGGGTTTCCGTCAGCCTCATTTTGCAGCCGTCTTCCTTCCCATTTTCCCCAAATGGAAATGCTATTTTTTTTCTTAAGGTTATAAAAAACATATAAACTCACTGGAGAAAATACAGAAAGGCATAAAGGCAGAAATTAGTTGTGCCCATAATCCTGCCACTCCGTAAGCGCTTGACTTTCGGGGACATAACCTTTGGCTCCTTTCCCTAAACTGAGGATGACGCGTCCCAGGCTGGATCGTTGGGACCTCTTAATCTTCTACCTTATTATTTTTTTTCTTCAAACTTCTGTTCCTTATCTGGGAAGAGAACAAAAGTCATACCGCGTTTAAGGAAGTGAAGTCAGTCTGTAGACGCAGAGTACCCGTGTCTGACTCTGCCTGGCACGTGGCTGTGATACTCCCACACTGAGCTCGTGGGGTCCAGTGCGGGAGAATCAGTGTCTTTCTGTGCCCTTTTACTCCCGTACCATCACTCTTCCAAAAGCTAATTTCTCACAGATACGGCCCAGCCTGCCCCAGTCTCTTAATTAATATGATTCTGTTGACAGCCTCTAAAATGATGTGTGACTTTTCCCTGTGCGCCTCCTTTCCTCTCCTCACAGAGGCAGATAATTGTGTGTCTTCCCGCCCGGAGGAGCTTAATCGAATCTCCGTTATTTCTGTCATGCTTGTAGAATGACTGCACATGGTCAAAAGAAGCCGGCACGTAATCAATGGTCCCGCCTCTCCGCGTGGAGCCTGGCGGCCACTCCTTCTTCTCAGGTGTTCATTTCTCTCACATGGGATCTCAGGAGCTGGTGCTCCAGGGTGTTCAAGGGCAAGGAGGATAGAGGACCCACAGTGGGGACGTTCTCGTGATGGTTAGTTTGAGATGTGAAGGTGGTCGCAGCCTCACTGTCTTGCCTCATTGGCCAGGGCCCACGTGCCTGACTGGTCTTCTCTCCTCTTACATCCGCTGCTTAAACCACGTGCAACTTTTTCTTATTTCTGGTGCTTTATCCCACCACTCGTGTTCTGTAGAGTAGTTAAAAAATGGAAATAAGTTAGAAGAGAAGGCCACACACATCTGCTACCTAATGGAATCAAACATGTTGGCATTTGTTCATAGACACCATCTTCTATATATCCATGCACATGTATAACATGATTATGTATGTTTAACGCTCAGTATATGTGTGTGTATGTGTGAGTGTTGAAGCTGGTGTCTTTATCAGTATTCCACAAAGTCCTCAGGCCCTTTGTACCTCTGTGCCTTTGCACATGCTCTTGGCGCAGCCCTCTGCCAGAGCCGCCTTCCTCCTCACCTGCTGGTCTAGCAGAGTCTTATACTTGAAGATCCAGAAGGAATGTTTGAGGAAGGCTTCCTCTGTGACCCCAGAGTTCTGCGGATCTGACGATAACCTCAGCCTGGGGAGGTGACCCCCACAGTGAATAACACTCGGAATTCTGGAACTTAATACCAGCTGGTAGATGGCACAGAACTAATGAAGCATAGTTTAAGAGGGTTGGATGTCCCGTCTGACAGATCGAGTCATAAGCAGTCGTGACGGGCCTGGTGGGGTGGGAAGCATGTGGGCTTTAGGACAGATGGGCCTGGGTTCCACCTTTGGCCTTAACACTTAGGCTGGACCACCTCCCTAGCATCTCTGAACCTCGATGTCCTCATCTGTCAGTTGGGTTAAGAATTCATGCCGCTTGGGATGCAAGTAAAAGAAATAGACGATAAGCACACAGCACAGTGCATGGCATTACAAGATATGCCATAAAAGCTGTTTCCCATTTTTCCCGTATACACCTGCTCTCCATCTCAAGCCTGTGGGGGAAAAAATTCATTCAGAAAACATCCATTAAGTTAGGAGGAAGTCGTGGGTTCTGTCTGTTCTCTGCTTTGAAGAGGCCAGTTTGGCCTTGATCTTGGGAGGGCGTTAAGTGGTGGTCTGTTACCGCAGCGAGTTGTTCTAGGCACAGGTTCTCAGGTCAGATGCGCCCTGTGCTCAGACCCCCACTCCAGTGCTCACCGGCCCTGGACCTAGGGCTTGCAAGTCTTCCTCTGTAAAGCGGAGAACATATTAGCGAACCTCTGTTCTGATTCTCCGTTGCCGCGTAACGAAATGCTCCAGGACTTAGTGGTTTAAAAGAACACCAGCTGCTTACACTTCGCAGCGTGAGTCAGCAGGTCAGGAGGAGTTCAGCTCGGCTAGTCCCCTGCTCCTTCCACGTGGAGTAGACGGGTCAGTCAGTGGCGTTTGGCTGTTGGCCGGACTGGCCCGAAGGATCCAGGATGGCTTCACTCACCTGCCTGACATCCTGGGGGAGACAGCTGGAAAGCCGGGCTTGGGGGGGTCCCTCTCCTTTTAATGCAGTGACGGGGCCTCTCCACGTGGCCTTCCGTGCAGGAAACTGTACTTCATTTTCGGCAGCTCAGGGCTCCGTGAGACAGGAAACCTCTGATCCTCCTAATGGCTCGGCCTGGGGCTGCCATAGTATCATGCCTGCTGTATTCTATTGCTCAAAGCAGTCACAGAGCAGCCAGCTTCAACAGACCCCACTTCTCAAAGGGACACGTGCCCAGGAATTCCCATCTGCCATGAGTCTGCCATCCTGCCTCATAAGGACGTTAGAGCAGTGTCATAACATAATGCCTGAGAATGTCCCAGCGCTTAGGAAGTGTTCAGCCGCTTGTCACATAGTATTTGTTAGTAAGTTATTATTCTTGGAGTGCCTCCTGTGTGCCTAGTGGGTGTGACATTTCAGAGGACAGCCTTGGCAGCAGGTTAGAGGTGAGCACAGCGAGTGTCTCAGTTCCTTCGGGATCCCCAGCACGCCACACAGCCCTGCTCCCTGGTCAGGGCTTGCTCGGCAGCGACACACGGGTGTGAGGAGTGAGTGAAGGAGTGATGGAACGAATGAATGGAAACATATACTCTCTTGAGACTTGAGTGAGGCGAAGGGCAGACTTCCCAGGGGACCCGGTGCCACGTGACGGTGCCTCGAACGGCAGGCAGGAGTCCCCCAGGGAGAGCTGGGGAGGAAGAGAGGGCCTCTGAGAGGCACAGCCTGGACAGAGGCCTGATAGCCCCGGAGAGCAGGGCCTGTTTGAGACGGGCCTGCTCAGCAGCTTTGCCAAGCCCCACCAGGGCAAGGGTCCTCCTGATCCCAGAGAGATGGCCACCGGCCCTTCCCTAACCATCCAGCTGAGTCTCTGTTGAGAGTCTGAAATAAATAACTGAGGAGACACCTTGCCAGCTGGTAGCATGACCAGGAGGGATTTCGATGGCATGCCGGCGGGAAGGGAAGGCTGGCAGAAGGACGAAGGAGAGAGAGGGCTTGGTTAACCCACTCCTTTCTCTGCATCCTCCGTGTCTCTGGCTCTCCCCCAAGGAGGAGATTCAGGCCCACCTGCCACCCCCAGGAGCTGGGGTGTCACGTTGCCTCAAGCTCTGCAGGTGCATCCGTGGTCCATTCTGGTAGGAGCCGTGTGTGCAGGGTCCCCTAAAACCTGATGCGCTTCTTCCACGCTCTGCAGCATCAGCCACTTAATTGATTTCACAGGGACTGTCTGATTAATAACCCGTCAGGCTCCTGTCGGAAGAGAGGGAAGCCAGAGCAGAAGGCTGCCAGACCTGGGCTGCAGCTCATCTGATCTCAGACCTGGTCTGGGAGCCTGGGGCTCATTTTGTGGTCACACGCAATTTGGGGAACAGCCCTGCCCACGCTCAGGGATGGCAGGCTAACCCTGCATGCTTCCCAGCATGGCACACAGTATCTCCCGGGGCACTGGGCCAGCCCCTCTGCGTCACAGGGAGTTGAGCTGGCCAGTTGCCCCTGTCATTTGGCGATTCCATCGCAGACACGCATCAGACACAGCCGCTGCCACCTAAGAACCCCAAAGTCTAGTGAGGGGGTTACATCCATGAATGAATGAACAAAGAACTGTCCGGAAAATGCTCTGCCTGGGGTTGGCCTCCCAGTAGAGAAGAGGGTGTGGCTACCTCTGCTTGGAAGCCTCGAGTAACAATCATAACAAACACTCAGAGAGCCCTTACAAGGTGCTCTAATGAGCTTGCAACCAGGGAAGCTCATTAGAGACTCAGAGCCCAGGGTTTTTATTGGGGGCTGGTCACATGGGCACCTCCTGCCTGGCAAGTACCCAAAATCCAGACTCCCAGAAGGAGAGCAGGTGCTCAGCACAAACCGTATTGTTTGTACAAAGAGCTCAGGCTCAGTGAGCCAGCCCCTCTTATCAGCTGGTGGAGGGAACTCGCCTGCACCCTATGTTCCCAGACCCCAGCCCAGGCCCAACCTAATAAGCAGGGCTTTCAAAGGACAGCCGCCGGGACTGCTGTCTTATGCCTTCTGTACGGATGGGTGGTCTCGTTATCATCCCCACCTTAGAGATGAAGGATTCGAAGAGCAGAAAAGCGAAGTAACTTACCTGGGGAGCCACAGCCAGTAAGGGCCAGGGCCAGGCCCATGCACAGGCTGGCTGGCTCCAGAGCTTAAGTTTCTGAGCACCGTCCAGTGCCGCCTTCCTGATGACTGAAGAGAGCATCGCTGTCTTGGTAGGAATCT
>PVHT020000037.1:3420832-3435818 GCA_004024745.2 Catagonus wagneri
TCATTGTTGTTCCTTTGTTCATCCATGTGTTCAAACACCAGGCCCATAACTAACTCTGGGGTGAGACTCTTACACGCTGCGCACCCTGGGGACGTCAGCTGCAGAAGATGGGGTGTGACCCCCACCTGCCCTGCCCTACCGGGTGGCTGTCCCAGGGCTTTGTGGGTGGAAGCATGGTCCGGCACAGTGGGTTCGTGGTGAGATGGGCTGTAGGACAGATCAGTCCAGAAGAGCCACTGGCCACTGCAGCTTCTCTGCCCCCACCTTCCCCAGAGCCATTTGTCCTGCCCCTGGGAGCCAGGCTCAGCTGCTCCTGGGTCGGAGATTTGGAGCCCTGCTCCAGGCAGCTCAGGGCTGGCCCAGGCCCTGCCTCAGGCTTATAGGGCAGCCGGTCCCCTCCGTCCGCTGAGAAGAGCTTTAAGAGTCTTGGCCAAGCTGGACAAAGACTTGGACACCAGGCTGCAGTGTCCTCTGCAAGCCCCCGGCATCTCTTTCCTGACAGGCAGCTTGGGGCCGTGAGGTCAGAGAGAGCTGGGATCCAGGTCTCCTTCTAGCTTTTCATTGTCCTGTGACCTTGGGCCATCCCTTAACCTATCTGGACCTCAGTTTCCATATCCGTTAAGTGAGTTAACACCCACCCACGTGAGGGGCAGATGGATCAGGCGTCCATACCTGAGCTCCCAGCAGCGGTGAGTTGGAGACCCTGCAGGACAGGGACCCAAGGAGGGCTCAGCAGCTCAGGGTCCCCATCAGGAAATCCTCGTCACTTCCGTGTTTCAGAAGAACCAGAAACACAGGGTGTTGGGGATAGAGGTGGACAAGAAATGTAGTGGGGGGCCTTGAACTGGGAGTCAGGACACCGGGGCTTTGGTTTCAGCTCTGCCACTGACTTGCTGTGCTGGGGGGAGGGGGAGCAGGACACTGTTGCACTGGGCCTTGCTTTTCTCATCAGTCAAATGAAACCTAATAATTTGACCAAGAACTCAGTTTTAAAAGTACAAAATAAGGTCTACCATTTCAAGGCCATAGCAGCATCTGAACAGGCAGCCTTGCAGCAGGTGCTGCTGTCCCCAGATGGCAGCATGATCCAAATGATTAACATCCGAGTTCCCGTCGTGGCTCAGCAGAAACGAATCTGGCTAGCATCCATGAGGACGCGAGTTCGATCCCTGGACTTGCTCAGCAAGTTAAGGATCCCACCTTGCCGTGAGCTGTGTTGTAGGTTGCAGATGTGCATTGCTGTGGCTGTGGTGCAGGCCGGCAGCTGTAGCTCCTCTTCGACCCCTGGCCTGGGAACCTCCATATGCCGCAAGTGCGGCCCTAAAAAGCAAAAAAAAAAAAAAAGTTTAACATCCAAGTTTAGAGGGCAGGAGGCCCTTCTAAGAAATCCTGTGTGCTCTGTCACTCTGGCAGCCTTTGTGCTGTTGTGTTGCCTCTTCGCTTGTCAGAATAGATCTGCACTTTTAGGAGATAATTGCTCTATTTTAAATAACTATTTCCTTTTAAATTTATAGAATTAAAAATAAAAATCGCCCTTGATCCAGATACTGGCCAATCCTCACTGTTAACACATTGATCTTAATCCTTCGTCTTTTTACTCTGAACATATTTATTTGTTTCTGCTGAGTCTTAAAGTACAGATTTGACCCTAAGAGCACAGTCCTCACCTCGTAATGCAGGCCAGACTCCCACACGTTCTGAGGGTGCCACGCAGCCAGCCTCGGTCCCCAGGGAGGCAGCACAAACCCATCCCTGGCCCCCTGGACAGGGGCAGGTAGGACCTGCTTAGGCTGGGCTGTATAGACTGTAAAAAGGCTGAGAATTCCCTCTTGAAATGCATGGGATGGAGGACGTAATAATACAGCATCCCCTGTGCTGCCATCAGCCACACCCCAGCTGCATGCCCGCAGTCTGCCAGGCACACTGCCCTTTAGACGCCCATCATCCGCAGCAGTCAGATATTATTTGTGTGCCTACTGCCATGTGCCAGGCCTTCCTCTAGACTCTGGGCACCTGGGCAGAGAACAGGACAGAGGAGCTTCTTACCCTCACAGAACTCAATTGCATTAGGAAAAAACACAGAAACCAGATTATTTATACACAGGCACAATGCAGGTACACACATACACATACATACGTAAGTGTGTGTGTGCGCGTGTGGAGAGGCCAGGGATGGCTGGCGGAGTAGCTGGGGGCTCCTGCGGGTCAGGTGAGAAGGGAGGACATGACCTGTGCAGATAGCTGGGAGAAGGCAGTTCCGCAAATGGCAGCAAAGACACAGCCTGTTGAGAAACAGCGAGCGGGCCGGTGCAAGCAAAGCACGGGGGAATGAGGTTGGCGTGGCGGCAGGGGCCTTGCAGCCCCAGTAAGCACTGTGGTTTTGCTCCGCTGCAGCCGCTGGCGGGTGGGGAGCAGGGCAGCGTTGTGATCCAGACGCTGCTTGAGCGTCTCTCGGGATTGCGATTAATCCGGTTTGCAACGCTCAGAGAGACATACTCAGGTGGAGCCGCAACACCCCCCGCCCCCCGCCGACCCCGGGGCCTGCTGCCTCCCCCTGTGTCACAAGGCCTCCTACCTGGAGGAAGGCCTTCTACCTCGGAGGGACTTCGGCTTGCGTGCAGTGACTCCAGGCTCTGCAGGCTGCCTCAGGGCAGTGAACACCGCGAGGAGAGCCTGTCTCCCGGGCCACTGGGCCCGGACCGCTTCAGGGGTCCGTTGAAAGGAAGGTCCCCCCACCCCCAGCTCGGCAGGACTCAGAGGCCCGGGCGCACAGCGGTGTCGCCTGCGCCCTCACCTTCCCTGGCAGTGCCGATGCGCTGGCGCCTTGAGATGGTACCGACGACCTGTCTTCATGTCTGTCTGCGGGGCAGCCCAAGGGCAAAGCCACGGGCAAGGCGGCGACCCAGGGTCAGGAGCCGCTGGGGCCTGGGCTCTGACATCAGCAGACTCGGGCTCCCATCTGGCTCTGCCGCTTGCTTCCTGCGCGATGGGACCTTAGGGAAGTAACTTCTCAGAGCCCCGCTGTGCCTGCCCACCACGCAGAGATGAGGACAGAGACTCTGAGGAGGAAGGCGTGCGCTGGATGAGGGTCGCAGGGTTCCAGACGGCGACTGGGACATGATGGGTGTAGGGTCCAGAGCAGCTATTGTTGTTATTGTTATTATTATTAAGCTGGCATCCATACTTCTGTAATCTTTGTTCAGTCCTTGAAAATCCTCCCAACATTCCTCAGACACTCCTGCGAGTTTAGGATTATTATCCCTGTTTTACAGACGAAGCAAGTGATATAAGATTAGAAGAGGCTGGAGTTCCCTTCGTGGCTCAGCAGAAACAAATCTGACTGGGAACCATGAGGTTTTGGGTTCGATCCCTGGTCTCGTTCAGTGGGTTAAGGATCCGGCGTTGCCGTGAGCTGTGGTGTAGGTTGCAGACGCGGCTCGGATCCCGCGTGGCAGTGGCTGTGGTGTAGGCCAGTGGCTACAGCTCTGATTAGACCCCTGGGAATGTCCATATGCCGCGGTGCGGCCCCAAAAAGACAAAAAAAAAAAAAGATTAGAAGAGGCTGTAGTGTCTACCCAAAAGACACACTGCCAGAACGCGGCAGGAAAAGGGACCTGAATATAGGTTTTTCTGGTTCTCAAGACATGGTCAAAGTCAGTATCAAGGTGCCTGGCAGGGCTGGACCCAAAAGGCAGATTTCTGTAGTCAGACCATCCCTCAGGCACGCGCAGCAGGTTGAAGCCGCTGCCAGCTTGCTCGGGACAATTCAGGTGTGGTGGCAGCGACCCCCAACTATCAGAAAACAGGGTCCTGTGCCCTCAAGTGGGCATGATGCCGCTTCACAGGCCTGGTCGAGGCCAGTATGGCAGGTGTGTCTACCTTCATTCTGGCCCCAAATGCTCCACTGCCCTCCGTGCACGTGGGGAGACAACAGAGCCTTCCCCCCGTGTCTCTCTGGGGTGCCAGCCTCACAGTCATCACCCAGGCCCCTGTAGTGCCAAAGGACCCTGACACCCCAAATAGCGTCCCTCCCTGGGGGCTCGTGGGAAATGCAGGTTCCCAGGCCCCCAGCCCCTGCTGACCCTGAGTCCCTGGCCTGGACCTCAGCAAAGCTCAGCTCTCCAGACGACTCTGACGCCAGCTCGGGTTGGAGGGCCACTGGCGGTAGAAGCATGTGGCCCCAAGTGCTCGTCCTTTTTCCGTTGGCCTCGCTGAGCAAGTGTCTTGGCCTCGTGCAAAAGGAGACGTAGGCCGGAGCAAATACAGAGCAGAAAGCACAGGCTTTGGCACCAGGTCAACCTGGGCCCAGCCTCGTCGTTTGAACCTTGCTAGCCATAACCTCGGCACACCCTGGGACCTCCCCACGTCGCTATTGCCTCATCTTTAAAATGGGGGTGACACAGCCTTCCACACCTTGCCCCTTTTAAAAAGCCCTGAGATAAGTGGATGTGACATGCTTAGCTCAGTGCCTGAGCACATCAGCCCCCGCCGGTCAGAGCTGCAGTCTGATGCACATGACTGGCAGACGTACGGGTTTGCAGAGGGAGACCTCCCCCCACGACGCTCCAGGCCAGGCAGACACCGGGCGCATGTGGCTTGCACCTAGACCCCATCGCCTGGAAACCGCTGATGTCACGCACAGCCGCCCCAGTCAGTCACTCTGTGTGTTTCTCTACTCTCCCCCCTTCATCGATGCATGACTCATTGCTTCATTCATGTCTCCATGTGTGTGTAGAAACCTAGGCAAGCAGCCATTCCTAGGGACATTGCAGGACAACCTCATTGAGATGGACATTCTCAGCGCCTCCCGCCATGATGGGGCTTACGGTGACGGGTAGGTGACATCCCCATGCTCCTCCTCCCTGTGTGCGCTCGCCTCTCCCCGTGGCTCCTGCACTTGCATGTGGACCCTGAGACCTTTCCCTGGGATCTCCTGGGGGAGCAATGAGGCCATGGTGCATGCCCATCCCCAAGTCCATGTTCAACTTGCCGGGATTTATCTTTGGAATACCCTGTCCCCCAGCATGTTAACAGCCGTCTTGTTAATTTTACACCCCTGGCATCTCATTGGCTGCCTCTGCCATTCTGAAAGCCATCTCATGGAGCAATTTTTTTATGCAACACAGGCCCTGTATCGTATGTAGGCTGGCCATGAACTCTGTGGCTAAGGCATCTTGCACCCCAGCAGGGTACAAGATTCCCCTAAGACTTACCCGTGACCCTAAGACTTTGGGGACACACAGTGAAACCAGTGCACCCCATTTCCCAGGCTATGCCCCAATCCTCCCGTGGCCATTGTTAAGGCCAAGCTGTGGAGGACTTGCTGATATTTAGTTTGGCCACAACTATGTGCTTTGACCTTACCACACTGCCCTCAAGGCTGTCGCTAGGCTGTAGGATGCAGTTGCCCATCTTTGCCTCCCCCGCCCCATGGCGTTTACCAGGGGCTTGGAAGGCAGTAGGCTGGCTTCTGAACAGTCTGCGGGGCTCTTGACCGAGGAGAGCTTAGTGGTGGCTTCTTGGTTCCCACTCCTGCGAAAACACCGGCGTTCCATTCCTCCAAGGTGCAAAGGCAAAGTGCCTACGGAAGGGAGAAGAAAAATTGTAGGTTCCTTACTCTCCAGAAGGCAGAATAGGACTCTACATGCTTTCGAAGTGACTGCGATAATTTTAGAGAAGATCTGCTTTATTTCCCCCAAGAAAGTACTCCCCAGCCCCATCCTCTTCCCAGGAAAAGGATCTCAGCGCCCAGCCTTCGGCCCAGCTGGTAGCACCTCCTGCCTCGGCTTGGGTGGGTCCCCTTGGGTAGGACCCTTCCCATCCGTGTTTCGTGGACACGTGTCTTCGTGTGCCATTTGTGATCCAGTACGTGATTCTCCTTCCTTCTGTCTTTCCGCCTCCTCCGTGGTGATTCTCTCTCCCTCTCTCTCTCCTTCTCTCCCTCCCTTCCTCTCCAGGCTCCTCTGCATGCTTCTACTGCTGCCTCCGTCCTCCAGGCCGGCGTGGTCCCCTGCGGAGTCGGCCTCCGACCTGACGGCTCTGGCTTCTCTCCCTCTGCAGGCACTTCCTCTTCAAGCCGGGAGGCACCTCCCCACTCTTCTGCACCTCATCGCCGGGGTACCCGCTGACGTCCAGTACCGTGTACTCTCCCCCGCCCAGGCCCCTGCCCCGCAGCACCTTCTCCCGACCGGCCTTCAACCTCAAGAAGCCCTCCAAGTACTGTAACTGGAAGTGCACGGCCCTGAGCGCCATCGTCATCTCGGCCACGCTGGTCATTCTGCTGGCGTACTTTGTGGGTAAGCGCCTCCCGCATCCCCAGCTTCCCTGGGTTCCCCTGTGGCCCTGAGGGCGGTGACCAAGACACCCGGGGGCCGGCGCAGCGGTCAGAGCCGCGGGGTGAGCCGTGGAGCGCGGGCGTGCTGGACTGGCCTGCACCCCCCAACCGTCCAGGGCAGCTCTCAGGGTCCCTCCCCTGCTCTGCACACGTGTACCAGGCGTGGAGCTCAGTGCGGAGGCCTGGCCTTAGGCCCTAGCTCTCGTGCAGACTGGCTTTTGAGATGATCCGTGACATGAGTGCCATAGGCTGGAGTCACTACAAACTGAATGACAAGTCGGGGGGGCTGGACAGCAGGTTGGCCTCTCCTGTTGGTGCCATGCGACTGCGTGAGGAGCAGGAAGGGGGTGGGGTGCCCCGGGGATGGAACGAAGCTGCCACAGACCAGACTGTGCTGACCTCAAGCCAGCAAAGCATGTGTGAAGGCGAGGGCCTGGCAGAGCGGTCCGAGGGTGCTGGGGGAGCCAGTGTCAAACCGCAGCCAGGAAGGGTGCCCGTGAATGGTTAGAGCCAGCTGGGGGAGCGCGGAGACCGCAGCAGCACTGGCTGGCCTCCTGCCTGACCCCAGGTTCCTCCGCCAGGTCCGGAACTCCTCCCGGTCCACCAGCTGGCTTGCGGTGCCTCCCACCATGCTCTCTGTATTTGCAACACAGTCTGGTTTCCGGCTTTGGACCCGTCTCTTTGATCCTTGCTCTGCTCCCAGGAAAGATGTTGATCTCAGGAGACCTGGGGGCACTGTGTAGAGTCTGTTGCCTCTGGGTAAAGCAGCCTGTTAGTAAAGGCAGCCAGCGGGACCGGCTTAACCCCCTGTGCTTTCCAACCTTCACATTCCATAATTCTAAGATCTCAGGTGGGTCAGGCCAGCTGAGAAGCCATACTAAGGAATTCTGAGATAATTCTCTAAGCAAAAGGGACCTTTTCGTAGAAGCCCAGTACATAGAAATAGAACTAACGGGCAGAGGCCAAAGGAAAACAGAGTGCTGCCCATGGTGACAAAGGACTTTGTGACAAGCAGAATTATCGTGGATGGAAAAGGACTGTCTTAAAAGATTGTAAGCGCTGTCGCTAGGAATTATTAATAGCGCACGGCTCCCACGTGTTCGGGATGCGGAGAAGGGATTCAGGGGAGGGCGGGGGTTTGGGTCTTGTAAGCGCTAAGGTCCCTTCCCTCTTAAGAGCTTTGAATTTTATTTAAAAAAAACCCAAGTAATCAGGAACCTGATAGTCTTGCAAACAAAGAGGCCTCCTTAAACCTCTCGAGGTATAATAAACCTCATCTGGTTTGCCCACTCTCTTTTCCCTGCGTGAAGACTGGCTTAGAGGATTTCATGGCTTCAAGGTCAGGTTGACAGATATGTTTCACCTGTTCTTCTGTCTGAATGATTAGCTGCTGCCACCTAGAAAGCTGTGTTGGGAAGGATCCCGAGGCCATATTCCAACTCGGTGGAAGGGAGTCTCTGTGATTGATTACTGATGTCTGCTGTGGTCACAGGGGTGGAGAATGTTGACGACATCCCAGGTACTTTCCATCCCTGCTCTGAGTCATTGGATAAAGGGAACAGCCAAACTGGGAGAGGTAGGCACCTCCCTAAGCTCTGCGAAAGGCTCGTAGTTGACGTAGACTGGGTTATCAGTGAAGGTTGTGGGGGTTCCAAGCACGGGTCACCTGGCACAGAAGTTTCTTCTCGGCCCACCAACTGCTGCACAGCCTTTGGCCGACGTTATTAAATGTTGCGGATGAGTAGTCTTTTGAACAAGGGATGTCGCTGTTCCTTAAGAGTCAAGTAGGTCACTGCGTGTATCTGTCAGCTTGTTTTGCACCGAAGTCTTAAGGTTTGTGCTACATACAGACTGTGCAGCCTAGTTCAGAAAGAAAGAATAAATCTTTCCATGATTAAGTCAGTTCTCTTGTGTTTTCCACCCCATAGGGTGAATGCGTGGTCCCTCCCCACTTAGTAAGAATGCATGGTCCATCATCAGCTATCTAAAGATAGGAGCTACTGTGGGAGGTTGTGAGTTCCCCGCCCAGGAAGGGTGCAAACAGTGCTTAAGGACCACACACCCAAGAAAGAGATTCATTCACTGACCCGGAGGTTCCACTGGATGACCTTTAATTTTCCTTCCAACATTGACGGTCTTAGAATCTACGATTTTGTGGATTTCCTTGTTTTTTTTTTTGTCTTGTCTCTTTTTAGGGCCTCACCCACAGCAGATGGAGGTTCCCAGGCTAGGGGGTCGAATCGGAGCTGTAGTTGCCGGCCTACACCACAGCCACACCCACATCCACGCGGGACCCGAGCCGTGTCTGTGACCTGCACCACGGCTTGTGACAATGCAGGATCCTTAACCCACTGAGCAAGGCCAGGGATCGAACCCGTGTCCTCATGGACGCCAGTCTGGTTCACTAACCACTGAGCCACGACGGGAACTCCATGGATTTTCTTTTTCACTCAGCGAACTGAACAGGGGACCATCCTGAGTCAGGCCCTGGACTGAGCGCTCGGCTCACAGCACATCCCCTGTGCCTGAGGCGTTGGCGGCCCGGAAGCGGTGACTGACTGATACCCTGGCATGGCCAGGCTGGCGGGGACCGAGGGGGCCCAGGGGCTCTGGGAACACCGCAGCCCTGCCATCAGGGACCAGAGGAGCTTCTTGTGAAAGGTGGTGTTCTAGCTGGATCTTCAGGTCACTGCTTGAAGTAGACGTCCGGGAAAGATATTAAAACCAGGGGCAGTTTCAGTCTTAAAGGAGGGCGATGTGCTGGCAGAGACGTCCTGTGTGTTTGAAGTATTTGACAGGTAGCGGGGACACGACCGGACCTAATGCAGGAGAGTTTGCTCAGATTACACACATCGCTGTGATGGAGGCCAAGTTCAGGACCACATTGGACGGGCCACGGGGAGCCACTGAAGGGCTTTAAGCGGTGGCAGGACATAGTCGGATGCTTATCCTAGAACGGTTAGGGCTGGAGTTCCTGTCGTGGTGCCGTGGAAATGAATCCAACTAGGAACCATGAGGTTGTGGGTTCGATCCCTGGCCTCGCTCAGTGAGTTAAGGATCCAGCATTGCCATGAGCTATGGTGTAGGTTGCAGACGCGGCTCGGATCTGCCATTGCTGTGGCTGTGGTGTAGGCCGGCGGCAACAGCTCCGATTAGACCCCTAACCAGGGAACCGCCGTATGCTGCAGATGCAACCCTAAAAAGACAAAAAAAAAGGGGAGGTGGGGTTAGGGTAGAGGCTGGAAGGACAGGCCCTGTTGCATAAACGAGTCCGGAGAGGCTGAGGGCTTCAACCGAGCAGGTGACAGTGTAGACAGGGAGGAGAAGGTGGATATGAGGTCGTGTGGGACGAGTTTGTGTCTCAAGTTAGGAGAGGTCAGCCATTGGTGATGCGTCCTGGCCAGGAATAAATGCGTTCTTCTGACAAAACGCGAGCTATATAGAAAACTCAAAACAGGAGTCCAGGGTCCTTATCCAGGGCCCAGGTCGGAGGCAAGCGGGCACCTTCTCTTTGTTACCTGGAGAATCAGCAAGTCTGAGGGCCTGGATTCCATTCTTAGCTCAGCCACCGAGCCGCTGGTCACCCTTGGGCAACTTGCTTCTCATTCTGAGTCCTGATTTCTCATCTAGAAAATAGGCACAACCCATCCATCGCCTCAGAAGGGTGCTTGCGAGGCTGGAGTAAGAGTAGGCTAGTGCGGTGAGTGCCTTGCAGGTGCAAGGCCTGTCCCTCCCTGTCCCCAGGGGCTGAGGTGGCAACCTGTGCTCGCTTCCTCTGGCTTCTGGAGATGAGCTCATGTTGCTGGGCCGTCATCACAGGCTGTGATGACTAACTTGTTAGGAGCTATCAATTATTAAAAATCAAATTAATTGTCTCTGCCAAGCGCAAATATCCTCAACAAAGACTTTGCCAGCAGACCAACTGATCTCATCAACAGGCAGAAAGCAGAGATATTTAATTAGATTTTTGATGAAAAAGTGTGTTTAATTTCAAGTATAATCAATTATTAATTACCGTAATGAGCGAGTCTGACTGGGTTTAGTAATTAACTTATTTAAAAATTATGAATAACCTTTTCATTTGTAATTATTTTCTACATCCTATCAAGTTCCAGATAAGAATTGCATCACTTCACTGGCAAAGGGGTGGGGGGAGTCGAAAACGGAGGGCAGGAAAGAATTGTTCTTCCTCCGGCGTCTCCTCGGGGCTGCCATGTCCGCACGGAACTCGGACAGATCCACTTGACATTCAGTTTCTTGGTGGGAACGTTTATTGGGAAACAAGCAACCAGTGACCTTTCTTTTGCAGAGACATTTGTGGTCATTCCCATAGCAAGACAGAGAATTTGGAGTCAGCCTCTACCACCCACACGGACTTCAGGGGAGTTTCCACTGTGGCTCAGTAGGTTAAGGACCCACCTAGTATCCATGAGGATGCAGGTCCGATCCCGGGCCCAGTTCAGTGGGTTAAGGACACGGCGAGCTGTGCTGTAGGTCTCGGCTGTGGCTCCGATCTGCCGTTGCTGTGCCTGTGGCGTAGACCGCTAACCTGGGAATTTCCATATGCCACGGTGCGGCCCTAAAAAGCAAAAAATAGGAAAAGACTTCAGGGCCTGGGGCCTCCTCCTCCTCCGGGGGTGTCACTGGCTGCTCTAGTCTGGCCTGGGGATCTCGGGAGGAGCCTCCCTGAGCCCGGGGGATTTCTTCAGAGAGCAGATGTGTATTTTGGTCCCTAAAGGACTGCCTCTGGGGCTGGGGACCTGCCTTAGTCACTCATCCTCCTCAGGACGGCGTTCAGATCCTCTCAGTCTCCCTGTGAACACCGCACCTTCTTTATCCGAAGAGAGGAAATCCGTGTGCAGAACAGAACGGGGAGAAATGATGGGAGGGGAAGGTTGACTGTAAGTCAGACCATGAAACTTGGGCAGCTGTGGCAATAATGCTTTATTTGATAGCGTTTAATGTTCTTAAACATTTCCACCCTCCAGAGCAGCGCGGCTTGGGGTAGTTGAAGTAACAGGGGTCGCTTTTTGTCATTCATGACCAGAGCTGTTTTCTTTGATTGTGTGCTGTCCACGTGTCTCCGACCGTTCCAGGCACTTGGCTTGTGTTTTCCCACTGAAACCTCCCAGCACCTCTGGGTTATTATCCCCAGTCTACACATGGGGATACGGCGACCCAGGGAGCTTAAGTAAGTCACCCGCTGTCACAGGGTGAGTGGTAGGACTCTGCACTCAGCCTCTTGAGCTGATGCTTTTTAATTTTTTTTTTCTCTGTTTGGAGCTCACAGTCGTAAGCCTTATGCTGTAACTTTCGCATCTGCATACTTGGTATTCTAAATGTTTCCTACGTTCCTAGCATAGGTCCAAGCCATTACTGTGCATGTATTGTCTCTCTGAACACTCACAGCAGCTCTGTGGGACAGGTATTATTGTCTGTGTTTTCTGGAAGAGCAAACTAAAGCTCAGAGAAGTTAAAAACTTGCCAGGGTTGGAGTTCCCGTCCTGGCTCAGCAGAGACGAACCTGACTGTCATCCATGAGCAGGTTGGCTCCCTGGCCTCACTCAGCTGGTTAAGGATCTGGCGTTGCCATGAGCTGTGGTGTGGGTCACAGATGTGGCTTGGATCTGGCATTGCTGTGGCTGTGGTACAGGTCAGCAGCTTCAGCTCTCATTTGAGCCCTAGCCCGGGAACCCCCATATGCCACAGTGGCCCTAAAAAGGCCAGAACAAAGCAAAATAAAACAAAAAACTTGCCAGGGTCACACAACTAGGATTTGTATGACATAGGACTTCAAAGACAGTCAGTACACTGTAGGTTCTAGACTTGAAGAGAGGATGTAAGATCAGAAGGCTCTTCTTAGGCCCTGGCCCCTTCTCTTGCTGTCTGCATAAACCCGGGCCAGTTACTCAACTTCTCCGAACCTCAGTTTCCACTTTCCTTGTGGCTCTTATAATGGAGGAGGGGGCAGGAATGATTAGGCCCATTTTACAGGAGAGAAAACTGAGGGTATTGTCATGGTTGAGAGCATAGGTTCTGCAATGAGGCTGCCTGCTTTCAAAGCTTATCTCTGCTGCTTCCATGCTTTCTGACCTTTGGCAAGTTTCTTTAACCTCTTTCAGCCCCAGTTTAACCGTCTGTACAATAAGGATATTAACAGTGGCCGCCACACAGGCTCTTGTGACGTTCCAAGAGGACAGTTTGCAGAGAGCACCTGTCCCACCGCCAGGCCCAGAGTTCGCTCTCAGTAAAACTTAGCTGCCGTTGTGATTGTTAATAGTGTTATTAGGACTATGAGAAGCCCATGGAAGAGTCTTAGGAAGTCTTGACCGAGAACTTGGGCCAGCCTCGTCTCACTGCCGTGCCCGCGGGCTTCCCAGGCTGCGTTACTCACAGGGCAGCTGACAGAACACCCGGGGGGACCCGTCAGAAGACATTTGTACGGATGTCTCGCTGTTCCAGGAGAGCAGCCGCCAGAAGAATCATTACCCCCAAAGCACCTCACATCGTTTCTTGAACTAGGACAAAGAGTTGATCTTCACTCCACTGCCAGCTGCCTCTGCCCGGAGAGAACTGACAGCCCCCCTTGTGTTCTGAGGGGCTATGTGTAAAGCAGGCAGTGAGCACTGCCGAGGAGCTCAGGAGTCATGTCTGGAGGACGCTTCAAGCCCCTGTCTACCTAGAGAGGCCTTCGGAATAGGAGACAAAATAAATGCAAAAGCCAGGAAGAGCTTTACCTTCGAACAGCAACCCGGGTGCCCTGGCCGCGATTTTTTTCGTCGTCAGGTTCAAGTCCACCCTGGAGGGCGGGGCCCCATGCTCTGTGGGTCACAGGACTTCCTTCCTGAGGCTGCTACGCACGTTCAGTAAGACGATGTTGAAAAAGCACGGGGCACGCGACAAAGGAGGACTTCCTTGCTGGTGGCCCTGGGAGGCTGTCGTCACCGCTCCTGGGGCCTCGGTTATCTCAGCCCAGGATGGGGTGGGAGTGGACGATTCTCTCAGGTCCTTCCCAGTGTGTAGATCAATGTCTGTGGGGACCTGAACCCAAATCTCGGGGGTGGAGTCTCAAGCCTGCAGCAGCCTCTGGGTAACTGCAGGGGAACATTCCAACACACTCCATAGCAACGGGGGACTCTTTTTAAAAATTAGATTGCATTTTTCACCTCTACCATCAGCTGATGGTGGATTAAAAAGAAAAAGGAACCTTTACTTGAAGTGGTGATAGTTTAATTTATAAGTGAAAGAACGTTGCTGAGATTAATTGCCACTTTTCAAAAGGCAGCGTTCCGAGAGCGTTGCTGGTTAGAATATATTGCAGTGCCTGGTCTGGAAGAGCCTGGGTCCTCCAGCTCTTGAAGTCGCCTAGGCAGTGTTGACAGAGGTGGACCTGGGCACTCAGCGTGGCTCGCACAGACCCCTGTGGGCTCCCTGGAGATCCCCCACATTGGCCGTGCACGCGTGACTTCGTCTGGCGACAACCCAGACAAAAAAGGGGATCTTAAACTTGCCTTCCTTTTAGGAGTACGGTCTCCCACCTCTAATGTCTTATTCTCTGCTGCGTACTCAGTCCCTGACACAAAGCCTGGTGCAAGGTAGCTGTGCTAAGCAAGTTCTATTGAATAAAAGATGCTGCACAATGGTAAAAACCTGCCAAGGGTCTTCTAGGTGGAAGAGTGTGGGCAGGAGTGTGGTGGCAGAAATGTGCGTTTTACGTCCTGGGGCTCAGATCCAGGTGAAATGACGTGAGTAGAGAAAGGATTAGAAATAGAGGCCGGGATGATTGTACCTCCAGCTCTCCCACATGCCTGGTTCAGCTCATGCACGGTCAGGATTTCAAAGCTGTTTGCTTCCTAAGCACAGATGGCCTGGTCCACTCTGGGCCCACGTGTTATTGGTCACCGATAAGGCTCATTTTCTCCCCTTTCTCCTCGACTTCACATCAGGCCTTTTGGATAGAAGCCATAGATTTAGCTTTATAGCCCAAAAGAATGGGAAATGGAGATGATTGAACTTGATCTTTTAGGAGGAGCAGAAAGTAATAAAGGTCCGGGATCCTGTACAAAAGCCTTTCTCTCCAAGACTGATTTCTTCACGCTGCTCTGCGGGGATGGCTAACAGCAAGACATGTATAGACTGTTCTCCTTATGACGGGCCCCAGACAGATATCCTTCAGCACCCCCAAAAGGAGGGCTTGGGGAGACCAGCGTGGCTCTCGGCGTCGTCTGAAAGGCCGCCATGTAGAGGAGCGGGCAGGCGTGCTCAGTGGGGCTGCAGAGGACAGAACAGGCCCCCCAAGGGGGACCGAGGCACCGACCCGACTCTGGGAGCAGACGTCGCTCCCACAAGAGCGGCCTGCCTGGAGTGGGCCGCTTGGTCTGCGGTGAGACGAGTGACTCTTAAGTGCCCCAGCTCTGTAGACCAGTGGGTCTTGCCCCCATCGTCTTGCTGCCACAACTGTCCGTGCCACCCACTCAGGGACTCAGCCTCCTTAAGATGAGCTGCTGGACCTGTACAGTAGGCATGAGCAGAGACTGGCCGCAGGCATGAAGTAGTTCAACATGCTTCAGCTCAGCATGAAAGAAAATGCTCCATCTTGCAGACCCCACTCCTTCCCCGCCCTCTCACTGCCCCCCCCCCCCCCCCCCCCCC